>VZRH01002477.1:1660124-1730124 GCA_013397555.1 Urocynchramus pylzowi
TTTTTTTACTGTGATCTCAAGCAGTTATTTCCTATGTTGTACTGGTAAATATCCTGTGCTCTCTGTTTTGGGGAACCAGCTCTGCTGGGTTCTACCTTCCACAGCCAGTGTTTGCCAGGTCGTGAATTTTAGCTCTAATTCTAGTTTTACTCAACCAGGAGGATTTTCTCTTCCTTGTTTAGTTTGAATTTGATTTTATAGGATTGGCAGTTGCTATGAAGTATTTTGGGGTTCTACAATTTTTTTCTCTCGGTTTCTATACAATTTTTATTGCCAAATGCTAGAAGTTGAACATCTCTCTGGGCAGAGATATGAACCACTTTAACTTCTGCAGAACTTATGTACTTCCCCAGTTATTCCCAAGACTAATTTAAACTTGAAGATCTTTCATAAAGAGCATGAGTTTGAACAGGAAAAGACAAATGCAAAGTCCTGTATCTGGGATGGACGGATTCTCTGCTGTGTTGGGAATCTGTCCATCAGATTCCATCCGTCCATCTGTCCTGCAGACAGGCTTGGGACTGTCTGGGTTGCTGGGGCTGGGTTGCTGCTTTGTGAAAAGGGACCTAGGGGTCCTGTTGGACACTATGCTAAGCATGAATCAGCAGGGCTGTACTAAAAAGTGTACAGCCAGCAGAGCACAGAAAGTCATTATCCCCCTTCACGCATCACTCTTTAAATTGCATCTGGAATCTAATTTTAGGGTCCTACCACAGGAAATATATTGATAAACTTCAGTGAGCTCAGAAGAGGTCTGTCAAGACACCCAGGGGCTGGTGTACTTGCCCTGTGAGGAAAGGCTGTGGAACCAGGCTTGTTTAGCCTGAAGATGAGGTGACTTCAGGGGAACCCAACAGTATATCTGCAAGCAGGATACTGCAAAGATGGAGCCATGAGCTGTACCATCAAAACAGGGAAATTCCAACTGGACAGGAGGAAAAAAAAAAAAACCCAAAATCACTGTGAGGATAACTGACACTTATTAAGATAATTGTAACAGGTCACTCAGAGAAGTTGTGGAGAATCTGAAGTTTTTCAACATCAACTAGACAAAGTGCTAAAAAATTTGCTTCGAATTAGTATTGATCCTGTTTTGAGTATTAGGTGGAACTAGATGGTATCCCAGAGTTCCTTCCAACCTAAATGATTCTATAAGCATCTTGTTTCTATAAGGCAAGAAAACAAATATACATAAAAGATGTGACCAGCCCTGTCTATTGAAAAAAACCAACTAGCCTAGCAAGAATAATTATGCTATATCCACACAGCCAAGTTTGTGAGCCCTGCTATGCTGGATCTTGATAGCAGGAGAAATCCCTGTGTTTGTAAAGTTTGCAATCCAATCAGCTAAACTGGACATACAGTGAGAGCAGGAATACAGGAAGTTGAAGTGATTTTCTTGAAGTTATTTCTGTCTTCAGGGTCTCCTGAGTCCTGGTCCGGTGTACTGGACCACACTGCACTCATACTCTCTGCATAGATCTTGAATTTTTCTGAAGATGAATGTTTCATAAAACATATCCTATTTGAGAGTGAAGTGGTCATTCAGAAGATTAAGGTCTTTTTCAAATGGGATGTTCATCTATGCCAGGTGGTATGGTAAATCTGAGTCATAAATATATTTTATTTCCTTGGTCAGATAGAGCAGTGAAAGTGCAACTTGTCATTTTTGACTTCCAGTTTCAAGAGCACCAAGAATTTGAGTTTCTGAATTTGTTCCTTCATTTCTCAGCAACTGACATATTCTCCTGGATATTAAATGCTTAAAATTTAAATGACACAAAATTACTTTGTTTATCCCTTTGGATAGTTGATTTTAATTTTTTTTCTGCAGAAATATATCTAGCTTGATTTTATGCCAAACACATTTTATATTCTAGAAACTTCTGAAATCTTTACACTGCATAATACTCCTGTTGGCTGCCATATGTTGTTATAGAAGCTGTCCCTGTTCTCCTGCTTTCCGGTCAGAGTTATCCTCCTGTCTTCCCTTGCAGATCATGCAAGGTAATTTGGGATGGAACATTTTTTTCTGCCTTCTAGTGTAGTCATATGGTTTTGTAAAATCTAATTAAATGTGGCTGCATTTGGGCTGCTGCCCTTTTATTAGGAAATGTTAGTAGGACATGATGCAGGGGGAGCAGAGTTATTCAAATCTGTGACTGAATTTAAGAAGCGGTTTGCAGATCGTCTTCTGCATTAAGAAAAACACCAAAGTCAATCATAAATGCAGTCACTGAAACTTCCAAAGAATTATCTGGCTTCACTGCAGGCACAGATAAATTAGAGATTATGGGCATAAGTCTTTTTTCGCACAAGGGTAAATCAGGAGCCCCATCACTGAAGTCAACAGATCTCAACAAGAAAAGAATTAGGCCCTATGGCTTTTAGTAAGAAGAATTTAGAAAGAGTTTAATTACAAGGAATCATGCTGAACCTCCCTTCCCCCATACACAGACACTGCACTTGTTCTCTGGTAAGGTTTGTCTCTTGCAACATTTTTGTACTTCTGTTATCCTTATCCTAATCAGATAGTACCAGTGTGCAGATAACAGGGACTTAGATGCAATAAGGATGGGGCCATTTAGATATTAACACAAGGGGTGGTTAAAGCACTAGAAGAGCTGTAGCTCTGTTCTGTATCGAAAAACCCGGTGAAATCCCAATTATGCTGCAGTTTATTGTCCTCCGTGTTATGACTTAGAAAAACCCAAAATCCTCAAAGAGGAGGAGTTCCTATTCTGTGCCAGGGAGGGAGTTTCTCATGTAAGCAACACCTCTTTAAGGATTAAAATAATGCATATCACATGTAAATTAGCAGCTGTTGGAAATTCAAGAAATAAAAATATAATGCTTTATTTCCACATATTGAAATGGTCTTATATGTCTATACAAAGACTTGAAAATAAATCACACAAAGAATTACATTTAAACCATCCTCAATGAAAACCTCTGACCAAAAAAAAAAAAAAAGCGGGTGTAAGATGAAGATCCCAGTTGTGGAACACAAATAATAGTTTAGGAGCAATCAGTTGTTGTACCAGATTATTTTGACAAAAATGGAAATACTTACAGTCTAAGTGACTATGTCTAATGCCTTCCACATCTTCAGCATGAATGAAGTGGTAACATCTCTTTCCTACAATATCTACAGGGGTCAGATCCATGTAATCACTAATCCTAAAAAGGAAAAAGAACATACAGCCTATAATTCAAGAAAGAAAAGAACAAAAGAATTGTCAAATGACTCAGAAAGTTAAATCTGCTAAAAAGTTTTTCAGCATTATATAATTTGAATGGAATATGTGTACAAATGAGACAAGGCCTTTGAGGGAAAAAAAGAAAAAAAATCTTTTTAAAGAAACCCGGAAATTATTTTACCTATTTAACTAAGTGGAAAATTAAATTCTAGTGCATATTCTCTGTGTAGCATAACACCAGGGCAATATAATTCCATGAAATTGTAAAGCATTAGTGACAATCCAAAATCCTCATTAAAAGACTAAGATGATTCAAGGTTACATAATAAAGTAGAAACATGTTATGTTTATACCAAATGATTAGAGACACATTTCATTTCAACAGATTGGTCTTCTATTGGGTATATTCATGAAAAAGCTCGTCAACCATTTCTTGGCACCAAGTCCAAACTCGTATTTCAAGGGATATAATTTAAATGCTGAGACACACAGATGCCTCAGGGTGTTATCTTTTTTAGTCTAATTCATTTGGGAGCTCAGCTTTCACTCTGGGCCCTTTCAACTGGGACTTTGTTGTTTATTGCACATAGAAACTTTAAAATCTATTCTGCAGACCTTTGTGTGCATGTGTCTGTGTGTGTGTATCTGTGCACTTGTGTCTGTGTGCGTGTGCGAACTCGTATCCTGGAGAGTCAAGGTGCCAACGTCCTTAAGCACAGTGCAGAAATTAAAAAGGAAATTGGAAAATGTCCTGCTCACACAAGTGTTTGAAACTATGTTCATTTTCTAGACATAGAATATTTTTTTTTAGGGTTTGAAATAATTTGCAATGATTGTGCAAATTATCTATTATTATCTTATCATTATCTATGATAAGATCAGGGAGAGGAAATCCCACCCTGCCAGAGTAGTAAAAAGGGGCAATCTCTAGGCAGGCCACTATCCTGTGGTCCTGTAAAACACATGCATAGGCTTGTGTTTGAGCAGATCAATGGTTCCACTGACTTACAGGACTGTTAACATGATTGAAATTTAAAGGTAGGTATATGGTACAGTGTTTTGCTGAATTTGCTGAAATTGTGCACATGTTTGTAGGCTTGAGGTTTGCTACACAAGACTATTTCTGCATATCAGAAGGATCTGCTGACAACCACTGTCATGGCCAGCAAGCCAAACCTCTGCCATGTGCTTATTTCTTTTTGGGCATTTATTAGCACATGTGGTATCACAGTCCACATAAACTGGCTATTGTCTCTCTCCAAAAGGTCTTCAATCCTTAACAATTGATTCTGAAAACACACAGACTGATCATGCACTCTAGCAGCAGTCTCTCATTTTGCTTTTAGTTATTTATCACCATCTGAGATGATTTTTCCTCTGCAGGAGCTTTTCTCACTCCACTGACTAATAACGAAATCCCAGATTATTTTAGATGGTGAATCTTAGATGACACAAATCCTACATTTGCAAAACAGACACAGATTAACATACCACATTTTAGGCAACAAAATTTTATGTCCGTATTTTACACTCTCAAAGAAAAATATTAATTTTTAGAAATAGCCAGTATACTAGCTAACAGATTGTGTCTCAGAGGGAAGCTAATGTCTGGCTAGTTTGTGCACTGGGTCCAGGATTACGAAGGAGATCTCTTCATTCCAAGGAAAGTAACAAGATGCACCCAAAGACTTGAGTAATGTCATTCCTGCTCACTGCTGTTTCAAGCAGGCAACCACTTGGAAAAGCAGGAGTACTATTGATCTCACCCCTGCTGATCCAATGGTCCACTGTGAGCATTCATTTCAGTTAAGTGGCATGGCTTCTGCTCCAGACTCCCTGCAGCTGCCAGTAACTCCCCATTGCTCCATAAATAGTGCTTACAGCTTCCCCAGCATGGATCCATTTTTCTCTGTTTTCATCAATGTTGTGCTTGCTTTACTGTGGCACTGCAAAGAATTTCGTAGCTGCCCGCAAGTGCCAGGAGTCAAGCTCATATATTCAGGGTGGGATACTTATCTCCTTTTCTATAATCCCAGAAGAGAGATCCCAATGTCCCTGACTCAGAGAACAGCCTTGGCAAACACCCAGATAATTAATCTGACAGCTTCAATCAGCTGTTCCGTTAATTCCTTCCCATCTTCTGGTTTGTTTTTTTCTTTTTTTCATTTCATTTTTAAAGTCATATTCTACACTGTAGCTGCTATGAAATCCAAGTTCTTTCAGTTTTATTTCATTTTCCATGAGTGGAAATCCTGCTGCATCAGTGAGATCACATTCACCTTCCAGCACTGGCAGAAGTATTTCTACTATTTGAAACTACTTTTATAAAATATTTTTAACAGATTTTTAAACAATGACACAGGGGCTTAAAGTGGAATTATTGTAGCATACATTCAAGTACCACTATATGCATTCTGCATTATCATGAGATAAAATCCATAACAAGGAAGAGTTGCTTTATAATGTTGCCTTCAGCTTAAAAATTGAAAAACATTAATAAACTCAATACTTTCTTGCTGTCTTCCCACAGTTTACCATGTCTTATCAGCCCTTCCTATGTGATTATCAATCAGTGCACCTCACCTGATGAATTTTACAGTTTTCAGCGATGTCTTTCTCAGGCATTTGAAAGTTTTATTGCTACATGAATATAAAGGGAAGGTTTGAGAAAAATGTTTAATTAAAAAAACCCCCACATATACAATTTAGGGCTCATAAAAATGCCAAACTCACAGCAGAGAAAGCATAAATCTTCCTAATTTGGCCTAAAAGTTCATATCATTCTTGACCTGATGGAACAGTTCATTTTTCACATCTATTTGATTCCTGGTTTTTTTTAATGGAGGTTGCCAATAAAGCCAGCAGTAAGTGCAGGTGATTTTGTTAAAAGGGAATTTGTTCATTAGGAACTGGATAGATACCAGCAACTCACTTCACAGAGGCCTTTGAAAAACTCTGCAGTGGTAGCAGCTTTCCATTACTACCTGGGTAGGTCACAGTGAATTCAAAGACTTAGGGAAAAGTTTTGTTCTAGATCCTATTCCTAACCCCCAGAGCTCTTTTGCCAGCTGCCAGATTATACAGCATCTGGATACTCACTGGCTAGAGTCTCAGGCAAAAAGCCCAAGCTTTAATGCCATTGTCCACTTTTTCTGTGACCTTGTGCAAGCCACTTTCCATGAACCAGTTTTTGCAAGCTTAAAAATGAAAATAATGTATTCACTTTTGGAAAAGGCTTTGGAAGTGCAGATGAAGTGTTCTACTAGTCAAGCAATATTATTAAAAATAATATTATAATAATATAATAATAAAATAATAATATAATTGCAGCAGTGCAGCAATGTGGCAGCAAAGACAACCTCATACTTGAAATCCAAGATTATTTTAAGTTGTTTAAGATCCTGATTCAACAAAAGAGTTGAGTTTATCATTTTTAATAAAATTTTATATTGATGTGCTATCCTGATCACAGGTATTCCACTATAATTGAGCAATTATGGTTGCTCATATCAAAGAGCTTCCACTCAATTTATAATATACCATCGTTGCTGTCACAAGAAAAGCTTGCAGCAGTCACCTTGTTTCTTCCACTTTTTGATGATGTCCCCTTCACAAAATTTCTTTTGGCTGCATTACCGTCCTTCTTCCTTTCCAACCTTTTCCCCATACCTCAGACTTCCATCAATGGACCCAGACTTACTACATGTAATTTCCTTCTCAGATATTTTCACTCTGCTCTAAATACGTATTCCCTGGATCATTATTCAGTTTTTCAAAACCAGGACTCTGAGGTCTTCATGGTCTTGATCAGCCCCTCTGCTTCCCAGGCCTTCCCCCAGCCCAGGCCCCATGGCAGCCCCTGCCAGTGCCCAGCTCCCCGCCGCCCTGCCTGGCCATCGGCCTCCTGGCCCGACCCCAGCCCACTCCCCTGCCTGTCCTCAGGAGATGCCCAATGCCAGGGGCTGGAGCTGCCCCTGTGCTCCCCAGCTGTCCAGCTCCCCTCTGGACAAGCCCCCAGGGATGGGCCCCGGCTGCCATGTCCTGCCCTCACAGGCTGCCCCGCAGAGCCCCCGGCGCCACGGGCACCCAGCCCCCAGGGAGCAGGAGCTGGATTTAAATCCTCTCTTTCACCTTCCCAGATCACTCGTCACTATCACATAGAACACAGCCCCCCCAACCAACTCTTCATCACCTGTTCCCATTTCACTGCTGTCTTTCCCAGTATGCCCTTAACCAATTTTATTCTACAGTTTTCCCACCTCTAACTGCAACAGATCCCACCTCTCTAGCCTACTATCTAGGCCATCTGTGCTTCTGTTCCATTAAACACTGAGCATGATAGCTGTAATCTGCAAATTAGTTCAAAAATGGAAAACTTTAAAACTTCAGACAGAAAAACTTGTGGGGGGGAGGATGGAGGAGCATAAGGACAGGCATACAGGTCAGACCAACGTCTGTCTAGTCCCAAATCTTGCCTGTGAGAGGGACGGTGAAAGATTGTAAAAAGCAGAGAAAGCTTAGAGGAATATTTCCTGGTGTATCTTCCCCTATTCCAGAAGACACCCTGCAAATTACAGTTTTAAATTTACCTTTATCTTCTAAGAATGTAATGAAAATGAAGGCAATGATGATGAGAGTGAATTCAATGCTCTCCTACAACACCAGGATGACATTGCAAAAGTCAAAAATTTCAAAACTTCTTGCCGAGCCCATGGAACAAAGAATACATGCAACTAAAACAAAGAAGTAAAGGATCTAAAGGCTGTACCTATTTTCACAGTAAATGATATTGAGGTCCATATTCACACGAGTGACAAACATGTGGCAGTCAATCCTGACTTCATTAATTGTAGGAGGTGGCAAAGCATGAGCAACGACAACAAGTCCCATGATTTGGCTGGGCACTGTCCGTCCGTGTGACAGCGATACTCTCAGACGTAACCGGCCTGTTATATGAATCACCTGGAAAACAAAAACAATAAAAAATATCAGTGAATTCTGAATGCAACTGTGACATCAGTTTCTTTCAAAGGATAGCTTTGATGTTCCCTACAGATCACTTAAACCTGCCTAAAATTGTACTAAGTAGCTGCCAGTATCATTGTTAAGCTTATTAATGTTGGCTGTGAACATGCCCTGTATGTCCTCATGGCAAAAAGAACACAACAGGCAAACACTTCACGTTCATCAAATAAAAACCCAAGAACTGCTGTGGTGTTGATTTTTGCTGTGGTGGGTGTTACACAAAGAAAGAAGACAACAGCAACGAAGTAGAAATTCAACAAAAAAGAGAGTGGGATAAAACTGAAATAATGAAGCTGGAAATTAATAAAGTAACCATTTAATAATATTTGGAAATTGAATATGACACAAGAAAGACCAGCAGTTTTGAAACATAATGGATTTCATTGAGTTGATAGTCACCTACACCATGGAAACACTGTTCACTGCCTTGAATTTCTTCTTTGTGGTTGGCAAATTGAGAAGCAGCAGCCTACAGGTGATCTGTAAGCTCAGGTGCAGGATGGTCTTTCTGCACCCACAGTAAAACATTTAAAGAATTGGTAGACACGTAATGCCTTTGCCTCGTGCACTAGGCATGTGTGGAGAGCTCTGAGGGTGGTGGTTTTCTTCCATATGCACAAGATAATACCAGAAGATGCTCAGATCCAATAGCATCAATGAGAACTGCATCCCCCTTCTAAGAACACTGCCTGAAATAGAAAACTGAAACTCTGGGAAAATAATTATTCACCACTTCCAGTTTCACTCCTTCAGGAGTTCTGTGTATAAATAAAGGGGTTGTTTTATCCAGTAAAAGAAAATAAATACAGCATATTGAAATGAAAATGCAAACTGCAGTTCCTGTACTCATGGATAAGAGAGGCACAAGAATTGGCAGTTGCAGGCTGTCACAGATTTTCACCCTCAGAATGTGGTACAACATCAACATTAAGAGAACACTTCCAGGAGATGAGGGCCCCTTTCTCTCTCATCCCAGACTCCCTACCCAGAGGTCAACAGAGAAGTTGGTCGATTCCTGGGTCACAGGAGGAGGTGACAAAAATGGCATAATAAGTGCACTGATACTCATCTCACAAAGATAGAAGACAAACCCTTTACTTCTGATCTGAGATTGATAATAGAAAGTGTGAGAGAAGAAAATTTGTCATTTTTAAGATTGCAAATCACAAAGTGAAATTCAAATCTAATTCATGCTAGTAGATCTGCAATGTAAGACTTGAAATTTTTTTCTTTTGTTTGACCTAATCATTGAAACGTCTCCTTTCACCACTGTTGCACATTTCTAGCCTGGCCAGGGTAGTGAATCTGAATGAGGAAAATGATTAGCTGCTGTGTATGGCCATTTCAGTTACAGGTTTCTGACCACCCATGTTTAAAGTAACTATTGCCTAAACTCACACTTAATGCACCTTTCAAGGGCAAACTATTCTATGAATATTTGAAAAAGTTCCTAAAGGCAAAGATGCAAAAACAGCATTTCAAACCCACTTTAATTATTTCTTTTCCTTAAAACCTCATTAACTAATGAAGAAATAGCTAAAAGAAATAGGATTAACTTCACAGGAGGGGCAGTAATAGTATATTTTTCTCCTTCAAGCTAGGCTTGCATATACATCTGCTTTTTTATCATTATCTGTCTCTTTTTATCATGCAGTTTCAGCTTACTGCAAAACTCAAATCTGTAAGTGCTTGGAAAAATGCTGATGGATAACTGGTAAAAATGTGAAAATTTATCTTATCCTGAACGTGCTATGCAAAAGTATCACTTTTCTGTTGTTTTTTTGTAAGAGTCCTTATGCTAATGTGTTTGAAGTTGGCATGAACACTTTGGGGAATTTTTAAGCTATATCATATATATATATCTTCTTTGTGTTTTTCTAAACCTTCATGTCATTTGCAGCTAAATATCAAAATGATTTGTTTTTGAACAACTCTCTATTCAGGCAGCACCTCACTTTTTTTCTGATTCCTCATCTGAAATACACTTCAGATGTAGTATTGCCCAAGAGACAGTTCCAAACCTGCTAGGACCACCATATATTAACATTGTTGAATTTCAAGAGAATTTTCTTCCAGATTCCAATTATTTAGCGTGTTCCTAATTCCACCATGGATCAAAACATGTTCTGAATTCCCATATGAAGTAAAATTTTAGGGGTCAGCACTCAATTTCATTCTGATTCCGTACACTGGGAAATGTACAGCAAACTACCCATCAGTTCCAGTGCCTGTGTGCCTCTAAAGAAACTGTATTTCCATGCCTGAAATCCCTTTCTATGACAACATTAGTCAAATGCACCAAGTGGGAAAATCTAATTGGTAGTAAAAAACAATTCTAACTGTCATGACCTTGTCTATATTGTGAGTATTGCCACTTTTAACACTGGTTCATTTGAACTGGGATTAGGGGTGATAGGAATTATAGGGTCAATTGTCTCCCGTAGCTAAAATTAATCTCTTTATAATTCAATCCCACAGCACTAGTCTATCATATCCTAAAGCAGTATTATGACTTTAATGAAGCTAAATTGCAACAATAAACTGTTTTATGAAGGACAGTACTTGGCTCCAGATGTAAATATATAATAAAAATTTGCTAGGAATTTACTAAAAATAAAAAGTAAACACAGCTCTTCTGTGCAGTTTCCTTCATAAAAGCTTCCTTCTGAAAAGTTAGTCCTAATCAATCTTTAAACTATATCTTCTTTCTACTAATGCCATATGAATAAACAGGCACATTTAGATGTCACAGCAAGAAAAGACAGGGATACTGTGTTCTGTCTGTTACGAAAAGGTGGGTGAATGCTATACTCCTGATCACAGGATCATCAGAAACTTTGTATGTCAAGAGCTGTACAGATTTCCCCATCTTTCTTCATCTACCTTCCAAAGTAAATTAATAACAAGACTCCATTTTATGTTGCTGGAAGCCAGACTGGGTAAACTGTCCAGAGATTTCTTTGCTTACAAACTGTTTATTAGTAGGTGTAACTGTGATTTTATGATTCATACTATAGAAGCCCAGGGAAGTCTTATGGTTGAAATACACCATGTGATCTGATCGAGACCAGAATTTTACTTAGGCTATTCTGATCTATATTATTGCTTGTAGTACAGCCTTGGATAGGCAGGTGGGTGAAGAAAATATATTTTGCAAAACCAAAACTTTTAACACTGAAAAAATAAAATAACATATACTGTAAAGACGCAATGCTGAAGCAAAACAAAAACTGTAAAAAATCTTTTGTACTGCTTAATTGCTTTGTTTAAGACAAAAAATCTAAATCAACTTTGCCTAACACTCCAATACTGGAAAAAAATTATTTAGCTTTTATTTTTAGCTGATTAGAAAACGGATTTGCAAAATATTGTAAGTACATGTAAACACATGAGTTTATGAGTGTGGGAGTGTTAACAAGCCACACTGGTTGGACAAATATATATTTCTTTTCCCTGCCATATGCTCTCTTTAGTCATCTGTTAGTGATATGCACTCAGATGTGCTCTACTAATGTCTACTCATTATAAACAAGCACATCACAAAGACCTTGATAAAACCTTCCCTCTGTCAATACTTAAGGAAAGTAAAGCCCAGCGATCGAAAAACACATCTGGAACCTGCTCATCAACCTTTAAAGCTAAATCTCACCTCTGAAGATGGAAATACTTTCTTTGTCAAAAGATATCTTTAAATATTGCATCCATTTTTTCACATACATGTGATGTCAGAGTAAGGACACGCATTACCAGAGGCTATAAAAACCTGCAAGCATGAAAAATCTGTGAATTTCACCTTTCTAATGTCTCTGTGTGCTTCAAAACTTAAACTTCAATTTGAAACAAATTTCTAAACTACTCCTTTTGTTCTCTGAGTAAATGATTATGCCAATTTATTGTGTGTGTGAAACCACAGCACTGGCAGAAGTTGTCCCTCCAGCTCATTTAATGAGACATTAAATTTGAAGTCATAAAATTATTGTGTAGAATAATTTTTTTAGAAAACAATCACATATGAAAACATCCAAATATATTTAGTGTGTGCACCTTTGTATTTAGCTATTTTATAAACAACTCACACACACATTTATCCCCCTTTACAGAAACAACTGTTTCTGAAGTATATACGTATGTATATATTTGTTTTGGTCTCTCAAAGATGTTATTTTATACTTCCAAAATCAACACCTAAATCTTTAAAACACAATCAATTTAAACTGATGAAATTGGCCAAAGAAATAACTTACAAACTATACCCATATTCTCTCATTTTTGTTTCAGAGTTGTGTGCTCCTTCACTCACTGATCCATGCATCTCAAAACCTGTCTGTGACATCAGCGAGACAAATGTTTTAACACTCTGCAAGGTAACGAGTTCCTACATGGTTTCAGGTGATTTCTAAAGTAAAAGTGAGTATTTGGAAGTAGAATTTCCTCTGGACTAAGAGGAAAACAGAGCCCAGTGTCACACTAGGTATTTACACAATGACATCTGAAAGTTTTTTCCTTTTCTGACATAAAAATATAACCATGTCTATCAACCTGAACTTCAGTATTCTTTATTTACCACACTTCTCTTCTTTCCTGCCCATGTTGCACTGAAATCACTACAACATTTCTACTTACTTATGTTTTCTCATGGTCAGAAATGGTTTGTTTCTGTGGTTCCACAGCCCCATCCTTATTGAGATCAAAGCCTGCTCTCCCAGTCTGCATGAAAGCTTTGGGAGAAGACATGATTGGCCTATATTTATCATTCAACTGTAGTTGGGAACTGAGAGGTCCAACTACAGTTGGGAACTGAGAGGTCCTGTCTGCTGCAGGTCCTGTAATACTTCCATATCCCCTTCTCAGACTTACTGCATTTCTATAACCACTACAGTACTACTAATAGGAGATCCCATGGAACATGACATTTTGGTGTTGAAAAGGAATGAGCCACTGCAACTGAAACATGCTGGATCATCCCACATGTGCAGCAAGTCTGAGATGTCCCAAATGCATCCACCTTGCTGTGCACAGGCCAATCAAGTCTCCATCATGTACACTTAGCTTAACACACAGAGGACACGTTGGGCTTGCCATGTGCACTTTACATGATGGGTTTCATCCATCATGTAAAGTAAAGTTTGTAGATGTATGTTCCTGTTGAGTCAATGCTAGATTTGCTATCTCTTTTAATCTATGAAATAACCATTTTATCATTTCCCCTTGTTAACATCAGCCATCTCCAACTTCCTAAGCATCATCTATCTTTCCTCTTGGACAGCATAACGAAATGACGTGTCTACTTACAGTAATTGTTCTCCACACTTATTTGATTCAAAAATTTGTTACTTCAGTTTTAGCCTTGAAAAAGTGCTTGTATGAAAACCCTGGGGTCTTTCTTTAGACTACAGTAGTCCATTTAATAACGAACATTGTGTCCACACACCAACCTTGTCCTATTATAGCAAGTCTGCACCAGAACAAAGAAAAGTAGTACATAGTGCAGCTGTCACTGTTACATTCAGAACCATGGTGGATGAAAATGAGACAAGGCAATAGTCTATGACTCCTGAGAATCAGCTTTGCAGTCAGTCTTCATTGAGTTAGGCAATGAATGCCATGTGAAACCTCTGTTCAGAGCTGTGGTCTTGAGCACCCATTCAAAGAACACGAGTCGGATTTCAAGGAGGGGGAACATTATTCCTAACACACACATAGTTTCAAGGTCAATAGCCTCTTTCCCATCTACAAGTACATTTTAAATCCCTCCAAATACACCTGCAAAAGACAGTCTGAAAATGGAAAGGGTATTTACATTTAAACAGCATATTTGGTCTCAGGACATATTTTATTGCTAAAAAGTCAATACTAGTTTTTTGGAGACACTTTAGGCTTTTCCCATCTTTCCTCTGTTATCACTCTCTCAAATAATAAGATTCAAAAGCTATTCTACTGCATAAAATAGTCACAGACAGAATTTAGGCTAATCCTAAGGGTTTAAAAAAAAAGTATCCTTATGAGACCTCAAACTTATTGGTGCTTAAAGACAAGAATCGTGTGAGAAACAAGCCAGTGTGGTAGGCTCAGTTCAAAGCACTTGCTCAATCCCTAAAATGACCTGAGTAGAGTATTATTGATTGCATATGGGGAATGAGATCAGCAGCAAGCACAATAGCCACAGTCACTTTCATTCAAGTACACTACAGGGAACAGATCTCTTCTGTGCTAAAGTTACTGTTTTGAGCACACGTGCAACAAACTGCTTGTTCCTCAACCCCAGGATGAAGAAGGTTTATCTCCCACTTATCTCTGTCTGGATAATAAACTAAAGAGAAGGGAATGGGGATGGCTTTCTAACTCTCCAAAAAAGAGTGAAGGTAAAACAAGAACGTGAGATTGCCCAAGTTACACTGGCTAGGCTAAAGCTATTTTAAGAATACTCTGTGAGAATAATGGAAAACTGTTGTGTGATAAACAACTCCTGAAGCTGTCATTCAAAAAACAAAACAAAACAAAACAAAAAAGTATTTTCAAGAGTGCACAAATGTTTTTCAAGAGTTATATCTTAACAGACTGGTAAATGAACAGCAGATCAGAGGTTCCTCAAGTATTTCTGGATCCTTTAGATTAACATTAGATCTTAAATTTATGACTTTTTCATTCTGCTATATGACACATTTACGGGGTGATTTTTTTTTTTTTTTTTTTTTTTTTTTTTTTTTTTTTTTTGGTTTATTTAAAAAGTATTTTTTTTTTTTTTAAATTTGGGATACTAGATAAGCAGTTACTCTTCAGTATAGCATAGCACAGTGTTTTGTGCTATTTAGGGGCACATATCTGTCTTTATTGCCATGATGGCTCTCATGTCAGAATACTGAGGTCCAGTCTTACACTGGTGTACATTACATTAGTAGGAGTTGCATGATCAAGTTTGTCCTTTGAAAAGCACATTTGTATTGTAAAATATGTTAATGATAGGACATCCTTTCCTGTGTTGTGATTTTTCATTAATTGCAATGGATTAGCAAGCTGCTTTTCTCTAAACAAAAGATGTAGAGCTGACACTCCTGTTCAGCACATTATAATTTTTCAGTTATTTTGCTTTATGTCACTGCAAATGTTTCCATTTTCATATTATGCCCCCGCAATAAGAACTCCAAACTTTCCACTTTTAAACAACGTCCTTTAAATATATGCAGTATTATTAATTTAAATTATTAGGTTTAATTTTAATACTTTGAACCTTTAATAGATGTCTTATTAACAACTCTATCAACATTGTATTGTCTTTCCATAATGCAAAACTTGAAAGCATTTGAAGATCAACATTAAAAAAATGGAAAAAAAAAACCTAAATGAAATCAACACACAGCAACCTGAAAAAGTAGCCATAAAAATTGGGTTTATAACTGAATACTTTTTGAAGTAATTGGCACAAAGGCTGTTCTAGTGCAGATTGCTGCAAGAGCGCTCTTGGCAAGAACATCATAAGCACTAGCAAAACTTTAATATGCTCAAACAGCCAAATACAAACTGACACCAGGAACCCATGTGTGGCAACAAACAGGAAAAAAATAGAGTATCTCAATTTAATACAAACCTACATACAAAGGGATCAATTTTTACAATTCGTGGTTTAGCATACAATACAGCTGTCCTCAGAGTGAATATAGAGTAGCTATACATAAGAAATTAGAATTATCAATTCAGGGGAATTTCTCAAGAGTCCTTTTGATA
Source organism: Urocynchramus pylzowi (assembly GCA_013397555.1). Lineage (NCBI taxonomy): Eukaryota > Metazoa > Chordata > Aves > Passeriformes > Fringillidae > Urocynchramus > Urocynchramus pylzowi. The sequence continues at coordinate 1,676,072 of VZRH01002477.1, forward strand.
TGTAATACAGCAAATATAATGACTTAGAAACCAGACATCAATGCATTAAATGAGATCAGGTTGAGATCTATTTAGAAAAGACAGGTTTAAGCTGGAAAAAGAATCTCTTTGATATGACCTCCAGAGCAGACCATTTGCAGAAGGATTCAAGATGAGCAGATTTACCCTTGCATATCTGTTTGCTTCACAGCTGCTTTAAAATATAAACTCTAAAATTTTTAATATTGAGTTACTGCAGAATTAAGTCTATGTAGTAAAAAAGATTAAGAACCTGGGATTTTCTTGCACTTCTTGTAAATGTTATAATGGATTTTGTTGAACTCGGAGGAAAAAACGAAACATAGTTAATTTAAAACCGAGCTAACATAATTAACTTATTTATAAATGATTTCTTATGGAATCTGACTACTGCTGGTCAAGCTAGGAATCTGACATGTCTCAGAATTTTCAGTAGTCTGCATCCCTAATTTGTGGTCAAAACTTATTTAACCCTGAAACTCAAAAGATCAGTTCACTTTAACAGATTTGCCACTTCAAATCCCTTGGTGTTCAAATATGTTGCATTTTTTTTTCTTCATGGAATGTTTGAAGTTCCCTTTAAAAATAATGCCTTGAGGATATTTTCTCCTTAATACTGTTTTTAAAAACTTGAAAGCATTTAGCCATTGAAGTGTGCAGGGTTCCAGTAAAGGAATAGTTGTCCCTGCCCATGAGCAAACTCTCTTGAAATTCACTATTCCAGAATTCTCTTGCTTTTGCCAGCAGTGAAATTTAAACCTAAAAAAGGACTTTTGTTGCATTGGTTCCAATACAGTTTATCAGAGTATTGGGAGATGGTGGAAAATAGCTGCATCATTCTGCAACAGAAAGGGTGAAAATGTTGTTTAAAAAAGTTAGTTTCAGCTCTGTATGTCAGGGCAACCAAATCTTGTTGCACTAAAGACAACTAAAAATAAGTATATTTCAGATGTAGTTTCTTTATTTCTTTCTTTGCAGGGAGAAATAAAGAGGTTCTTTTAGGTTTTTTTTTCCCCTACTGTTTTGTTTGATGTAGTTCTTAGCAGCCCAACAATTACCTTAGGTGATTCTCTGCAAGGACTTGATAAGTGAGAAAGGACTAGATAAAACAAAATATCTGATATTAATGTATTTTCCCACACACAGAGAAAAAGATATAGAAAATGCTGTTTGTAAAGACAGAAATGGATTCCCCAAGTCAACCTTGATTAAGACAGGAATGTTTATGTTTTGTTCAAGCTCTCCACCTGTGGTCGCAGCCCCAGAGCTCATTCTGAAGTTAATAAAAAAAAAAAATTACATTTACTCTTCCTAATTTTGTGGCTAAATGGGTTGAAAGATCTGATTTTTGCACTTGCAAAGCAGGGACACACAATGGAGAAGGCTGAGGACTATTATTTGAATATCTTTAATGCTAAGGTTCCTCTGCTTATGCTAATTGTGTCTGGTGTATCCTCACATAGCAAAAAGCAATTGTTTTGTTTATTTTAATGCTTATATGCTTTCCCCTAGCATGGCCCAATTTTTTGCTGGCTGTATACAAGCACACAGGGTCTACCCAAAGATCTTGGACAACAGAATGTGTGGGCTTTCCTGCAGAATGCCACAACTGTGACAAAAGCAAAAGGGGAGATAGGCAAAAAAGATTAATTTCCATAATTATTAATATGCTTTCACTTTCCTCACATCAATGGCACATATGAATCTAAATGAAAAACTTTCAGTATAAAGGGGAAAATAGACAGTAAGGCATGTGAGCTGATTTTATAAAAATTACAACTGCAAATTTCAGAAAGGCTTCTGCAGGTGAATAGTAATGCCTCCACATCCAGATGACAAAAAGGAATGATCATAAGAGGGGAGGAAAAATTCATCTGGTATGTGCCAAGATCTAATGTCAGTAGTTCTCTGACTGTTCTCAGTGTTAATTTGAACAATTTCAAATACACCTCACATTGTCCTGATAAAGAAAGGAGCATTGAAACTGCAAACCCCAAGCCCAAGAATGGCTTTACAGAGACTTGGACCGAAGGAGAAGGCTGGGGCACATCATGACAGCCCTTCCAGAGGAGCAGCCCATGTACTGTCATTAGGAGACAAAGTCCATCCATACGAGGGATGAGATTTCTCTTTGAAGAAAAAACTTTTATCCACTTGGAGATGGATGGTCTTTTCAAAGCCTGACCTTCTCCTTGACAGCTACAAATGGACTAATATCTATGATTTGTTTCTATAATCCACTTAATGCAGCAAGCTAGATTATAGATAGCAATTTATTTGTAAAAATCATAATAAACCACCATTGTTTTAAATGCTAAACATGGATAAATGGGGAGGAAAAACTGATGAGACAAGGTTCGTGTTCTTGAATCTACACCAAAGAATTATGGCAGACTCTTGCTTTATCTGCATTGGAATCAATTTAGTAATTTTTAATTCACTGATTTTCTGTTGTTTGCTTAACATTTATTAATTGATTGTCATTCTCATGCAATTAATTCAAAAGTTGGCAAGTTTAACATGCAGAGATTAATTTTCTTTTACTAACCCACCACTCAGAACACTTTTTTTTTTGGAAAAACAGGTTACCAAGAAATTACCTCTACATCAATCATATTTATAAATGAAATACAATAGGGGTGTTGCATGCCATCTGTCAATCCACACTGAACCTTTCCCTATAATTGGCTAAGTTTTTCTATGTAATTCAATAAAATAACCAGAAAAAAATAGGACAGCTCTGTCTTTCACACACAGCAGTCCTAACCAAAAGTCAGCCTGAGCACCTAGGACTTCTCTCTGCAAGGCTGGGAATCTCTCACTTAAGAGTATGAATCTTAGGTCACACAGAAATAACTGGTATGCCTATCCCATCATCCAGTGGTCACAGGATCTGCACCTTTTCAACAACCTACAGGTTGCTCAGCTTCAAGTGTTTCTCATCTGGAATGAGAGCCATTCATTTGCCCTTCATGTCACACTCATTTATGATGGCTGAAATGTTTATTCAGGAGGGAGCAGAGATAATGAGCAAGGTTTCTTTGCTCTTAGTTACCAGGAGCTATTCACAAGACTTTGGACTCACTCACTGTGTTCCTCGTTGCAACACAAACCAGCAGAGTGAAAGGAAAAATAGCATTCCCTGCTCCCATTATTTTATTATGGATTTCACCATACTTGGTGTTTAACTGAAAGCCCCAGTTTCTGTGTCTTTTTTTTGCTCTGTGTGTCACTTAGGCTGTTGCTGTAAAGTGGACAAATTGACAAAATAGACTTTTTTATCAAGAGAGGCAAGGAATATGTCTTACACAACAAATATCTTTGTAGCCTATATAAGAGTAGAATGGACTCAAGCATTTTGATCTCAAAATGAGGATTTAATATCTCTCACAGACTGCACAAAGGTTCAGAAAAATATGCAGCTAGGTATGAGAAGACACACAGAGTGAATTCAGCACACAATGCAGACTGTAAGATACATGAGCGTGCAAGCTGTGATGCATGGAAGTGCTGCAGGGCTTGTAGGAACCCAAGCCAGACATTTATTTATTTTTGCACAGAAAATAAAATGTGAGCTTTCTTCTCTCTCCTGTAATGTTGGTAAGAAAGCTCTGTGGAAGAGAGCTAATCTTTTCTGCATTTGAACTGAAATCTGAAGTTAGCTCTTCATGTAACAACTGAGGGTATACCATATATGCACATTCATCTGTACTTTAATCTCATGCACATCCCACTGATTTAGTGGGACTAGATCTGTGGTCTATTTGTAAAATAAGACTTGAAATTATCTAAAAGATTGTGAAAAATGCATACAATATTTAACAAATCAAGATCTGTGGGTTTCCTATAGAAAACTAGTGTGAAAACCTTACAACAGCATCTTTCAGATGAATTTTAAAACTTTCCTATGGCAATTTTTACCAAGCACATTAATTCTCTGTTAAAATCTATGGAATCATTAATATCTTGTTAACCTGGTAGAACTTTTCAGTAAAGAAAGGGAAATAAGCTAGAAACATATGTAAATGTTGAAGATTTTTGTATACTTTGACCTGGTGAGTCATTAGTAGCTCACTGCACACCCATCTATACCCCTATGAAATTCAGTGGTGCCTGGTATTGCTTAGACCATGTAAAACAGCTCAGGATTTGGCTTATTATCCTGTTTAAGTCACTTCTATTATAATTTCTCCACTTTCATCTACTTATGCGGAGCACCTTCCTTAAATCTCAGGTGAAATCCCCAGGACACCTCATACAAACATGTACTTTGGATAATTGACTGTCTAGTTTAATGGCTAAATTTAAAGCAAGCCAGGGCTATGGCACTGTATATTTTGTTGGATACATTTTCTGGCTTTGTGGGGTATTCACTGCATGATTTGATAAAAACTGAGGCTAAATGAACTCTACAATTTGTATTCCTACAGGCACAAGTTTATTGGCTTTGTTTTTTTTTTTTTTTTTTTTCCTTGGCTCTGTCTGTAAGGTTCATTACTTACAGTTACTGCAGAATCAATTTGAAATGGCCAAAATCAGTGATGGAATTTATAGCACAATAAACGTACTGCCATACAAGTGCTGCTACACATGAAAGGGCTTCGGAGTATTTCCAGCAATCCTTCTACACAGCAGAGTGTTCTGTTTTTATCAATTTAACAGAATCACCACAGGTATATTCTAAGAGGTGTAATCCTGACAGCTACACAGCAGATTTTCTCTGAGGCAGATATTTTTACAGGAAAACAATATTATTGATAAAATCTTAGCATATCAGAACACGAAAAGGAAACTGCACACATCTTTTTCTTTCTCCATAACAGGCATTTGTGGTTCCATTTCACTCACACAAAAAACCACCCTGAACCACAAAGAGTTTATGAAGGAAACATTTTCACTCTCTTTGAGATATATATTAATTAATTATCAGCACTATGGCATGTGGAAAATGTGGAGGGCATTTGTAGCTAAAACATAAAGTATAGCATCATCAGTTCCCTGTTTCTAAAGTCTATAAAGATTTACATTTCTACTTAGTACATTTTTCTTTCTAAGTGTCTCTATTATAGACATCTCATATTTTACATCATTTTAAAGCACAGAAAGTTTTAACTTTAGAATGATGCATTGTGCAAAAAAGACAGAAAAGACAGATGGCAGGCTGTCCTCCCCAAAACTCAATTTCATAATATGCATGTGATTGCTAATAGGCAGGCACTAAAAAACAATTTTCCTTGACGGAGAAGGGCTGATAAATTGTCAACATAAACTTTGTCTGTGGTTGCTCCAGTGATCTAGAGCTCTTCTGTGAGCTTTGTACCATCAAAGTCTGCATCTTCCAACCCTATAAAAATTTATGAATGCATATGACTATAAAGTGACTGAAAAAACCCCATAATGCATGTTTGGGTATTGAGAACCAGCTCCCTGCTCCTTCAGGAAAAGCTGTGTCCAGTGCCCCGTTCCTAACCCCGGACATATGACTGTGGGAGATGCAGGCTGGACCCAGAGATGCCCTGTGAGCTGAGTGAAACTGGGCTCCTCTGCATTTAGCTGTCTCCTAAGCAAAATGCTATGCCTAGTGCTGGACTGAATTAACCAACACAGATATTGTAACAGTGCAAAGGGTCACAAGAACTGAAAGCTGCTGATTTTTAGAAAGAAATTATACATTTCTGAGCACTTCAGCAAGGAGAAATTAATGAAAAATCAAATGAGATAACAATTTCCAAGAAGAGAAATATTTATCTAATACCTCAGACCTTCCAAAACATGTCAAAAGTGAAAGGGGCCACTGAGTTCACATGAAATAAAATTGAGCATTTTGCTCTTGCATGACAAATTCTTGGGGAAAATGTCCAAATTATTTGTGCACAGAATGAGGCTTGTTTACATTAGTAGTGCAGAGTTAATTTCAGATTGAAATATTTCACTGTAACTGGTATCTACTAATTTTGATTTTTAAAAGGCTTATCACTATTAAATATTTGCATGCCTCTAAGAATTCAGATCTTACTTCTGAGAATAGCCGAGAAGCAGCAACTTAACAGCAGATGAGCTGTGACTGTTATGTTATCAACAGATTTGCCTGGAACAAAATGATGTGATGATCCTACCACATATTTAATTGCAAAAATTCCTTGAGTTTGATTGTGAAAAGACTGAAACATTTTGAACAGGTTTCTGTTGCCATACAGAGGACACTTGCACTACTTGCAAGTATGTGACCAACCCTCTAAAATGAAGTCAAGGGAAGAATACATATTTCTTGAACTGCCTTTAGATGGGGGTAATACTGCCAGTTTTGAAGGCATCAGCCTTGCATCCTATTGTTTTTATTTTATGCAGTGTATATTTCTCTATAAATGTCCCCTAAAACAAGCAAACAAACAAACAAATCAATAGAAAAAGAATACATGTCAAACTTCAGAATATTGTCAAATATTAGTGGGATACACTTGTTTCCATGTATATTTGGATAGAGTCACTGATGTGCTATATTGCTTGCTTATTGTAAAAATAAAGGGGAATGGGAGGGTCTAATGTGCTATCAGAAATAAAAGTGAAAAACATTGTTTACCACTGATGAAACAGACCTTATCTGTGTCCTTTTAACAGCAAGCTCTTCACACAGCAATGAGCACAAGAAGTTCAGAGAGAATAAAATACTTATCCATAAAAAGTGAAATAAAACTTGTAACCCTCCTCAGGGTAACCTCTTCAGAGCTCAGACCTCTTTATGCAATTTATATGAATTTTCAGTAAAGACTATTAAGATTTTAAGAAAATTACCACTTCTTGTAATAGACTTAGTGTTTTCATTTGTTTGCAGTATTTTTTACAAATTTTAAGTAAGGGAGAAAATGAAGATAATTGTGCTCTCCATGCTTATTCTCAGATACTGAAAATTTTCCTTTAAGCAGGCACAAAAATTCTTGGTTCTAAGGAGGAACAGACAAAAATATAGCAGTAAAAATTAAAATTTCTTATTTCATACTGGTTAGAGGCGCATTAAGGTATATAAGCTTTAGGGTCAGTATAAGCCTTGCTCAGCTGTCTTTAAAAGCATTGGGAGTAATAAAGACTTCCATTTTATCTTCAGTGAAATAATACTGCTGAAATATCACCTCATTTTTGGTGTCAGCAGTGATTTCTTTTTACCTCCATGATGTCAAATGGGAATTATTATTATTAGAATGACAGCTTCCTAATGATGCTGTAAAAAGGAGGAACTGAAACTCTTTCCACTAAACATCTATATTCTGCTTTCTCCATAGGGTAAAGCAGATGGGCTCAACCCCACAGCATTCTTCAGGCAAATCAAGAGGCATGCTCAAACACTAAGAAACAGAAGCAGCTCAAACATCCAAAACCAGAGGCAATAATGGCTTTCTTCATTATACAGTGGTGAATATAGTTATATAGTGGTGAATATGCACTCTGAAGAGTAGAGGAAAAAGGACATTTACACTACAGCAACCCTCTCTGGGAAACCTGCTCTGAAACACTCATGATCAGTTTTCAGCTCTAGATGGTAAAACTAGCACATCAGTGTCCAGATCACAGTCCAGGAGTCACTGCCCCAGGTAAAGTCAGGGAGTGAAAGCCTCATGTGATGGCTCTTGTTCAACTATTGGCTTCATGCATGGCACACTGGGGGTGGACATATCTGAAATGCTCTATGCCTTTTTTTCCTCCCATTTTGTCAAAGGAGCATGTATAGAAGAATGTTGCTTCATATGACACCAAAATACATGAATAAGTTTGGCTTTTGAGTAAATGATGGACTTGAAACTTATGCAAACACCTATTTATGCAGAAAGTGAAAAGCAGATGCAAACTGGTACTATCTGCATCAACAAATGGGGTATTTTCACTTTCTAATACACTTTGATCAAACATAAAGAGCTACAGTGAATAATGATTCCCTCCCAATTTTACATTTACTTATAACAAGTATTGCTTCAAAGTAGCTAGTAAAGTCTTTAGGTGTACACATCTATGATGGATATGAAAAAATATTAATCAAATTGGAAAAAAAAAAAAGGTCTCTAGATAAGTCTGGGGGGTTTTGATATAAGAGCAGCAAAGCTTGCAAGGAGCCAAGCCATCTGCCAGATGAGAAGGTGGATGCTGCCAGCCCTGCTCTTCACCCACAGAAAGGTGGCAGGAAAGGCAGCCCCAGGAAGCTCCCCTGGGCTAAATCCAAGGAGCAGGAAAATGTGATTTGCTGCTGGTACACTGCTTTGTTTTCCTTCTAAGGAAAAGAATTTTGGAGTAGCTCTTCCACAGTCAGTTGAAGGCCAGTTGAGAGCAGGAGTTCATATTTTTCTTTCTTTAATTTTTTTTTTTTAAAACTTTGTTAGTTTTTTTTTGTTTTGGTGGAAGTTCTGCTAAACTTCACACTATCTGGTCTGAGTACTTTCTTCTTTGGCATCTCATTTTGTGCATTCAGGGCAACCATCAAAACAAAGGAAGTACTAGCTTGAGAGAATGAAGTGTGATGCACTGGAACAGAGAGATGATTTGACAATATTCATACTCTAGGAAGAAAGGCTGAGGATGAGGTACAGCATGTAATCACAGTTGGCTCTGACACAAACAGCCATTGTTATCTTTGGCAAGTTACTTGATATCTTGGTATGCTAGCACTTTTCCAGACTCAGATGAGTGATGCAAAAGTACATTCATTAATATAAATGACTTTATAAGCAACAAGAAAAAGCCAATTAAAAAAAAATACTGCTTTGCACAGGTAAGAACTGCACATAAAGGTGAAAGTTTGAAAAACGTGGAAATCAATGTGTGAGCCTATTGTCTTTTTTCAGCATACTTTTGACAAAAGCTGTGAACTGCTGCAACTGGTAGAGATAAAAAGGTTAATAGTGTCTGCATTTGCACATCTAAAACAATCTTTAAATTATGAAAAAAAGATGGACCAAAACATCTTCTGGCAGCAGTTATAAAACAGTGAATTGATGCAGAGATGCAAGCAGCAGCACCTCTCTGTCCTAAAGCAAATCTTGGCTTTGTGTTCTTTTCTGTGCTCCTATGACAGGAATATTCCCAGTCATTAACAGTAAAAAGTGGTAAACAACATTGGTGGATAACTTAAGAAAACACTGTGGACTGAAGAGCTCTTTTTTTCAGTAGGCATTCCTACCTGGGAGCACAATACCATTCTCCCAATGTGCAATAAGAGGTATTTTCTGGCTCCCTCTCTGCTGAGATCTCACTGCTCTCATCCTACTCACTGAGTTTTTCTATTAACACCACAATGGGTCTCACAGTGCACTATGAGTTCACATGTCTACATAATTAGTGTTGCTTATGAAAGTGTGCAAAACATCTTCTGTCTCTATGTATCAGTAACACTTGGTTCTTGAAAGAATACCAGATTTGGTTTGAAACTGCTCTCTGTCCATTTTGAATATTTTATTCTGTATCAGAATAAGTCTTGTTCTCACAGTTTTCTTTCATATTCATATCCACTGACTTTTAAAAAAGGAGGCTTCAGAATTATGTTGCCTAAAATCCAGAATCAAAGGCAATTACTGCTAATTTGGTGATAATATTATCCTTTTTATATCCCTTATACTTTAATAATAGAATTCATGAAAATAAAAAATCTCCCAGAAAGCAATCTGTGCTTACTCAATTTTATATTTTCTTTCCTTCCAGAACTCAGAATTTATTTCCCTTTACTCAGTTTGGAGCAAACCACAACCCTGAGGCCATCTAAACATTTAAGATAATATTTGAGGAGAAACACATCCTGATAACAGGTGTCAGGAATACTATAGCTGCAGTCATTGTGAGGCATGATCAAAGCTTGAATCTTGTACAGAAGATTGTTATTAAAAAGGCCTTTTATATAACACTAACTGGTTAATTTCAATAGTGCTACTGCAATAATGAATGCCTAACATATTAATTTTTCCAGATGGTAGAACAGTGCTATAAATCCCATTTAAAAGATGTTCAGCCCTGATTTTTTCTTTTTGAGAAGATGGAATTCATATCTACTGATCACATTAAAAGAATTGGTTAATGTATTTAGGTGCTGAGGGTGAACCAAGCCTTTCCAGGTAGCTCTCCTAATAGAATCTCACAGTTCTATATCAAGGTCCCAAAATGAAACCCAGTGTTAATCTGGTTGCAGACCATTATTTCTTGAACCATATCTTTATACCTACAAGTAGATACTTTGCAAGATTTAGATTGGCCCATTAGTATTTTGTTCTTTTTCAAGTCATGCTGCATCTTTACTAGCTAAGAGACTTCCTTTTGACAAAAAGGTCATCGATTTACATGGGTGAATTCTCGATCAGTTCTTTCTCACTGACAAATTACCTTTAAGTCTTCCCAGTGCTGAAAAGTCTGGGGAATGCATGTGCTGACATTTAGAAAACTCTTCACATAATGCTTCCTGATGTTGGTTTCTTATTCCTTCTTCACTCAATTAAAGAGGTGTGGCAGTAACCATGTGATAAAGTACTAAATTCTGCAGTTTTCTTTCTTCCTACAGAGAAAGGTCAGGATATCTTTCTGGGACAGAGTAAAATACTTGACAGAAAAGATTTCAAGGGGGAAAAATATTAGAAGAGGAGGCAAAAATTTAGGCTAAGCTGTATAGTGGAATAAGTGAATTCCCTCATTGGGAAGAGGGAATGAAATCTGTCTCTAACCCAGGCCACATCTGAAAAATGTACCAATCATTAGACTATTCCCTGCCTTCTCTTTCCTCCTCCATCCTATCCTCCTGTCCCCATGAAGTGGAAGGTGGTTTCCTGCAATGATGCATTGGGTCCCTAAAGTGATTTTGGAGTAGGGACATCTTGTTTCTGAATTCTAGGTGAATCTTTCACTTGGATGAGAAACAATCATTTCAATTTTGGGTTGAACCAAAAGAACAGTATCACAAGGTGAGTCCAATGTAATTTTGTCTTTCTAACACAGTTTTTGTCTCTCTTGCCTTCTTGGATTAATGAATCTAAATTCTGCTAAAACCTGCACTTCAAGTGCTCAACTAAGATCTGCAAATCTTGCCCAACTCCTCAAGTTCTTCTAAAAGGAAAAAAAAAGTTAATAAAGGAAGAAATAGCATGAAAAAGACTCACAGTAGAACCATGATAAGCATAAAATTTCAACAAAAAATTTAGATTTCCATCTTCAAAATTGTCATTCAAAGAATTCTAACTTTATGATTTTAAATACCAAATCTGAGAGTTGAGTCTCAGAGAATGTTTAATTTTAAATGAATTTGTAGAAAGATACCACTGTCAAAAAAAAGCAAAAAAAAAAAAAGAAAAAGAGAAGAAAAAAAGAATTCATGAGGACAACAAGACTAATTTGTGAAAACACTTTTCTGGAGTTTTAAGTATTATTTAAAATATTTAACATACCTCATACAACTGATGTATTAAGTATAGCTAACCAAACTTGCATCCTCCATTAGTGAACGACAGAAATTAGATGTGCAACAAACCATCCAGATTTCTAAATGAAACTTACAAAACAAATTTTCTTTTTTCTATAGCATTTTACTTATTTTTATGCAGTCTTCCACTGGAAGGGATAGCCTGAAGGTTTTCTAGGATGTCCTTAACTCTGCTGATGGGTCTTCAAGAGGTTTAATTGCCAGCTCCATGTGAGAAGGAGAGGCAACAGATGTTGGTTATACCACATTCAGAGATGGCCACAGTGCCAGTAAAAGCACAAGGCAATCTCCTCGTGTTTGCTCATCCACTTCTGTAATAGCTTATAATGAGAGTGCTGTTCCATGAAACAGTAGAGGAGTATGCATGGATATGTACTAGCACCTCTGATGAGTTGATGAGCTGGAAAAAGCTGGCAACTACTGACTCTGATGCCGTTTGATGCTTTGACTACTTCTTGATCCCCTTAGCTAAGCTTTGCTCAAGAGAGCAGTATCAGGTCATGAAAGTTTGAACAAAGAAAATTCTAGCACAATCTGACAGGCAAGTAAACATGACAAAACAATAATAGGATACTGTAGAAGAGTAGAAAATGTATCACTGGACCTGAAAAAAATAATTTTCAATTAAAATTAGCTTTGACATATGATTGAGTAAGTCAGACAGTAGAAAAATTGAAGTTGGGAAAACTTTTAAGTGGACAGAACTGTGACCCTCAAAGGAAGCAAAATGAAAATAAAATCAAAATGAAGATGAAATCAAAATTTAATACAAAACCATATTTCACTGATGAAAAAAAATAAATATTGAAAAAAAAAAGGAAGATGTGTTACATTTTCAATGCAGAACGAACAGTAAGTCTCTCCAGCATGCATCTCAGACAACAGCTGCAATGGTAATACAGTCTGAATTTTGCAGTGAATGGAATTATGATTTTTTAAATTTTTATTTGTTTTCCATGTATTTTATCAGTTGACTAAATTTTGTTTCACTGTTTTTAAATATTTTAAATTTATTAACTGAAAAATTAATAACTCTCTAGTACTGTATGTAACTCTTTTCCTGCAAACCTCTGAGCCTAAGACCATTAAGAATGGGAAATTCTAATTCAAGGAGAGTGCAAGGGAACAATGAAAGGGAAAGAGAGAGGAAGGATTAATCATGTAATCACTTTTCCACTTACACTTTTAAGGTAATATAATTCATGGAAAAAGGCCATTACTTTCATCTTTACGTGTAATTCAGAGCTAGTTATATCAGTCCAGGAAGGGACTATAAACAGGTTCATCTCATGTCAGAATTGTCTAGAACAGGGTTTCTTTGAGGCATACATATGTGTAAATTTATCAGTCTGCTTTTTGTTACATTTCTTTTGATAGAAAATTAGTTTTGACTAGATCAACCTGAATGATTAATCAATTTCATTCTTGGACTCTTTTCACTTTTATGTGATTTTCCTAAGGCAGGGACTAGTCATTCTGAAAATTGACTAAGCACCTTGTGGACCACCTCAATCATTTGCTGTCTACAGGAGACATTCACCAGCAGTCCTCAAAGCAAGGCAAAATGATGATGTGGTTCTGAGCTCAGCAAGAGTTTGGCTCAAGACACAAATACTTCACAAAGATGAAAAAATTTTGTCATTGCTGGAGGTCTGAATCCACGGGGAGCTGAATACCTTTGAGAGAGCTAAAATCTGACTCATAATAGACAGTTCCTAGCACACTGCTCCCAGTGAATGGTTGTATGCTGATTCAGGGGGACTGCCCCTGAATCCCCTTACAAGAGGTCAAGGGAAGGTGTTAGCCAAGAGCCCTTGCATTTGACAGATGTGAAATGCAGTGCTCTGTTGTATTAAGAAGGTGTGAGATGATGGCTCCTTAGTCAGCCTGCTCCATCAGGATTTCCTGCAGGAACTCTGCTGCCCATGATCCCAGCTGCACAGGGTTTCCTGAATAAGTGCTGAAGTACTTCCAGGGATCTCTGATGCAGAACTTAGACAGCTTTTCCCACGATCTTTGTCAATGTTGTGCAACTATTTTTCCCTGTTGATAATTTCTTATAAATGTACATCCATAAGGCTCATGAATATTTCTTAATTTTGGCCTTAAATTTGCTCTAGTATTGGACTTCAGAAATCAATTACTAAGATTCCTAAAAGTGACATTTACTGTAGTGGTTGAGTTTTATTATGCTTGTCTGATGCACCAACTGACAAGAATGTTTAAACATGGAAGTTCTTAAAACTCAGTTAAAAGAATATTCACTTGATCCAAATCTTCTAAACTGAATGTACTATTTTTCTGGGGCTCGCTGGTTAATGATCCTTCCATAGAACACAGAGTGCCAATAACCAAGCTTTTGAAAAACTGTAAGAGTACAATTCATATTGCTGGACGCAGCTGAATTCAGCTCAATACTGCCAGTTACAAAATCCTTAAAAACATCAAAATGCAGAAGAACTGCACATCTATTTTTACACCTGCCTAGGGCTTGTACACTGTTTATGCAATTTTATTCAAACTGACTTGCTTCATGAAAAAATTTAGAAAAACCCCAATGTTTTATTTACAGGCAGTTTTGTTGGCTATCATACTTTTTCTTTTTATCCATTAATTGTGTTCAGGAAAAACTGGCTAAAAAATGATATCTGATCTTTCAAAACTAAATTTGCTGCACTTGTGACAACTCAGTTATGGTTTTAAATGCTGCCATGAGGCATTAGCAATTCTAAGAGAAATTAAATTGTATTTACATGATAGATGTTACCATGTCTTTTGAGGCAAGGGTCTACAGTGAATTTCAAAAATTGTATTGTAATTAGTAAAAACCCACCTTGTGAAGCCAGCTTATATGTCCTATTCTGATGTTGGACTAAAATTAGATTGTCAGGAGTCCAAAAGAGAGAATGACAGAGTTATGCACACATCTTCCTTTTGTTCCTACCTACATCTGGCAAAAAAAGTGACACTACAAAATCCACAGACAAATTCCCTTAATTATGTTTACCCATTATTATTGCATCAAAAATATCCAGCAAAGCAAGTTCTCTATCAATCTAACTTAGTCTGAGCCTGGGTGGACCGTACCTAATCATAAGGATTAGTTTATGCTATTAGTTTCAATGACCTGCAAAAGCAGAGTGGTGCTGTTCACACTCTAGGGGGAAGGGAGAGACCTGCCAGGCTTGAGAGAGGGGCCCATGTGGATCACGTGAAGTTCAACAAGGACAAATGCAAGGTCTCTGGGCCAGGGCAATCCCGAGCATGAATACAGGCTGGGTGTAGAATGGATTGAGAGCAGCCCTGAGGAGAAGGACTTTGGGATGTTGGGGGATGAGAGACTGGACATGACCTGGCAAGGTGTGCTCGTAGCCCAGAGAGCCAGTTGTGTCCTGGGCTGCATCCAGAGCTGTGTGGCCAGCACAGCAGGGGAGATGACTCTGACCCTCTACTCCATCCTGGTGAGCTCTCCACCTGGAGTGCTGCATCCAGCTCTGGGGTCCCCAACACAGCAAGGGCATGGACCAGAATAGGGCCATGAAAATATTTAGAGGGTGGAATGTCTTTCCTATGTGGTTGGTAGAAAAGAAAGAATTGGGGCTGTTCGGCCTGGAACTGAAAGATGGTAGGTTTAGATTAGATATGAGGAAGAAGTTCTTTACTGTGAGGGAGATGAGACATTGGAACAGATTGTCCAGAGAACTAGTGTATATCCCACCCTTGGAATTGTTCAGGGGCAGGTTGATGGGGCTGTGAGCAACTTGGTTTGGTGGAAGGTGTCCCTTCTCATGCTAGGGAGGTTTGAACTAGATGAGCATTAAGATCTCTTTCAACCCAAACCATTCTATGACTCCATGATGTGCCAATTAATTAATTAATTAATTCATTCATTCTCCTTCCTCCTCCTAAGACACTTTAGTGTCAATACACTTCCTAGACTTGTAAGCATGAACAAGTACTCAGTGCATTCTTTCACCTGTTGACAATTAATCAGGACACAAATCAATGTGATGCCTTAAGAAACCACTGCTTTGGACTTAAAACTTCTACTACCAACAACTTTAATCGTCTTGACCCAGAAACCATCCAAGAGCAGGACTCACAGTCACTTGCAAAGAAGGTATTTCTGCTAGATTTTTACTTCTCAGGTAGCTACCACAATGCTATATTCTTTGAGAATTTTTTGGGAAAAGTGAGTTGGGGAATTTTACTTTAAAGCTTCTCTAAATCTTCCTCTAAAAACTGAAACAAGATGGTTGTGAAAGCTTTTAAATGAACATTGACAAGCAACTTCTTTAAATAACCACACATTCTCAGACTTACTTTCTTGCACTACTCTTTTATCTTGTATAAAACTTAATGGATGACATATTTCATTCCACAAGTTGACAATGTTAAAAATGTGCTATTCCTTCCAGTTTTAGTATACTGCAAAGCCAGTGATAGCTACAGGCGCTATGAGCGATATATGACTGAAGAAAAATGAGATTACTGCTGATAAGGAACAAGAGACTTTCATATCTTAAAAGAGTCTGAAATCCAGCAAATATGATCCCCAGCAGCAGATGCCCCTCAGACAGACAATGAAAGAAAAATGGTGGAAAAGTACTCAATGTAGCTTGTTGTTTCCTACAGCTGGAATGGCAGCAAAATGAAATAGCATGCTGCCTGCATGAAGAAATCCTGCCTCTCTGGGAAAAAACATAACCCAAAAATTACTAACAGTCTAACAAAATGAGCAGTAATTTTCCACTGTGTGAAAAGTGATGTTACTCTGACTCACCTTCTTTGGTAAAAGATATCTTTACTTTGGAAGTGTTGCTCCTTTGAAGGCTATCATGCTGTTATCATCAACATTTATCACAATAATGACCAATTTAATGGAAGTGCAGTACAAAAGCCAAACCTCAGGCTGGAAATACGTAATAATGATTCTTTAACAAAAGGAATGAGACATATGCAAATGTGAAATAGCTCCTCTCTCTGTCTATTAAGGTGTTCCTGGAACATGAATGAACATAATTTCAAGATGTCAATATTTCATGTTACAGTGCAACCCTTACCTTGTATCCTGATGATTTGATGTGCACTCCTCGCTTGGTCAGTGTAGATTTCATTCGGATGAAAAAAGAGCGCTCTAGAGTGTTGTCAGAGGTTAGCAAACTGGGGTTTGTAGATTCCACTGGGGAAGAGAAAAAATACATATACACATAATTTAGATTTTATACATCCCCTCTAAGCTATTTTTCAGGTGCAATCCTTGAACTCACTAAAAATAAATGACTGATGGATGCTAAGAGTGTTGTAATCAATTTACCTCATTTAGAAAATGTTTATTTAGCAAAAAAGAAATTACAAAAATATACATATACTCAGTATGTCTAATTTTCAAGTTATTTTTCCCATAGAATTTGTAACAGAGATTTGTCTCATTAACTCTTTCTTGCACAATTTTGCTATGACTGAAGTTGGAGGGTATGCCACTAGAGTGGACGACATTGTTTTAAAAACTGTTTGTCAGTATTTTGTAAAAGGCAAAGTCTCACTTAGGTAGCAGTTCTCTCCTGAAATAGGCTGCACATTCTGCAGATTTTTATTCCCTAGTCTCTCCTCAACTGCAGGGATACCTGAGTCAGTGCTGGGTTTGTATGTCTTGGTTTCCATATTATCGAGGCTAAATTAGGGCCTTTATTATCAATAAAACATTAAACAACCGGAAGGCAAGAATTCTCAAGTAAATCACACATATTATTATTATTATTATTGTCATTATATCATCAATTATTGGTGACTAATTAGTCATTAATGAAATATATTTTAGTCAAACTGAAAGGATATTACTTGCTCACAACTAAGTACAGCTCTCACCTGCACTTCTCCCTCCCTTAACTGCAACCACTTAAAATACTTTAGACTCTCAGTATGAACCATGATAGAATAGCATAAGCACTGAAGTTTTTGTTATACAATCTTTTTGATTCCTATTTTTTAGACCTGATAATCAACTTATACCCAAAATACTGTTAATGGGAAAATTCTGGAGCAGCTTATAATAAACAGGCATTATTTGAGATAAAAGTAACTTCAATTTCAGTGAGAAATTAACAAGGAACAAAAAAAAAAAAATTGACATTGTACTTCTATTGTTTAGGAGAACCATACAAACTACTAGTAGAAAGCGTTTAAGTATTTAAAATGCATTTGTTATGCAGTCAGCAGAAATGCAAAAACTTGTTTGTGAGCTAAGGATTATATTGAATTGTCCTTGATTTAATGTGGTCAACTTGTCTTGTGTTTGTGACATTTCAGCTCTGTTGTGATAACTGACAACAGTGCCCCTTTCTTTAGTGTGTCTCTTAAGATTTTTTGTTTTAGAGAGCATGAATTTGATGTCATTTTAAATGTACAGCTCTTTATCACTCGAGGGAAAAGCAGAGCCATGTTATATTTAGTACTTTCATTTCTTCTGATTAAATATGAATTACTATGAAATTTTTCTCATCATCTAACACACCATAATACGCCAACAGCTTTTTAATACACTGTATAAGCACAAACTTCTGCTCTAAGAGTTTAATTTGCCCCTCTAATCCAATCACATCAACCTTATTTCTCTTATCAGAGATTCCCATTTTGAATTAAATGAGCTCATTAGTTTTAATCAAAAGCAGAGAGATCAAAACTTAAACGTAAATGCTTTAGATCAGAACTGTCAGTCAGCCGTGCAGTTCTATTTTACTAAAACACAAGATCAGAGACCCTTAGAACCAATTTTTTCTCGTAAGGGATGCCAAGAGCTTGAAGATGCTATATCCTTTTTTTTTTTTCCCTCCCAAGGACAGATTATACATTTAAGGTTAGACTTAATTTAGAGTATTTTTTTTCATCCTGGTGGAAATGGGAAAGTATGCCATTCTGCTGTTGTCTCTTTCACATTTATTGGTGCGGGTCCTTGGAGACCTGAACAAATGTGAAGCCATCACAATCCATGCAACAAACCTGTCCTCAAAAAATTCATCTCTGTTCAGCAATATCACATAAGAAATAAAACTCTGAAGGGAAAGATAATTGTCAGGGTGTGGGACAGTGAATCCCTGAAACAGCAGCCAAAGTCACCCGGATAGCAGCAGTACTGGTAAGATGAGGATCATAATTAATTATTATTTTTATTGTACAGTACAGTGCAGTAGTTAAAGAGTACATTAGGAAACCACAGCATGGGTGCTTCCTGCTGTGTGAAAAAATGCTAAAATCAGCTTAACAAGTGTAGTTGTTGTTGTCCAGCACATTATACTCTAGCACAGGCAGTAAGTACAATATGTCCTCCTGTGTTCTAATGGTAATTACCTAAACATACAGAATTAAACACACAATATCTTATGCTCAAAAAAAGATCAGGCTGTAATGCATATGCACCATTCCCAAAAAATGGAAATTAAAATTTCTCTTTCATACACATTTAAATGAAAGAAAGGATAACAACTGTCATACCATAAAGTGTACTTGGCACTGACATTTTTTTTAGGCTCATTTAATCATATATCATGAGATTAACATAATTTTGCTGCTATTATACCATGTGCAAACCTATACATCTCTAAGTGAATATTGTAAAGTACACATATTTTATCCAACAGGCTGGAACAGTGTCATACAAATATGTATTCTGAAGTGTTTGATTTTCTTTAACAAAAAGTATCTGAGAGTGTATGTGTGAGATGGGATTGGTTACCTAAAAGTCCAGAACAGCTTATGAACAGCATTTTGAATTTCTCTCAAGAGAGAACCATTAGGGCTGATAGTGCAAATCTGCATTCAGAGTTGCACCCACCCACTATAGATAGGTACTATAACAATGCTGATGGTGATTATGCATGCAGGATTTTAAAAATAGGATGTGCACAGAACAGATCCATCGATGTCAGTGAGATTTGCACAGGAATATATGGAATATGGTCCATTATGAGTTCTCAGGAGTTGGTTTTAAATGCCTATCACTGAACCTTTTCAATTTTTTTTCAATTATGTCAAAGCTGACTTGCAATCTGAGGAATATCAGAATGAAACTCTAGCAATTAATTTTTTGATTTAAAAAAAGAAAAATAATCTAAAACCTTTAAAAAGCCTGAAATAAACAAAGCTTACTTGGCTTGATACAGTAGAAATAAAAGGTATATTTTTACACTGAAAAATAAGGCTTCTGGCTTGAATTTACTCAGTTTAAACCTACTTTTGAGTTATAAACTTCTGAAACTGTGAGTTTAGAATGCTAATTATGTGATAAAAGTCAATGCTTACTGCATGTGAATTAAAGTATTTTACACTGTCAGACTTCGAAGTGTAAGAAATAAGTCTGGGTTGTCTTTGCAAAGCAGGTAATTGTGTACTCTGTTGGGAAAGCACTTGCCTTTGTGTGCCCTTAAACATCTTCAGCAGATACTACTAAAGGAATAAACGTCTTCTCTTTCCACTCCCAAAGCTGATAATGCGGGATGAGATTTCTAGACACAAGGAATGCATTTTCCATTTCAAAGGGAACGAAGCTGCAATCTACTGTACCCATACGGAGTGTCACAAATGTTAAAAAGCTTAAGTAAGAGCCACAGAGGCAAATGGGAAAATATTATGGAACAGCAGCCAATTCACAAAACTGTTTTGTTATCTTCTTAACTTACTGAGATTGGTCAGATCATGGTGCTAGTAATGCCAAGGTTTTGGTTTTGACCCTGTATGGGCCATTCACTAAGGAGTTGGACTTAATGATCCTTGTGGGTCCCTTCCAGTTCAGAATATTCAGTGATTCTGTGAACTTCTGTGATTCTAAGCATTTCTTTGTGAACAAACCCTGTATCTCTGATCTTTCAATGGGCTTTGCTTTGGGAATAATCTTGGCCCCAGACCCCACAAGCCAGCCATGCATTGTTTGACTTCATGTGCTGGAAGAGTTCTTCTGATTCTTCTGATAGCACATAAACATGTCCATAGCTGTCTGGAGGACTGAAGTCCATGGCTCTAATCCTGCAGGGATCTGCAGAGGTACTGTACACCTGTGTGCAGTCTGACTACTTTAATGCTATAGGCCAAAACAATGCAAACCAATGCAAATAATTGCTCTTACAAAGAAATAGCACGAGTACTGTCCCTCTGAGTGATTCACAAGCACATTCAAATTTAGATAAACAATTTTTCCCCCAGGAAAAAAAGAAGTTCCACATTTGATTTATGTCTTAAATAACAAAAAGCTGCTACAGTAGGCTGAATAATGTTCACCAACTTCTGGGCTTTTTTTCTTGACAAGCATTAAAAATAATTGAGAGGAGAAAAATGCATTTTTGCATGCCAAACAGAGAAAAGATGGGCTTTTCATTCTTAGGAAGAAAGGAAGTTATAGAGGGAAAACCAAAAACCAACAAGGAATTTGACATTGGTGGAAAAAAAAAATACCTTATGGTATAACATAAAGGATTTTCTGGATTTTGTAGCATTTTAGGAAGGTTTCACCTGGCTTTCATTTCACTTCCGTGAAAACATATGTCCATACATTTTTAAAAAGACATTCTCAAACATCAACTATACAGCCAGCTCTTAAAAGAGAAACAAAAAAAGTGAACATACAAAACAGTAAGAAAAAGGGAGCTCTTTTCCTGTTATCTTCTACACTTGCAAACCTCTTCTCACTGTTTCAAAAAGTCTTATAAACCTTTGCATAGGGAACTGAGAATCATTATTTTTAGATGAATGTATAGGTAATATAAATCTATCATTTTCAGTTGGACTAGATGCAGCTTTTGAATGTTTCTCTTTCTTCTGTGCAGTTTATTGTCTGCAACCAGGCATTAAAAGACTAAGAAAATTTAACCTTGAGTACTTAACTGCCTTTAATCAGAAAAGAGACTCTCAAAAAATCACTATTTGCCAAGATCATTCTCTCTCAGTCTCTTACAGATCAAATTTGATCATTTTATAAAATAAAAGATAGATTTTCACAACTACTAACCTGACAAATAAAAGGCAAAAGCTACAAGTTAAGGCAATTTATTTCCAATAAGTGTAAGTTACCATACTTAGCAATTGTGCAAATGAATGGTTTTAAGTGAAGTGGGTTTAGGCTTATCACAGGCTGAACATGGAAGCTGTGGAAGCTAAAATTTGTTCTAGGAAACTGCTGAAGATTCCTGGACTACTTGGATGAACCCCTTTGACCTATTTATGGACACTAGCATAGAGGAGACCTGTGCCTGGAGGTCTCCACTGTGCTAGTGTCCTATCACCTGCCTGGAGACCAGCTAAAGAACACAGAGCTAGTAGATTCTATGGGTGCTCTCTTGGTCTCACCAGTGAAATCAAGGACTATATGAACTATTTATTTAACATTTTGGGTGGCAGAGGCTCATTCATTCTTCCAAAGCAATACTGTTTCTAAAAATAGGAATAATATTTTTGCTGTAAGCTGTTGCAGCTGTAAACAGGAATTTGAATTCCTGAATAACCAGATTTGGATCTGAAATTCATGGTACTTTTAGGTGACTGGGTAAAACTCATAAAATTTATGTTTTGCTATTTGCTAAAAAACTGAAGAAGTCAAGAATTGGACCCAGATTTTAAGTGATTTAGTTCCATTCTTTCCTTTATATGGGGGGAATAATACTGGAATCTGGATAAGGCATCACTCAAAAGGGGAAGATTCAGGGCAGCTCTTCCAAAAAAATGGAAAGAAAGATGTCTTCTTATAAAGAATTTATATCTAGGTAATGTTTTCAGACAAGATAATAAACTGTTCTTTTTTGTCACCCTACCTCCAAGATTAAGACAATTCACTTTTCATGACCTATAGGCCTATTAGAAATTCAAAGGCATATAAACTTTAAATGCTATCAGACTTCTGTTGAAAGCTAGATCTTTTAATGTTTTTTATTCATTGTGTTTTTTTCCCTACTCTTATGTCTCCAAATTTTCCAGATCCAACAATGGATGGTATGGCCTAGATTGTCTTATGTAAAATCCTTAATTTTTTGCAAACAAGTTGACATTGAAGCATTACATGTAATATATTTATTTCATTTCCTTCACAATTTTTAAAGAATATGCTATATATATTTATATCTAGAGATATGATTATTTTTATAATCACTGTAACTACTGGCCTATGGTCCAAATGTAACAGTGCACACTGTTAAGCTTAGATGTTTGAAACTGGGAGAACAAGAGACTAACTCAGATATAGCCAAGTTTTTTTAATGTGATACAAGTCCATGCATTCAGGGAAAGCACAACTCAGTGAAGTAGCAGTGACTTTAGATACAACAGCCAAGGAAGTGAGAGAATGTGTTTAATATCTGGTCTACTTGCATACTATAGTTTGGGCACAAAAATGCCCAGTGTCTGGATCTGCAGAGAAATAAGCCATGCTTTGGAAAGTTATCCTGTAGTATTACATATAATATAATGAGCTTACCCTGTTTGCTTTTTAATTTGACTATGCCCAGGTACTGACTATACTTATGTAAGAGAAACTGAAGTAAAAATTCAGAGGCAAGCATTTAGTATTATCAGAGACATTTTTGAATGTTCTATTACATTTGCAGAACCAAAGTAATCTGAACTACTCTTATTGGACTAATATTCACAGAATCACATAATTATAAAATAGTTTGGGTTGGAAGGGACCTTAAAGATTGTCTAATTCCCACCCCCCTGCCATGGGCAGGTGTAGAGGATTTTTGTAAACAGCTAAGCTGGTTGAGAAAATACAATTAGTTAAGTGAGAAGGAGATAAGTATAAAAATTAACAGTTAGTGTCTGAATAGGTAAGGTCACTGTGCTCTCGGTGTAACAGTAGGTTGGGGGAGAGGATTTTTTAATTGGAAGAGTGAAGAAAAGTTAAACAAACTAACTACAAGAATGTAGAAGTAGGCGTATTAATTGATAAGTAACTAACCAATGATGAGCTGTACTTTTACAATATATATGAGCTAGTTAAAGACTGTATTTAACTAGGTGTTTGGGTTGCAATAAACGAGCTCTGCTGACGACCATCTGGTGTGGCATCTCCCTTCTCCGACAGGCAGGGATACCTTCCACTAGCCAGGTTGCTCAGAGCCCATCCAACATGGCCTGGAGCACTTCCAAGGGATGGGGCATTCACAACTTCTTGGGCAAACACAGTGTCCACCTTTCTCATAGAAAAGAATTTTTCCTCATATCTAATCTAAACAAAATCTCCTCCGGTTTATGACCACATCCCCTTGTCCTATCACTACATGCCCTTGTAAAAACTCCCTCTCCAGCTTTCTTGTAGCTCTCTTTAGCTACTGGAAAGGGGCTCTAAGTTCTCCCCAGAGCCTTCTCTTCTTCAGACTGAACAATTTAATTCTCTCAGCCTTTCCTAGTATGAGAGGTGTTCCATCCCTCTCATCATCCTGTGGCCCTCCTCTGGACTGTCTCCCATATAGGTCCATGTCCTTCCTGTGCTGGGACCCCAGAGCTGGATGCAGCACTGCAGGTGGGGTCTCATGGGAGTGGAGTAGAGGGGGAGAGTCTCCTCCCTTGCTCTGCTGGCCATGCTGCTTTGGATACAGCCCAGAATAGGGTCAAGTAATACTTTATTTAATGCCTCAAAGCTTTCCTTCTTGTGCATCTCCTTCTATTTCTTCTTCTTCCAGTCTAGAAATGTCCTATCAGGCTATTAATTCTCAACATATGCAATTTACTTCCCATGTAAACTTTATCCACAGAATGCTTTACATATCTGGTAAAATAAAGAACGAGTTAAGAGCCAGGACAGAGCTGTAAAAAAAGTGCTGCCAGGATGAAACTATGAATAAGATTTTTGTTACACTATGACATTGAAAGACAGATTTTACAAAAATTTTTGGTATGTCAGTGATCTGTGAAAGACACTGGGCTTTTTTGTTTGAAAACAACATGATAAAGATTTGTTATTAATGGGGCTAATCATGATAGGAAACCTTAACTCTGAAAAGTATTTGAAAATGTTACAGTCTGCTGGGCTTCAATCCATTATCTAAACACTCACAAATGCACTCATACTCATCCAAGAGACTAGAACTACTCTTGAAGAGCTGTTATGGTCTTGGGAGTGAGTGGTACATAAACCATCCTGCATATGAAGCTCAAACCTCCCTCTACACTTTTACATCTAAGGTTAATTTATTTCAGGCAATGGAATAAATAATCCGATCTGACCTGGTTTCATATGAGGTCAGCAAAACTCCATTTTCAAGGTTCTGCGAAAGTCATAAAGAAAATTAGCACAGTGATAGCATTTCCTTACTGTTTACTCACTTTGCAACAATTCTAATAAAGTTTGAAACAGGGCACACCCAATGGATGGGAGAGGTCCTCATATTAGGAGAGTGTAGTATCATAAACAAGAGTGCATCTCTCCTCTGTAAAGGAATGTTTATGGAGAAAAGAAACTGGGAAATGAGAAAACAACAAGGAAAAAAAAAAACAACTGACTAGTTTTGAGGGTAAAAGCTTCACTGAATTCCCCAAGGGCTTTATGGTCCTGTGAAGAATAGAGGACTAGATGTTTAATCTCCTTTGAGATGTGGCTGGTTTCTGCAACTTAAATTATCATTATCCTTGCTGAGCAGCTTCTTATAAACAATTTTAAGCACTTTGTTTCAGCACAAAACTGCCATTAAATGCTGATGTTGTTCCCCCTCTTGCCTGCACTAGAAAACCGAGGGTATTTTTTCTTTCTTGCTAGTTTTCTGCTTTTGCCTAGTAACTTGTGAATCATTAACTGACACTACAGAGCGTAGCTGTGAAAATAACTGTGGTTTAGAGCTGCCAATAATGGCCCACTAAAGTTCCTTCCCAGCACATGGCATAAAAACACCTCCAACAAACATTAAAAAGTCCCTTCTGATGTTGCTTAACATTGCCAGCCTGCTTGGGCTTAAAAAGCACAATAAAGAGGTTGCTTTCCAGATTTTCATATGCCAAATGGGAGGTGCTTTTTGGTGAAGCTTTTCCCTGAGGGAAAGGAGAGCAGCTGAGTTACCTCACGCTGCAAAGTTGAGTTTGGATGATCCCACTCTAGGGAAACATACACAAGTGCCACAGTCAAGCTGCTAGTAGTGGATGTGTCTGTACTAAGCAACTAAGCAGTAGGAAAGTTCAAGAGAAAAAAAGGAGCATCATAAAGATACTCCTTGGGAGCACATGACATCCAGCAAAAGCCATTATGCAGCAGCCTGAGTATGCCAAGGAACAGCAGTATGAATACAAAAAGTGAGTGTTTGAAGTCTTAGTGGAATTCCCTGAAAATATAGCCACTTGAGGAATCTATTTCTTCAGAAAATACCTTTTGTGCTGCTGGGATATTTGGGGGATTCTATTTTCAATACCTGTGTTCTGGATCTAGTGGAGCAATGCTTTTATCACGACTATAAAATGGTTATGAGCCAATTCCTCATATGAAACAGTCAGTAACAGTGGGGCTTTTTAATGACAAACATGATGTCAGACAAAGGGCATCAGGACTTAGTCTTTGTACTACAATACAAAATAACAATACATAAACACCTTTGTGAAAGCAGCTTGAAACCCCATGTTTTCTATTAAAAAGTCATGTTCAATCTTCACTGTTGATAGAACAGAATAGCTAACACAGAGAACACTGTATATCAGAAAGGTCAATAGTTATTATGAGCTACAAATATATTTTTTTCCATCCTTCAGGCTGTTTAGCGCATATCACAGCATGAGCAGCTGTCTTCTTTAATGCTTTTAAAATTAGAATCCCAAAGAGGAAGAAAAAAATTACATTTGCAATGATTGCTCTTTGCTTTTGTAAGTTTACTTTAATACACTATTTTTTATACATGAGTCTTCCATGCAGCCTAACCAAGGGGCAGTTGCTTGTTGCTAGTATCTACTGGATTGTTACATCAATGCATATGGAATCCTGACAAAAAAAAAATCACTTTGCACAAATTGTGTAACCTTGCTGAATAACCTGTCTAGAAAAGTAGGTAGCTACTGGGCATATGTTTAAACCAGGCAAGTGCACATGTGCAAACACAGACTGATCTGCTAATGGTGAACAGTTACTGGTTCAGCAGCAATAAACAGAGGGGGACACCATTTTCACTGAAAAGGGAAAAAAAAAACCCAGTGATATGACTGTGGCACCATTTCACCTCTCACATTTTTCAAACATGGCAAGTATCTGGGTTCATCTTTGCTAACAGTGAACAACTAAACACTGCAAAGCGGTTTCCATTCTCTTCTTTGGATTTCAATCACATTGGCTCTATCAAACTGTTCCACTTTCCAAGTTTAAACTTTATCTAAATGCATATTAGTGTGTCAAATGCAAATAAATATATAAATATTTTGAAGTATGGAGGGCAAGAAATAATTTTCTTTATAAAACAAATTTTTAGCTAATTTAGAATGGTTCAATGATAAGAACTCATGCAAGTTGGATTTACACACCATACTTGTCAAGGGAAAATGCATATAATTGTCTAGAAGAATTGTCATATGTTAATGTTTTGTTGACAGATGACTTCATCACTGGACAGTCAGTGGCAATAGGGATGGTGCTAAGCACCATGTCATGGCTTCAGAATAATGTATTTCAAAATATAGTCAAGTGACACTTTTTCTTACACAAAATGTAAGAAAATATATTTTCACATACTCAGAATCTACTTATCCCTGTCAAAACCAGGTTTAGCTAACACTGGTATTTTTCAACAAAAAGAATAATGGAAAAAATGAAGGAATATAGCCTTTCTCATACTTTGCTGAACAAGTAGCACTTAAAAAAATCCCATAAATATAACTATTACTTAAACATGAAAATACTTATGTCCTCAACACTGTGCATCCAACTGTATTTCAGAATGCTGTTAACATTTCCATTATTACAAGATTCTCTGTGCAATTGTCCCTTCTCATCTGTGACACTCCATGACCCTGTCCAGGATGAGATGAACCAGACAGGCTGCTAATCCTGCAGCTTCTGAGGGATTTGCTAGCACAGCTGGGATAGTGGGTAGCTGATGCTGTTGGGGCGTGCTGCTCAGCTGGTAGTGCTTCCAGAAGCTGCCCTCACCTCCAACACTCACGTTCCTGCCTGAAGAAAGAGTAAGAGACCCAGCTGCCCAGGTTCCTCTATAGCTTTGTCCCTTATTAGAACTGCTGCCTTGTTCCTGTTACAGTATTTTCTCCTCAGGGCAGCATATTAAATTAAAATATGGCAACAATATTCCTAAGGTACACCAAGAGAGTTCTTATTCAGATAAGTTAGCACTTATAGATTTCTTTGCTTATGCAGAATTTAAAAAAAAAGCTGAAAATAATGACAAGTGCTATGCCATTGAAATTCAAAAGGAGTTGAGAACAAGTTTCTCCAAAAATGACAGACTTGAGTCTGCTGAAAAAAAACCCCCTAGGGGTAGTTTCTGTGGGCTGCAGCCGTGCATTATTCTTAGAAACTATTCATTCAAATTATTTAGTAAAAACAAATGTCAAGTGGACTGGACATCTTACTTTTATTATATTTTCTGCCTTTATCTATTTATTTTGCACTCTGGAATTAAGAAGGTTTTTGACAGACATAATCAGAACCTGTCATATAACACAGGAAACAGCATGCTAAAAAATCAGCCCACACTGCAGATATTTTGGCATATTTATCACAAGGCTTGAATAGTAAACACTTAACAGACAGAATTCTGGGGTGTTTTTTGGTACTGTTTAGCAATGGGAACAATGACTATTTTTTCCCCCAGAATGCCCCTTCAATTCAAGCGCTGAACAAAACAAAGCCAGACCCATGATAATAGGAATAAGGTAATCAATAAAAATAGTTCTTCCTTTTTTTGGTAATCCATTTTTCTTCCTTCAAACTGAGTAAATTGGAGTATGAGCTTTTAGGCACCATCAGAACATGGTCTGACTGGTGAAATTTCCATGGTACAGTATTTTCTGAGTTTTTCTGAGTTAAAATTTTTCTACATTGTACCTTCACAATCCTGGAGCTTGAACTGTTTCTTTTTTCTCCAAGTCTGAAGATCACCCCGTGGATTAGTAAATGATTGAGGATTGTCTCTTAAAAGACTCTTTAAAAAACTGTCAGAATCAACCCGAGACAAAGATTTATTATGAACTATTTAAAGGGCTTAATATATGTATCCCCAAAGAGCCCTTGGAGCAAACTAGAAAGGAAGAATGGAAATCTCAAAGAATGGGAAAAATCTCCAATGCCCCACTTTCTTCACACCATGATTACTGTTTACTCAAAGGATAAAATGCCTAACCTGTCACATGCAGTCTTCAGAAGCTATATTATTGCTGATGTACAGTAGAAAACCCAAAACAATGAGCCTTGACAGCAATACTCCTAAGAAAGGCAGCTGCAATTTGTTTTCTAACCTGTCCACTAACACACTAATGTGGACACATCTTGCAGAAAATGCTGATCTCCTGACCCAGACAGCAATCAAACAACTGCCAGAGTGTTTGCTGTCACACAAGCTGTGGCCATTACCTCAATTATACATTACCATGTAACAAACATTCCCTAACAAGCAACTCTTCTCCCACCTGTGGGCCAGCTAACCCTTCTGTCCGTGAAGAGCATCGCTGCAGAAAACTTCAATTTGAAATCTGAAAAGCATATTCACATGCAGTACTTCCCATAGATAAAGATATGCATTACATAGACATGTAAAGGGAATGATAAAGAAATGTACAATATATAATTGGTAAACTTTAAGTGAAGCTGGATATGACCTTTGACTGTATGTTCACATATAAATATACCCATCTTTGCATATTTCTTTGTGTTTAGGGAACTACCTAAAATACTTCCCCAATGATGTACGTTTCACTTTGAGACTAAGCCCAAAGGAAAGGTACATGAGTCATGGCTCACACAAATGCTTGTTTTCCCTCTGTGGTACCACCTTCCAGCAGGTACATTTTCAGTTCACTTCTGGTTTTTACACCCTTTTTTCCCCTCCTATTATCAGGTGTTAGGACACTCCGATTCAACTTACAGGACACCAGAACCTTAAAAGCAAATAAAAGCATCTCAGAAATTATCTCTGTTCTACCTCAGATGCAGTACTGGAAAAAGGCAGAAAGAGTGAGGCACAGGAATCTGGCTTTTGTCTATCTGGGTTTTTGATCTCTCTTCTTATGGGATAGTTTCAACATTTTAGCCCTTCTAACCTAAATAATTCAGTGGGAAGCATCTGCAGACTTCCCATCTGCTGTGTTTTACTTCAGTGGGCAAAACACTTAAAAAATGCAGCTATTACATCAAAAGAAGATTAGGAGGAACATGAGAAGGACCTAAATAGAAGTCAGAGCAGACAATTGAACAGCAGAGCAACAGATGAAATTTCATGCAAACAAGGGCAAGAGGTAGCACACTTTTGAAGAAACAGAAACTCCTCTATATTCAGGAGCTTTAAATAATTTTAACTAGGCAATAAAAGGAAATGGAAATATCTCAGTGAAAACACCTGCTCTGTATGGTGACTGTTATAGCTAAAGACTTAAATGAGATGTTAGAACACAATAAAAATAATTAAAAATTAATACATTTATAAAGAAAATATTACTTTTCCTTTATGTATCTTTCTGTAGCAGACTTTAAATTTGGTATTGTGTTTAGTTCTAGTAATCTGTTATTAAAAAAGAGAATAATGGAAACAGAAAATCTTAAGTAGAAGGACATCTGAAGAGAGATTAATGGGATTATAAATATGTAGCTTTGAGAGCAGACAAATGTGACAAGAGATGCATAAAATAATCAATGATACATAAAAGATAGAATAAGAACAGGATATTTTCAATAAATTGAAGGGAAAACACATTTTGAACTGGTAAACAGAAAATTATTGAAATAAACAATTTTCACCACACAACATGTAATCTATACAATTATCTATCTATCTATCTATCAACTTCAAAAGAAGGACTAAATATCTCTGAGGCTAACTGGAATAATCATGCTACACTATGCATAATAAAATTTACATGAGATATCAAGTGTTCTAATTCAACTTATATGGGACAGTTACCATACTGAAGATTTTACATGTGATTGGGAAGTATTTAGTACCAGCTACTCTAAATGATAAGATAGTAGGCTACATAAATATTCAACATTCACTTATATAAGTTCCTCTGTTACTATGAAATTCCTCTTCCATCTAAAGATCTGTAGCAGGAAATGCTTCTCTTGTTTACTCATCCCCCACTCCCCATGATTGATAATTCTCCAGTGGTTTCTAAATATTCAGTAGCATAGGAAAAAAAATTAGTTCCTCCAGAAAGGATATGTAACTACATGGTCTTCTCTTTTCTTCATTTGCTGGCTTTGAATTGGAACATTCTTATGACCTTTCTCTAGAAATTATAAACAGCAACAAAAAGCTGACTTATATTAAGGTTGGAGTAAATTCTGAAGCTAAAGAGAACTGCAGTGAACCTCTTGCCAGTGCTTCTCTTCTTTGAGTATTGAAAAATTTAAGTACTTTCAGCTGAAGTCATTACAGGTTCTTGAACAGACATAACGTTCAGTGACCATCTTGGTAAAGCTTCTACAGGTACATTAACCAGAAAATGAAGGTCAAAGAAGGTGTACTCCCCCAATAAAGAATGCTGGAAAACTGGTAAGAACAGAAGAGGAGAAGGCTGAAGTACTCAACACCGTTTTCATCCATCTTCAAGGGCAACCTCACTTCCCACCCCTACTGAGTGGATGGACAGCAGGATGGAGACTGGGGGAGCAAAGTCCCTCTCACTGTAAGTAAAGATCAGGCTGATGACCATGAACCTGAACATAGGTAAGTTTATTAGACGCAATGAGATGCATTTCACAGTCCTGAGGAAATTGGCTGATATAGTTACCAAGACAATCTTGATGAGATTTTAAAAGTCATGGCTGTCAGGTGAAGTCCCANCTTGAACAGACATAACGTTCAGTGACCATCTTGGTAAAGCTTCTACAGGTACATTAACCAGAAAATGAAGGTCAAAGAAGGTGTACTCCCCCAATAAAGAATGCTGGAAAACTGGTAAGAACAGAAGAGGAGAAGAACAGAAGAGGCTGAAGTACTCAATACCGTTTTCATCCATCTTCAAGGGCAACCTCACTTCCCACCCCTACTGAGTGGATGGACAGCAGGATGGAGACTGGGGGAGCAAAGTCCCTCTCACTGTAAGTAAAGATCAGGCTGATGACCATGAACCTGAACATAGGTAAGTCTATTAGACGCAATGAGATGCATTTCACAGTCCTGAGGAAATTGGCTGATATAGTTACCAAGACAATCTTGATGAGATTTTAAAAGTCATGGCTGTCAGGTGAAGTCCCAGGTGACTGGAAAAAGGGTAATACTGAACCCATCTATAAAGGGTAGAAAGGAGGACCCTGGAAACTACTGTCCAGTCAGCCTCACCTCTGTGCCTGGGAAGGTCATGGGACAGAGCCTCCTAGAAGCTTTGCTAAGGCACACGGACTATAGGGAGGTGGTTTGGGACAGCCAGCATGGCTTCACCCAGGGCAAGCCCTGCCTGACCAACCCTGTGGCCTTCTGTGATGGTGTGACTGTGACTGTGGACAGGGGAAGAGCTACAGATGTCATTTATCTGGACTTCTGTGAAGCCTTTGACAGGCTTCCTCCTAACATCATTCTCTCTAAATTGGACAGTATCTTTAGATTAGATATGAGGAAGAAATTCTTTGTTATGAGAATAGTGAGGAACAGGTTGCTCAGAAAAGTTGTGGATGCCCCAACCCTGAAAGTGTTTCAGGCCAAGTTGGATGGGGCTGTGAGCAATTTGGTGTAGTCAAAAGTGTCCCTGTCCGTGTCAGTGGGATTGGAACTAGATTATTTTTTAAGATTGCTTCCAACCCAGCCTATTCTATGGTTCTATGATGATTTTTCAGAACTGAGAAGTTCCATCCTCCAGCTGGCCTAAGATGTCTGCCTTTGCTGCATATACATTTATATATTCAACGTGTTCTCTACATTTTCCTTACTCTTCTACTTACATAGGAAAAAGCAGTGTGCAAAGCTTGCCCATTGCCATTATAGGATTTCTTTATAAAGAATCTATGCTTAAATTGATTTCTTTAATCACTGCAGAGGATTTTTAAAGATAAAAGATTGCTATTACATAGCTTGTATAAGAATTAAGGCTTTGTAGAGAATAATAATTATAATGTTAATAATTATACTGTTTTCCAAGAAATTATAATAGAGATGTAGCATATTACATATTGCAAAGAGTTTTGCAGTCAGATTATACTCTGCACATTAAAAATATTATTATAAGAATTTTAATTTAATCCTGGTACATTTTTAATGAACAATTATGAAGAAATTGGGGAAGACCATGGATCTATTGTGCAAATATATTCTACAATACATGTATGTCTTGCTACAAAAATACAAATTGTAACAGTGAATTAACATGTTTTACTGAAATATTACATACATTCTTATATACTGTAAAATACAACTTGTTATATGAAATTACTTTTCAAAGCCAAAAGCTGATATAAGGCCAGCAGTGATCCATGCTCTCTTTGTACTCTCTTACTGCCTTAGTCACAACACAGATCATTAAATGGCTTACTGGTCTATGGAAAGAGAGTTTTCTAGGTCAAAAAATTTAATTTTAGAGTGAATTTGATTAATTAACATTTATATCAAAATACAAAAGAAAACTCTTACCTCCAAAAAGATTTTTGTAAAAAAATATTTGGTTTTTTTTCTACTTAGGCACTCCAGATAGTCTTAGAAAATCCCAGCACGGTGCAAATAGTGACTTCATGTACAAAATGTTAGTAACTGCTTAATACAATCAGGTGTTAGAATAATGATAATGATTGCCTCATCATATTGGTAATTTTTGCATTCTGTTAGCAAATTTTGCTTTTGCTAACATGATGCAAAAGTTGTTAATATAATGAGTCTCATTGTATTAGCAACTTTCTATCACATTAACAGAGATTAAATTTGCTAATGTAATATGACAGTCACTAACGTAAGATTAGTGTAAACAGAGACCAAAGTCTCTGTAGGCCTCCTAAAGGTAATGCTGAGCATGTAAGCAATGCTCATTTGTTTTTCCTTTGCTAGCTATACCTTGCCCTAAGTGTCACATCCATCAGCACTCCCTGAACATGCTCCAGGAAGGTCTACTTTATGGAACACTGGCAGCCATGAGACAATGATTAACTTTCGATACAAAATCATCAACCATAAAGTGACTTGTTAGAAGATAAGTGACTCATGCAAATGGATCAGCTGATATTTATACAACATCGAGATGTGTTCATGAAAACTGACATTAGCAATATTGCTGATTAATTTATATAGGACCTCCCATGATGAGCATACTGATGCCTACAGAAATATTGAAGAGTTACAGCAAACATCCTTGGACTACATTGCTCACGGGGGTCTCCCAAAAGAGACTTCATGTTAGGAATTTGTGGCATAAATGCCACAACTTTATAAGTGACAAAGAGCCTGAATACAATGATCTTTTCACTTGTATAGCACAATGTCAAAATGGCTGGTCAACCCCTACACACCTGCACTAGTGACTTGAGAAGTAAGATACGATAAGCTGTGCATATATAAATGAAAATTAGAGGGCTTTGACTGTGTCAATGATCCGTCACTCCTGCTGTAGCATTGGCACCATTCATGTTCCTGGGGTAATGCTTTCACCTCCTTGACCTTCAAAGGAGGATCCAAGACTTGAGGAGCCACAGAGAAGCTGCAGCCCTTTGTGAGTATGGAAATACAGGTCCCTCTTCTCAGAGGAAGTCTAACCTTGCCTAAACGGTCTGATTTGAATAAGCATCTGAGTAAGGTGCTATGTTAAAGAAGAACTGTGACAGACTGTTACTATAAGAGAGCTTTAGAAGTGGAACTTGCTCTCACCTTCTATTTTGATACTTTTAGGACAAGCCACGTACCAAATCCGATCACTATTATTCTTATGTCCTGTCTCAGAACAACCTAAAAAATGTAAGTGCTCCTTCCTGAAGTCTACATGCATCCAGTGTTGGAATTTACCAGACGACAACATGTGGGTGCCAAAATGCAATTCCTGTTTGACAGAAGTGAAAATTAAATGCAACAGTTAGTCAACACAAGAACTATTTACAGTAGCAAGCAGTTAAACACCACTAAAATATTCTGAGGAGAAAAATCAACTGTTTGTCTACAATCTAGGGTGAAAAACTATGATATCAGAAAGGCAGTAGGCACAAGCTTTCAGTGAACAGCCTCAGCAAAGCCTCATGCAAAGAATGGCAGCCACTGATATATAGTCTCTCTTCCCTTCAGAAAAAACACCACTAAATTCAGCCCATGTGATGTAGTAACAAAAGCTAACAGCATGCAGGATTTCTGCAGAACAGAGCTGCTGAGCAAACTGGAAAAACAGTAAGTAAACTTGAAAATGGCACAGACAAATAAAATGTATGTTCCAAATTTTAATTTGCTTTGTGCTTATCTTGACTTTATAACTGTTGAACAAGTTTTGTGGTCAAGCACTAAAAAGTTAGAATTAGCACATGTGGATCGTGAGAGCTGTGAAGTCCTAGATCCAATGGCACAGCTGCAGGTACAATAACCAGCTATCTAAGTAAAGGAATGGGCTGATGGGGGAGCTAGATATTTAAGAAGGTTCATCATTTGAATACGAAGGACCTTTTGACATCAGAGGAAGTTAAAACTGGATTCACAGCTTTATGTTAATAGTACATTTCTTTTACTATAAACAGCAGGCTGAACTCAAGAAAAACTAGTTTTGTGATAAATGATATTTCAGTTCATAG
Source organism: Urocynchramus pylzowi (assembly GCA_013397555.1). Taxonomy (NCBI): domain Eukaryota; kingdom Metazoa; phylum Chordata; class Aves; order Passeriformes; family Fringillidae; genus Urocynchramus; species Urocynchramus pylzowi. Next base: position 1,711,393 of record VZRH01002477.1, read on the forward strand.
TACTAAAATATAAAAAGGAACAATCATGAGTTTTCCACTTCTTTTCCTTCAGTTCTTGGAATGTGATTTCTGCGAACAATTGTTTAATTAGAAGACCATTTCTTTCAGTGAAGTGTAAAAGTGAAGCCCTAACCACTTATTGTTATGAACAGTATGTGGTTTTTTCTTTGTTAGAGCAGTATTTCTGGGGCTGATTCATGACTAGATTCTAATATAGCAAACTGTATTCTGCTGATGTAAATTGCACTGGCACAGGTTTGTTGGTTTTTTTTTTTTTTTCCTTTTTTTTTTTTTTTTTTCTTTGAGAAACCTATTCTATCTTGGCCAGTTTATTTGACTCTGACAGTTCACAGCTGAGTAGTTCAGAGGAATACACAGGTGAATTCCTTAATTCACCTCACTTGACAAAAGCAGGACCTGATCCTGCAAGTCAGCTTTAAAATTGCATTTGGAAGCTGTCATGGAAATCATGTGAGAGAAAAACTGGTTCTTACCATTTCAGAAAATTAGGTCACTTATTTAGGACATTAAAAAGAACTTAGGAGTTATGACTTGAGGCACACATTATATATTTCTTTGCCAGTGTAGTCCCCCTACCTAGTACAAAGAAATACACTCCTAATAATGTAATTATAATAAGCTAATCTGTCTTAAAAAGTTCCTTTAAAGACATATTTCATGATACAACTCTTTATGCTGAATTGTATGAATGATGATGGGCCTTTTTTCACAAAGCTTCCATAGTGCCAAAGATCTTTGGATTGAACACAAGAAAATTTAGGTCATACAAGAACAACACCCTGAAACAACAAAAGTCTTAATCAGGGCAGAAACCCTAATGGCAACTGGGGCAGGTGTTTGAGGAATATATTGTATTCTCCTAAGGCACAGCAGCAGAGGGGGCAAATGACAGGAGAAGCAGGAGAAACAAAGTAATTTGTTGACATTTTTTCCCCCTGTGTGCTTTTCATCACATAATTGCAGCATGCATTGCACACAATTTTACTCTGCTGTTTTCAGCCTAAACTTAGCCTGTTTGTAAAATTTCCCAGTCCCGTTGACAACCCTCAAGGATATCCATGGATTAGTAGAGGACTGTGTTGGAGGAGATGGCCAGATGTTTCTGGTCCAGTGCCACATACAACCCTTGAAACTTGAGCCATAGGAGAATCCCTGACAGGGGCAGCAGTTCCAGGACTGATGTCATCTGTGGGCCAGCCACTAGAAGTCACCAGTCACATACACTCTTACAATCAGCAAAAACACCCCAACAACCAACCAGTACAGGATAAGCACCTTGCTAACTGCAATCTATGTACAGAATCCTGGATTCCTTTAGAGCACCTCAGCATGCCAAGAGCTGCCCAAACACAGACCCTTCTAAGCACATGTAAGGTGCTCAGCCCCCAGACTTTGTACATAACAACTTCAGTACAGTGCACAAAGACGTGGGCATTGCTTTTGTACAGACTACTGAGCTGCCATTTCAGCATCTATCCTGGGCTCCCTGGGCCTGGAAGGGAAGTCCAGTTTGTGGGGAGGAAGGACTGAATGGTGCATGGGCCTGTGTGATTGAACAGCACTGGGAAAATGCAGAAACTGCCATGAAAGCTGCTGGGCTGGATATGTCCAAACAAAAGCTATAGTATTACCATTTTGTCTTTAGACAACACACTATTATTTTTAGTGTCATGTGCTGTATTACATTATTTGATAAAAGTAAATGCAAGAGTTTGCCGGATGACTTGATTTCTGTCCTTGTCAGATTATTTTGTTTAGTTTCTGATGAAAACATGAGACAAGCTTTGCAAAATTATTTTTGTGGTTTCTCTTTTACGCTTCTTTTCCCTTCATATTGCCATGTATAATCTATTTACCTATGGCTCAGTCATTGATTTATGTCCACTGGGATGATAGATACACATCCTGTAAGTGATATCAGCTTTTTTTGGGTACATTATATACACAAAGAACAGATACTCTGAATTTCATCTGTGAATAAAAGCATTGCAAATTGTTATTAATTATACCCTAAGGAAGATGTATTCCACTGTTGAACTTTCAGAAAAAGGAAAAAAATAATAATTCTTCTCTTTACTGAACAATTTTTTGCTTCATTATGGAACAGCTAAAGAACACAGTATTGCTTTTACCATGCAGTTCTGAAAATGCCAGTTGGGTGAAAACACACTTCTGGGTACTTAAAATAAAAATATGAAAAAGTTACAATAGCTTGCATGGAAGCTCCCCATGTCCGCTTAACAAAAATAGCCTTTGAACTGCAAAGAAATTTAGTGATGATTACTGTTCACTGAAAAAATAATAGAAAATGTTATTCATCTATTTCTTTTCCTGACCATGTGTTTATCTATCATTTTGCAGTTTTCAGCAGAGCAGATGTGCTATAACAGAAGCAGCAGCTACAGTATTTGCTCCACATATAGAAACAACAAGCAAATGTGACTCATATCCTGGATTACATTAAACAAAATGGAAGAGTGACAAAAAAAATCTGTTAGTCTAACAACAGATTTTAATTGCAAACTAAATTGAAATTCATTTGTTTAAAAAAGTGTTTTCAAATGTTAACTCACAGATTTATACCGTCATATTTGCCAAAAATGTTAATGTTGTGAGGTGAAATCCTGTTTCTAATGAGGTCACTGGAGCTTTGTCACTGCATCTGGGGGCTAGAGCCTAACTTGGTCCTTTATTTGGTTCTCTCCGATAATTTCACTTACACCACACGAGCACTGAGCTTTCACTTGTCTTCAAAAAAAAAAAAAAAAATCTTTAAGACTGCAAATGATTAAATGCAATTAAGGATTTGTCCGTAAAAATATAATCAATAATTATCATTCAGTGATTAGCTGCAGAGACCTGGATTTGAAATATGAGCTATTTGTCAGAGGGCAAATGCAAATGTCTATAACACAAGCAGGTTCTCTGCTCTTGACCTATTAAAACTTTGTTTGCTATTTTACTTGCTGGTGAACAAGCCATGCAGAAAGGTGTTGAGGAAATGAGCCAGCGTGTTCCCCAGGTGATATAAATGCTTTATCAAACTGATCCCTGCCTTGTTATGTAAACTATACCAGGTACTGTTCGTTTTAAACAGAGAGATAAACAGATCTAATATGCTTCAGGGCGTCATGCTTTATGCATGAACTGCTTTTTATTTTTATATTAAAGATTTTCCTGACACAACCCTTTGCAATGAAGGAAAGCTCCAATATAATGTCTTAACTACAACCACTGCAGCACCTGCAAGTTCAAAGTATTGAGACTGATATTCCCTGATCAGATAGTCCCATGTTATCCTGTTTAATTAATTCTTAATAAACAATTAATTTTTTAGTGGAATACCTCTCACAATGAGAAAGACTCTCTCCAAAGATAAATGAAGTAATCCTCTGAGAAGAAATTTATAAATAACTTGGTCTATCTGTCTATTTACAATATTTAGCTACCTACCCTTTGCTTTCAGTTGCTGATTTATCATTTGTTTCCTTATTTATCTAACAATTTTCAATCCAAAGTGATATCAGATAGAACATTCTTAACCTTTTCAAGAGTAATATTCAGTTTATTTTTATAGCAATGGGATTAAATTCTACTTTCAGTTTTCATGGGAGAAAATGCAGAATATCACCTAAGATTTCAGTTACTTAAGATTTAGGTCCATAAGCAAGACCAGGATTTAGTCAACTGTCTTGAATTTGAGATATGCAAGGTGGAAGTGAGCACATTTATTCTCTCATTTAAAAAATGGGCCTACAGAATATTACAAGAATCCACTTTGAGAACTGTGTACAATTTTACCATAAAAACTATTAAAAAATTCCTTGATGTTGGTTTAATATTCAATATCATACTCTGAAATTTTAAGGATAATTATAGAACCCTATTTTCTTAGAACTGTAAAAGAAGAAAAAGGAAAAAAAGTTTTATGTGGATTGTCATGTACACAGAAATATTTTTTAATCCTACCTTAAATAAGATTTGAAGTACACTTTCCAATCTGAGCCTTAACTATGGAGTCTCTAGGGATACCCTTGTTATTTATCTGCTTCTACAAACAGAAGTGTGTGAATGCAGGTATGTACATACTAGTCCACATATACATATGTGTACTCAAATGGCTTTTGCATATCCTCCTTATAAGTTTCCATTGACTAATTAATTTAAAATAGTTGGCCAAAACAGTTTATAGAACACTATTTGTGTTATACTCAGCACAACAGTTGTAATCACTTTCAGGCTGATATGACTAGTAGGTTTAGTCTGTCACAGTTCACATTTTCAAGGCTGAAAAAAATTTGCTACCTGATAAAAGCCTTTGTTTTAGCAAGCACATATGCACAAAGGTAGCACATACCCCATGATTTTAATGCTGAAGGCATCTGAATAACAAGCTAAAACTGTGCAATATAACAGTCTTCACTAACATTCTGGTATGTTTTTATTCTTATTGCAATATTTACTTTTCTGGATATATGCCTTCCTTCTCTGTATTCCATCTGCGACTCAAAATAGAAAAAACTAATGAAATTTAACTCTCAGTAAGTCTTTGTTGTGAAAGGACTGAATGATAACTTTTTAATTTAGTCAAGTAAAGAATTATTACAGTAGGACTCTAGGGCAGGAATGTGTTAATAAAATCATACTCTCTGCCTTTTCATTTAAAATAATCCCCTTGAGCTGATTAAATGAAATATCACTTGTTTAATAACTGACAGAACATTATTTTTAAGCAGAAATGTTTTGCATATCTTCCTATCCTGATTTTAATTCTAGGCACAAGGTAGTGAAGGCACTGACATCACACAAAGGGAGTAGAGTTTAGCACTTGGATATAGTTTGTCCTGTCATCGTGGCATCTATAATTTAGTGTGAAGCAGTGAGGTAGACAGAGCATTATCATTAGAAATCATCCTGAACAGGGATATAAAACACAGTCGCAATAACACTTGTCAGAAAGGTGACTGCAGTCAAAACTAATATCCAAGAGTTTCAAGATAAATGCTGACACTGCAGCCATCTTACAAAGACTATTATTGCTCAAAAAAACCCACCCCAAAATGAAAAAAAAAACCAAAACCCAACCATGAACTTTCCCCAGGGAGAACAAGTTAGAGTGAAGTTTGTATCAGGAGCAGCATAATCTTGGTAAGATTTATGGTAAATTAGGCTTTCTGGCTTAATGACTTTAAGCAATTTCTCCCTCCACCCTCTCCCCATTATCTGGACTATATTAGTGCAATACTCAGAACAGGTGAATAACTGTGCTGCTTCCAGGTTCAATCCCTCTCTCTGCTGGCCACTTCCTCAGCCTTTTTATTCCTCAAAACCCACTTTTTCTGCAAGATTGGATATTCACAATAACCTCAGGAATTTCACCGTTTAGAGTCATTACTACTCTTAGTAAGTTTACATCTATGTCATTCAGTTGTCATTACTTAAATGAGTTTCATGATGAATTACATTAATTTATGGATTACAGCTTCCCAACACTGGCTAATGAATCTATGGATTATGGTTTCCCTGTATGGGCTATATTCAGCTCTTTCCTTTATTCAGGATATCCCAGCACATTTGGAGTAGTGTTAAGTTGTGGTGTGAATAATTCTACCTACACCCTGATATTGAAAAAAAAATATATTAGAGGCTCAGCTGTAACTATTTTTGAACCAACATCTTTTATATATGAAAGATCAAAGCAGAAAACAGACCCACCATTTCTGTGTACCAAAAACCTAAAAAAAAAATGTTTTAAGTATAAAGAAATGTTCATTGAAATCTTGTCAAGGTGTGAAATTTTTGAGTAGTCGAATGCATCCACCATTATCATTCAGCTAGATTCTGTGACTCTTTATTTCCCTCAGTACTAATCACTCATTGCCCTTCTCCTGGCCAATGTGGCTGAATATGCACCACATGTGTCCCTGCCTGTTTAAGGGTTGGTATTTCTACACATACACATATCTAGAGAAGAGGCAATTTTGAAGACTCCATTCCGATATCAAATTATCCCATAAAGATGCCACGATCAGTAAGATCTAACATTATCCTTGGTCTCCAACTGGTGGTATTTTCTTTCAATAATGTCTGCTTCCTTACAGTTTAAAATAAACATAAGTTTGAAATTATGTGGCTCAGAGCACAAACAATGAAGTGTGCAAAATCTTTTTTTGGATGTGTGATCACTGTTAGGAATCACAAAGACTTAACAAACATAAGGTGTCAAAACCTGACTGCTTTATTTGCAGCACACATACTGTGCAGTGGAAGAACACTTACAAGCAGATATTGGTAGGAAACAATTATGGAAGTTTAAAAAATACATCTTCCTTATGTGTAGGTATGAACCTGCCTGTAAACTGTAGAGGAAAGCATAACTTCTGAGTTTGTTTCTGAGAAAAGAGAACTCACAGTTCAAGAGTAGGATAAAAAGTTATAGATATCAAATGGGAGCTGCGAAGCAAACATACAGTGAATTTCTTTCCTAGCAAAAAAGAGTCTGGATTTACAGTAAATTTACTTTCCTTCATGGCTTGAAAACTTCATTACATAAAAAAATTAAGTTAGATGGAGAGGAATAAATTTAATCAAAACACTGTTAGATAAAATAACCTGGATTTACGAGTCTGCAGCAGCTACTGCCAAAACAAAGCTGTTATGATTTACCAAAGCTAACAACATTCATTGTTAAAAAATCCAAAGGGGAAAATCTAACAAAACTTTACTAAATTATCTATAGTATTTAATGTGCCAAACAACTTTGTTGCAACGAGTTTATCTAGTGGATTGTTTAAGACCATGTTCTTACTGTCTAAAAAGTCTTGAAAAGAAGAAAAATTTACCATAGATTTGTAAGAGGTCATGAAGTTAAAGACAATGCTCACCCCCATTGCAACTGTTTAAAATTATGCATAACACTGGAACAATTTCACTACAGAAGTGAGAAATTTGAATTGTTCATAATGGGACCATGGTTTGGCTGCTGAGCTTCTACTGGATTTGGATTTTGGACTAAGAACAGCTGTTGCAAAATATCTGGGAAGATCCCAGAGTGGAAGAGATTTAATTTGGGCAGTAGCATTGATAACTGTAAATATAAGAATATATGGAATCAAAGATGCTACAGTTTCTCTCAATGTATCCTAAACATTGTTCAAAAAAAAAATCACATTCCAGACCAATTTGATCTGTTTCTTGTGGCGTACAGAACAAATAACAAAGTACCTTAGGTGATTTTACAAGTTGTAAAAGAGAGAGCTGTGCTAATCAATTCCTTTTATTTGTTCTTTCTTTTGCCTATATCTTGAACACAGAAATAGAAAATAAATCATAGCAACTATATTTCTCAGAAGTTAGTATAATTTACTTTCAATAGACTCAGTAACACCTTGTTTAAACCTTGAAAGCTAATAAACATGGATTTGTAGAATTAAAAACATCGAACAATTGGAGAAATAGCTACTCACAAAATTAAAGTTTTATAGCCCAAAGTTGAAGACTGTGTTCCACAGTTAAATATTTCATATTGGATGTTTTCAGCTCTACTACAGTGTGAAGTTTGATTTTGACTTTTTAATACAACTTTTTGAGTTCGTGCTAAAAGGCTATCCCATGTCTACCTCCAGTCTTTGATATGATTAAGCTTTCTGTATGACATGCATTAAAGGAAGCTTAAACTTGAAATACACTCTGATATTACAGCCTAAAGTCAGCAGATGTTACTGCCTAAAAGTAAACCCAGCAGAGTTTCTGGATAGCAACTGCCATACAAGCCAACTAATACTTGAGTCATTTTCTCTTCCACAGCTATGGTGTACCAGAAGTCAATTCTGACTGTGCTTTGCATTTATATTCAAGGTAAGAGTCAGTCTTTACATCTGCAAACCAAGATACCAGTCTGTGGTTGGCTTTTTTTTTTTTTTTTTACGGCCAACGCACTTTTCTGGGGCTATCAGAAGTAGCAATTATGAGGACATCTATGACCAGAAGCAGTTTCTATTAAAATGCATCAACTGATTAAGCTGTAGCAATAATTAAAGAGAAATAAGTTCACAAGTGAAACTTGTTGAGTTAACACATTGTTTTGGTGTTATGGGTGGATTTCTGTGCCCTAAATTCATAATTAGACCTGATGATTTCAAAAAGTCTTTGGCAAAACCCAAAACTGACTCCACACATTTAAAACCTGTGGCTGCGCTTATTTATACCAATTAATTATCAAGTCTATTGTGTATTGTTTTCATTGATATGAAAAGGACTACTGGTTGGTTAAATGCAGCTTAATAAAACCACAGAAGACAAAAATGCACACTATGTGTTAAAGAGAGGCAAGGATATTACTGCATGTCTATAAACATTGCATCTAGAATCACAGACTATTAAAACATAAGCATATTAGAGTACAAGGATATCAGCCCCATCAGTGAAGATAAAATGAACCCAAGCAACTTGCACAGCAAATACTTTCATGAGTAGTTGAGAAATGGTGACTCAAAATCCATGACTATTAACTGTAAGACTGCAATACTGTAGGGAACTCTCCTGCTCTGGCAGGGGGATAGATAAGTTGACCTAATGGCTCTTTTCCATTTCTAATTTCTCTGATTCCATTAAGTCTTGGTATTTTCAGAAGAATTCAACTGCTTTCCAGGGCCGCTGAGACATGAGAACGTAGGCAATTCCTTCCTGTAAATAACACTACTTTTCAAACAGTAAAAATGGAGACTAGGAGGGGACATTAAGCCCACTTTAATAAATTCTAAGCTCGGGCACAGCAGAAACTCTTTTTTTCCCCTATACTTTTCCTACTGGAGTTTAATTAAGATTGACAAAGCACTAACTTTAAATCAGAAAGGAGATCCTTAGATCCATTTTGTTGTCAAATATGCTTTCCTTGCAAATGGCAGGAGTAACACATATCATTTCACTGATAATGTTTTAATATCCTGCATTGAATAAAACTTTTTTTTTAATCAAGTTGCAATGGTAGCACTAAACTACACAAGGGGCTTGGGGGTTGCAGATGGCTGCATTACTCTAAATGTTCAAGCTTGACTGACCCATTTCATCAGCACTGTCAGAGCCTTGCACTGATACATGTTGACAACATTTAATCTTAAAAAATTGAAAGAAATGAATTAATATGCAAATTTCATCAGCTTTGTAATAAAAATGTCCTTGAAAAAAAACAGAGAACATGACCCCCAAGGAATAGTGTGAATTATCCCAGCTCAATTCTTTAAGTTAGTCAGAGGTATGTGGGTCCACAAGGAAATCAGCGCAGATTTGACTTGGAAATAATTATGATGAAGAACAAAACACAAGCAGGTTGAATAAATGTAACAACTTGGGAAAAAGTCTTAGTCCTGTTTGTTATTCACTTTGAATTAACAGGATTAGGTTTGGTTTTTTGAAAATAAAGGAACACCACCATGTAATTTTAACACCTAAGTAATGTGAAAACAATTTTTTATTGCTATCAATTTTAGTAGGTATTAGAAACAGCTCTTGGAAAAGCAGATTTTTTTTTCAGTACAGTATAGCTTTTGGTTCTGAGTAACTTAAACCGTTGTATACTATCTGTGTGTGCAAGTTGGGTAAATACTGCCATTCCTTCACAAAGAGAAGAGACTTCTGTGTGCAAATCAGGAAGATGAATGGAAATTTTCCTGGACATAGATACTGACAAGAAAGGAGACAACCATCTCTAGAAAGGAGCAAAAATTCAGATGTTTCTTTTAATGAGATAAATGCTTGCATTACTAAATAAATATTTTACATTTTGCAATCTGGCATACATAATTTAGAATTACAAAACAGTCAACTGTAAGAAGCAAAGTTTTCATTTTGATTGTCATTATTTGAAGCAGACTTCAAATTTTGAAAGATTTGGCAAGCATAAATGAAGAGGAAACAGTTTCATCTTAACTCTAGTGAGTTGAATTTGGGTGTGTAGAAATCGAATTCTGAATCACCAACGTTTACTTCAGTGAAATCAAGCAAAGTTCTAAGAAGTCAGCAGTTTTTTAGATAACATTTAAATGGTCACTTTGTAGTAATGTACCTGCCAGGCCCTTATTTCGTAATTCTAGTGTTAGTCCTACTATTTCCACAGCAGTAAAAAAAATCTACAGCCAGTGTCCTGCTCAGCTCTTCTGTCAGGCACTCACATTGTAGTTTTCCCACTTCCTTTTATTTTTTAGGGTAGAGAAGGTTTTGAACATAAGGTTTGCAGGAATTAACTCACTGCTGTAGTTATACTCCTTGAAAAGAGGTAGTCTAGATCAACATGTTTTAACAGCATGTTTCAAAATCAAAACTCTGCTACACATGAGTAACTTCCAGCCTGGAAAACTCCACACAATCTTCCAGAGACTCTAAAGTAAGTTGACTGTTTTATATTTCCATGGAAGACAGACATACTAAAATACAGACTATGATCAACCAAATGAATCTATTATGTCAGCTTTCATGGTTTTCTACAAAACCGTTTTAAGTTTCTCCTTTTTCTTCTAATCTACAATCAGTAACAATCAGTAAAATCCTACTTTTATAGTGCCCTTTGCACCTGTATGCATAAAATGAATAACCTTGCAGTTTAATTATGCAGTATCTATCAATTTTGAAATGATATAAAGTTGCAGATAGAAAAAGAATAAAACCTCTTTAAGAATCCAAAATTAATATATGTCAAACTCAGGCTAAATCTTAATCTTCTTGCAACATTTCTCTAAAATAGATGTTCTTTTATCACCTGGCATATCAAGACCCACTGGAAAAAAAAAAAAAAAGAAAAGGCATTTGGTTAACATGCTGTGGAACAGCACTCTCTTTTCCACCTCACTTCAGGCTATTCTTGAAAGATCTGAACAGTTGTATAATAATGAAAAATGTGCAATACTTGTGGGGCATTGCTTGTGCACACATACCTCCGCCCACGCATTCATCATTCTGCAGGTATTGTCAGTGAAAGTTTAATTGCATAAACACTCTGTAACTGTCCTGTCATATTTCTTGTCAGTCTGGATTCCCTCTCCGGGCTCACTATCTCACAAAACTATAATTGAATTGCTACCAAATCACAAGAGGGCCCCAAAAAAATAAAATCTTTATGAATAGAATTTGTTTCCTATCAGCAGATTTGACAAATTGTGGCAGAGGAAGGGCCTTAGCGATAATTTCTGAGTTTATTCTAAATCCAGTTATTTGCTGTTTGCTCTTATCTGTTCTTTAGAATTTTAAAGCCCCAGTGAGAAAGAATCCCAAACAGCTCAACAGTGGTATTTTTCCAGGTCCTGAAGAGACAAGTAGTAAGATAAAATAAAATAATAAAATAAAATAAAATAAAACAAAATAAAATGAAATAAAATAAAATAAAACAAAACAAATCAAAATAAAATAAAATAAAATAAAAGGCTGCCTTAGTCCTGGCTGTGGCTAAATATTGCTTAAACAAAAGATAATTAATTCTGAAACACAGTGAATATCAGACAGCAATATCCCCTTACAGTCACTTTACTTACTTATTAAGGTCAAATGACAAATATATATTCTGCAAAATATCTTGCTTTGAATGTGTAATCTATGTCCATTTTACTAATACTTTCCTGTGTAATACTTCCCTGTACATTCGATTCCTGAGTAGATAATGAAGGTAATGACCAAATAAACTTAACACAAAGGTGTGACACATACTTTGTTAGTATACTGTGAAACTGGAATGCAAATTAATATATAACTTATGTTAATATTTTCAGAAAAATGCATCCCATTAGGCTAGAAGTTGCTCATTTTAAGTTGAAGTTGATATTTTTCTGATATGCATTCTGATTTTATTCTAAGCGAGTCCTAGTAAATGGCAGAAAATTATAACTCTAGCAGAAACCTGAAAACATTGTTCATTCCATTTTAAAATTTTATTAGCAGCAGGTGCATTAGAAACATATCCTAATGAATAACTTTTAAATGGGACAGAACTTCAGCTGGATTGACAACTGTCTGATTGTTTATGTTTTTTAAATGTGCTTATCAAAATCACATAGGATTGATGGGTGTTTTTAGGTTAAGTTATGTTTTAGCAAGAGACTTAATTTAGGACTAAGGTTAAGGCTGAGGATAAATGAGTGCATTAGATGATTAAAGAACATTTGTCTTGTTGGACACTTTAGTAATTTGTTTATGACACCTTCAAAACAAGCTGTAAAAGAAGAACAAAAAGCTCATGTTTTAGCCAGTCTGTCTCAAACACAAGTCCTGAAGTAAAATCAATTGGTTTCATGCAGAATTAAAAAAATGCATCAGCTTATTAAAACTGTGGTTCCAGGATATGTGGCTTAAGCATATTTGATGAAAATATTTAAGGTACGATTTTCTTTTTTAATTTGTATTTTTTTTCCTTTTGCTGCTTGAAATCTCGGACAATGTTTATTCTCAGTTTAAGAGGGATGGAGTTGCAGAATGGCAGAATAGGATTTCTCACCTTTTTGAAAAAAAATCCTATTAAAGATTATTTTACCTTGCTTTTACAATTTTTTAAATAATACTAGAATTATTTCAATATTTTTTCTAGGAGCTAAAGTGTTATAAGAAATGGATGCCTCGGGAGAAATACAATAGGAAACCTGAAACTAAAGCCTTTGATCTTTTGTGCATAGGTCACTGATTAATAGTTGATTTAGGTAAGCAGCTGATTATTATTATCATTTGATGGCTTATTTGGACTGGATGGGGGACCAACACTTCCCATGCCAAAAAAGCCCATGAAAATGGACTCTGATTGGCACCACTGCATATATTCACAGGAAAACACCTGGAGTTTGGGCAGGGCCTGGACTGTGAACTGTCTTCCCACCCCTACAGAAAGACATGGGAGAGCAAGGCTGGAGAGCAGCAACGCAACAGCATGGGAAAGCCTACACTGCTGGTGCCCATGCTGTACGTGTTCTGTGGATAAACAAACAATTTCATTCCCCAGGGCAGTCTCCATCTGGCACCTATCATCAGAATGAAATTCACTTCAGAAAAAAGAAAAAAAGGAAGCTCAGTTGTGATGATAGCACAACTATGTCTTTTCATTCAATGTTCTACAAAACCTTGAAGGGTAATGTGCTTTGATAAGAAACAGTTAATGAAATAATTAATCCTATCCTGAGCTAGATTAGTACTGTGTTTCAGTCCTGCCACACTATCACCCAATAAATGTCCAGTCCTGGATGGGAGTGGGCAGGGTGAGGCTCTTCAGCAGCATTCCCACAGACAGTTTGTGGCAATAGCCTGTGCAATAGCCTGACTAAAGGCTGTTGGGCCCCTGGGCTGCCCTCCCTGTGCTGGCACTGCGCGGGCACAGGACGCTCGGCGCTCCGAGCGCTGACCTGCTGCTGCGGGAGGGGGACCAGCAGCAGGGCTCCCAGTGGCACAGAGCGCTCAGGGAACAAACCAGGGAAGGGATTCTTTAGTTGCCCTGCAGCTAGTTGAGCAATTTACCCTGGTAAAAACCATAAAATATAATAAAGTCAGAGAGACAGCATATCCACTTCACCTGGTGATAAACAAATAGAGATGTTAAAAGTTAGATGACTTATTCAGAGTGGTCATATCCTATTCGTGACTAAAAACCAAGGAGTATCTGGGACAAACTGCCTGGGAAAACCTTCAAGAACTGGAAGCAACAAACCTTTCACACAGAAGCAATATTTTCCGGCTTTTCCCAGTGTGACCATGAGGAAAATTGTTCACTGGAGGCAGACATTCCTTTTGGCCAGTTCTGCCTTTTGTGATCTCTGCCCCCCACAGAGCTGAATCGATACCAAGTAATATCATCCTTTGTATCTCTGCTGTTTTGTGTATATAAAGAAGATAGAATTGTGTAATTTTGACAAGAACAAGGTTTTAGTCTGTAGTATGATGAATTAAACATAACTGACTTACAACAAGCCAAAAAAGCTTTAAGCAGTCAAGTCTGATCTGCTCGAAATCTCAGATTATTAAGCATCGGTACTGTTCTACTCTGAAAAGAAACAGCATATCCAGCTCCAATTAGAAGTGTAATATTTGAAAAACAAGTTAATATCAACATAGATTAGGTAAGTAAAGACTGTAGCGCTAAAATTTTATTTTAGAGAGGAACACACACAAAAACAAATTAAATTATTTGTTTAAATATAACACTTTCTGGGTTTATAACTCTAAATTTAAAATGAGAAATAAACAAAATGTGTAGATCATAAAATAAATACTATAATAATAATAATAAAAAAGAAATAATTTTGTGATCTACATTTTACTCAGAGTGGGCATCAACAAATCTTTCAAATGGAAAAAAAATTCCCCATCGTTAAAAAATAGTTATAATGAATATGGTTAATGGTAATTACTTTGGAAAGATACACAATGTCATAGAGCAATATTTAAAAGGAAGAAACAGGAGGTTGGAAAGACAAGATGACTGGTGGGGAAAAGAATAAATGAGATATGAATTTTTAACAACAGGATGGAGAAAAAGAAAGTAATTTAAGGCTACATAGGCAAATATGGTCACAGAGTAAAATTATTGTTCTGTTTGGGAAAATTCGACATTCATATGAAACTAAGAGACAAAACTGAATGAGCTGAGGGAAGAGAACAAAATAAGAACTATGAACAAATTCAGAACAAAGCACTTGTGAGGGAAGGATGAAATGAACATTGTGGTGGTGTGCAAAGATGTATGGAATATACTTTAAATGAACATGTAGACTAAATATCACAAGTAACTGTGAGAAGATGGAAACACAATTACTCTGATTTTTCCAAACTCAGCTGTATGACCAGGAACAATCCCACATAAGACTAGGGATATTCAGGAAGATCAGTTTGTCTTATTTCTCACAACCCTTCAGCTGACACAGGAACATACTCCACTGGAGCTGCCACACGCACATGATCAATGAAACAAAAATCTTGACCTTAAAGCCCAAATCAAATAGATCTGAAAAATTCTGTGGGGAAATCAATACAGGCAGGTAGACACTCTCCAGCCTACTTTGCCCATGTGTTTTTCTTTATTGAGGGAGGAGAGGAGTCCAGTAGAAATTCCACGCAGTCTCCAATCCTCCTGCCATATTTTTAATTTCTTCTTGCCTGTTCCCAAAGAGCTCACAAACCACACTAACTACTGGTCTGTCCAGAGTGCAACAGAGATTCTACTGGTTGGTCTTCCTGTAGTTATGGAAGAGTCAATAGAATTTGTGCCTGAAAATCAATTCTGTTAAATTATGTGTTTATCACATGGGGATCACACAAGAGCAAAGGTAGATTATTCTCCTGTTTATATGGATTTGGAATTTCATAGTATACTAAATACACTCGCCTAATTTTGTGATACATTAATACACTTTTAAATATTTATATATATATATATACACACACATACATACACTGTATTTAGGCACTTTCAGGTCTATATATTTCTGTCTAGTGGACCTACCCTATGGCCCAGTTTTGTTAGAGACATATTTCATCTTCAATCCAGCAGATAACAGTTCCAAGTTGGATTTTTCTCTATTTACTTTGTATAAACATGGAAATGAACTATAAGATTACTTGACATACATTAAACAAAAATTCTACATTTAACTTCCATTTATTAATTGTGACTAGAGACAGCCGAGGTTCCCCTTTTATAGAATGGTATTGCAAAATTGCGTAGAAAGAAGAAAAGACGCACTTATTCTAAGAACCCATTTCTATTTTAGAACAAAACCTTACAAGTTGATCCTGAATGATTAACTATGGCAAAGGAACCTAGAAGAATATAAACCAAGAGCCAAATTTAGCTCTGTGGTAAACAGAGGAAGCTGAGCCATTATTATTATATATAGGAAAAACCTATCCTCTTGCAATGGCAATTACACAAATCCCAGGTTAACAGGCAGAAGTGACAATATTCTTAGGAGGAGTCAAATCCAGACATCTCAACCTCACCAGTATATGATTACAGAATAAATAAAATTTCCCTGCAGCTGAAGATTTGTATTAATATTGTTGGCATCACTATTTTACCTTTTAAAGCTAACTTGTGGCTGAAATGAAGGCAAGTTTTAACATTAGCATGCATACAGGTCACCCTGATATTATTCTACCACATAATGATTCTAGAAATCTCTGAAAGATTAATGATGATCACATAATTCCAGAAACTCAGCACTATATATGTAGAAATATATTGGTAATAAAAAACAGTCACTGTTGTGCCTTTCCCCAGTTGGGGATCTCTCACTTTTCTTTGATTTCTAAAGGCTTCAGATCAATAGCTGGAGTGACATTATTAACAGCTCCCTCAACACCTTGGCCAGCACTAATATTAAATCCATTATACCTTCTGTTTGACATTTGCAGTACAGCAGAAAGTGCTGTAGATACAGTCTAGCTGCCTTGGGAATGGGGTTGGATGCAGGGTTAGTGAGATGGCTTCCCTTGCCTGACTCTAAATTCATCTCATTGATAGAAAACTTCAGCTGTTCAGAAAACTACACTAGGCAGTAAATAATTCACCTGTCAAAGTGGGTAAAAAAACCAAAATACTTTCATGCTGTTTTTGAAATACATTACCAAAGGGTATTCAAAAAATGTTTGACATTCCTTATTGTCATCATGTTTACAGAATTTAATAGGTATCACAACACACATCACAGTGTTTCCAAATGAATGCCTTACTAGTGAATGATGTAGGAAACAGACAGTTGTTTGGTTTGTAGTTTTAACTTTCACAGTAAGTTTTTTAAGGCATTTTTTCTATGTTGTAGGCACCATGCAATAATATAGCTTAATCAACCTAAGCAAAATAGTCAGACAAATTAACTGGCAATGCTCAGGGTATTTACACTGGCATATCGTATACCTATGTTAAATTCCTCAGCATGCCCTCTCACTGTGGCATTCCCTAGACTTTAGTTCTGGTCTTCTGGCTGAGCACCAAGTAGTAAGCACACTCCTAATAAACCATTCTTGTCTGAATGTGTGATCAAAGAAAAAAAGTAAACCAAAAATTGACATGGGTGTCTCCAAGGTTCTAAGCCCTATGCTGCAGTTTTGGTTTTCATTACATATGCCTACAGTAAACCCTTTCCCTGTTAAAAGGACTACTATAATGTGTAGAGGTGTGCCTTTTATAGACATGGTCAACTCTGAGCAATAATAGCTGTCTCCATTTGATTCTTTTGGATATTTTCCCAGATTTGAGGTGAATTTTGCAGTAGGAGAGAGATCTATGCTGCTTTAGCACTTCTGCTGGGAATACTCAAACCAACAAATCTCAAACTTGCTTGGGTGTGTCAACAGGTGCTGCAATGTCAGGAGGTGGCTGGCATGTAGGCACACATGAAGACTCAGCAAGAGTCAAAACCCCACAACCTTCCAGTAAATGCACTAATTCCAGACACAAAGTGGACTGCTTTTATTCTATTACTTGAATAGGTTATATAAATAATAAGAAAATACTCAAAAGAAAGATTCCATTTCTGCATATGTCAGCTGATGGCCACTGAGAATGCAAAATGAGTGAAACCAGAACTCTCTTACCTTAACTGAAGATGCATGGGGCATTAAAGCTTTATAAGAAATATTTCCCACAGTCTAAATCAGTTTGAGTGCAGAACTACAAGGAAGTTCAGTGCTCAGCGAGGTGTCAATGTAATTTTATGTTTTTAATTTCCTCCATTTTGAAATTGCCCAAAGAAACAATTTAATTGCTATGCATGCTATAGTTTGATTACTTCCAACTGGGCTTTTAAAATACACATTTTACTGAAATGAACAGGGTAGGAAAGGAGTGGTTCTCCTCTACATTTCACTTGTAGTGTTTGACTGCTAACAGCAGTATTTTATTGGCCATTTACTTACTCTTTTTATAGGCTCTCACTATTTTTGTCATTTTAATAGGAAAAAGATTTTAAAAGTGAAAATCTAGAAATCTAAAATTAACAGAATGTTACTGAGATTCCATAATCATGCTTTAGTTCTGCCTCTATGGGCAGCTATCCTTGTGCATGATGTCAATCCAAGCCTAGGAAATGCCATTACCAAATATATGTTCTGCTAAGACCTGAGAAAATACAGTTGCAGTGACAGATCTTTCAGGTGCTAATCTCTCCCACTCAAAGTACAGGTAGTCAGCTCTACCAAGACTTGTCCCAAGAAAGCCTTCTAGTCTTTTAAGTATTTACTCCTTCTGACTATCTGAAAAGTACCTCTTCTACTAAGTAGCAACTGAGAAAAAAGTGTAAATTTTCTTCATATCTGGGCAACTTTGCTTAATAGAGCAATTATTTAGCTTCTCATGTCTAACTGGTGTGAAAAATCACAGAGATAATATGCAAAGAGAATTTGGATAACATGTGTGAGAATGGGATCTTTTAAGGGATTGGATTTGCAACTCTTAGTATACTTCCCTGCTAGCATAAGTAATGTTCTTTTCAACAGAGAGTTTAAGTGAAATGCTATAGACTGTACTTCAGGCACCCCATGGGTTAACTTGCTGTTGTAGTTATTCTTTGAGCAAAGTTCTGTCTGATATATTTTGCTAAGTTGTCTAAATCCTGCTGTAGTATTGATTTCTCCCTTTAAAAGCTCTCACCCATTCAGTAAGCTCCAAGGACCCCTTGTCCCAGCTCAGTTCACTCTAAAATGCAGCTGGGATATGTTATTCCTGACACCAGTATTACAGTTGCTAACTGA
>VZRH01002477.1:1735124-1755124 GCA_013397555.1 Urocynchramus pylzowi
AGGTTTCTGATTTCTCCTTTCTCTTATTACATCTTGTTTTCACAGCTTTTGGCTGGCAAACAGATACCAACAGTGATATCCACAGGCAGGGAACAAGCTGCAAGGCTGCACCTCAATGGTAAATCCCTGCCAATTATGTTAAAACTAATTATAAATCTATTTCCTGTAAAATCATAACCCTAGCTGAAAATCCACATCCCAAATAGAACATGGGCTACACTTTAAAATAGACTTTTCCCCAAAGTTAAAGTTAATGTCTTGATTGCACATATTCTCAGAAAATAAATAGCTCAATTGCAGCAAGTAGTTTTAGTTTGGTTCATTCTAAATTCACACACCTTTACAAAAATCATCAGTGAAAACAAGATAGTTCAGTTTTAGTACTAAATCATACTCCACGCTGTATTGCACTTTCAGGAGCTACATCAATCTGCAGTAACTATTTCATTCATCTGGTATTGTTACAGAGTGTAAATCAGGATTCATAAATGATCAGTTTGTATCCTTTGGGAGGGAGGGATTACATGTAAATAATCCCTTTAATGTACGCATCGCCTCTAAGCATTTCACACAGCAATAAATTGGTAAACTGAATTTGAGCAATTAAGAAATTAAATGAAACTAATAGAATGTGTATTTTAATATTTCTTGGTGGTTATTTGGGGATTAGTGAATATAAAAACAGCCACTCTCCTTCTGTATGAAGGTAAACTGCAGCACTTTGATAAACTCTATCTGTCAGCTTTTCATTACTGTATTTCAGTCACAACTCCTCTTTTGAAATTCTTCAATATACCTTTCATTCCACAGTTGTATTGTTAACTGCATTAAACGATGAAGCCTAAGTACTCATTTCAATAGAAGTAATCACAGATCCCATAGTGAATGGAAACAAGACAAACTACCCCAGAACATGCTACTTACAAAATGATTAACACAAAATGTTTGAGTCAGGAAAGGCATCATGACAACCAGAGTTTTGCTTCAGTCCTCTCCACTCCACATCCACCTGCTCCCACCTCCCCCAAACGCAGCTACAGTTCAAGGGCAGCCTGATCAGAAGTGGACTGAGAACATGCACAGGAAGAAACTGCTCTAATAGGAGAAACACAGAAAATTATGGGCTTTATAGGGCAGGACATTTATCAGACAGAGACCTTGGCTACCTTTCCTTGTCTTCTCTGATCTGAGAATGGTGAAGGAAGGTAAGGGAAATTCCAGCACACTATCTGTTACATAAGAAGCAATGGTAAGCTTTATGCTTACCACTGATACCAAGCCCATGCAAACAGAATTCTGGATGTTCAATTTGGAATTTTACATACATTCTCTAAGAATAAACTAAAAAAAGAGAGGATTTCTTTTTCTGAATAACATTATCATTATCCATTAATTAATTGTTGTTACATTAATATTGTTGTTACAATATATTGCAAATAAATCTGTATGTTGTCAGGTTATGGACAGGTTAACTACAGCAGTGCTGGGAACGTGAAAGATCAAAAATAAAGCAATTATAGTTTCCTTCTATGCATAAGGTTATAAGAAGAGCTATGATCTAATTTATTCTTCCAATCTTTAGCTGAAATCAAGAACATTCAAAATTATACTATGGACTAGTGTGGCAATAACAACAGAAATCCCTAAGAAAATAATTTCAGCCTCAGAAGACAAAAATCAAGAAAAGCCATGAACAACCTATTACACAGAAGCAGCAGTTTAATAGCATACTTCATTTCAGCCTGTAGCCTAAAACATACAGACTCTAAAAGAAAATACTAGACTTTCAGAAGGTTCTATATAATTGCACAGTTCAGGTCTTCTCATTAGCCAAGTTACTCTTCTTCAGATTTACAGCTCTGAACGCAACAAAATCTTTGTCACATGGTCCACTTAGGATTTTCACCCTTAAATTTAATTTATTTTTCTCACTAGAAACTAATTCAATAGTACCCACCGAGTTTCAGGCTTCCATTTGCTGCTGGGAGAGCAGCCTTTTCAGGGCCTTACAGCCCAACACAACACTAAGTATTTTTCTGATGTTAAACCTGTGCTGAACTTTCCTCAAGGTAAATGGGATGCAAATGAATGTTAGGTTGTTTTGTTTAATATGGATGATCTCATGCACCTTTGAACTGTTCTGCTGCCAGCTGCCACTTACCACTAACAGAGAAGTAAATTTTATAGGATACCCACTGGGTCATTTTAAACTAATCTCCACAAAAAGAAAATAGTTCATTTGGAGTAAAAAAAGTGTGTGATAATGCCACTTTTGCAAGTTGCCTTGATGGGTGTAAGAAAGTGGGAGAAAAGCCCAAGGTACTTTGGCTGGCAGTGTAGCCACACAGCTTACACTTAACTTCCATAATCATTTATAAAAACACAGCAAAATGAACAGTGCTGAGCAGCTTGTGCTCCTATCATAATGTACAACCTCTCAGTACCTCATGTACAATAATACCTCCATGAGAATCAAGCTGTATTGCTTCTGCTTCTTTGTACAACCCTTTGCATGACTAAGAGCAGCAAGTGACAAGGTTCTCCAGTTAACTGAGATTGATTATTGTTGCTTCAGCACATCCATAATCATGATGCATGCAGCCTGGAGAGATGGAATTATTTTCATACACTGCCCTGATTGGTAGAAAAAGCCTTCTTTTCTTACTGAATGGGATATGCACAGGATGCATGCAATATGCTCTGGAGGAATGGGTACTGTGCTAGCTGCCAAAAGGTCTCTAGCTATACTCATGCCATGCATGCCTCTGAGCAAGATGAGTTGTCCATGCTGACTGCATTTGCTACTCTTCAGTCACAGTGGTCACCACTATAAAGAACATAAATTTACCAGTGGCTACCACTCTGCAGGATCTGAGATACTACTGTTTTACTATGAACAATAGTGAGAATCCCAAAGAAGCACAAGAAATGAGTGTGGTACATGGTGGAAAGTATAGCAATAGTAGGTCTGGATTTTATTTCAGTAACATTTGTTTTACAGCTGGTTAACTGTACTGACTTCAAAAGAATTGCTGCAGATTGTTACTAATGAAGTGACTATAGAGTGTGAACCTCTGTATCTGTTCACAGCAACATGAAACTGAAGATTCTTTACAGAAAAATGGGTTAGCACATTTTTTTTCTTTTCTTTTACAGCATATATTTTTTAAAGCCATTTCCAAAAATATCAGAGGATTTAACATTTTAAAGAAGTCACTTAAAATTGCCATAAAATTCTGGAAGTTATAAAAATATCTAAGACATTGGCATTTCACATTTGGTAACTTCACTGTTTAGTGAATAGCAGAACTATTCTGAAGTTCAGGTGACTTTTTAAAATCAGAATCACCACATTTTTTGGGAGGATGTGATTACTGGGAAACAAAGAAGAATTTGCCTTTTTCAACAGACATATCAATAGCCTTTGCTATTCTTCCTTACTGAGCAATGCAGACTAACTGTGGTTAGACAACAACAAAAGTTAGTGCTACAGTAAATGTCATTTGATCAAATGGATAAAATATTGCTTTCGGATTGTGGAAACAGACAGTGCACTGCAAACGCCTTAATGATTAAGGAGTGATTAATTAAATATTTTTAAGGTGAAATATGGTTACAAATAGCTCAGTAATAGAAAAAGCAGTAATATATCTATGCCATAATGAATTTTCTATATTAGGATTAACACACCAAATTGCAGATAGTTAAATAAGCATTTAAATTATTAATTTTCTCATTATTTCATGTTTCTCTAGATACATGAAATAATAAGCTCCATGTAACCCAACACAAAAGATTAGAGATGAAATATGAAACACAATATGAAAATCACCACGCTGTATTACAATTTATAAAATAATACATCAAGAAGAAAGTGAAATACAATGTAATGTGGTACCAACATTAGAACTGGTTTTCCTCTGGACTAATGGGATGATACCTCCCTCTTCATAACTTTTACAGATCACAGGACTTCTGAATATTGAACTGCTTGAGCAGAAATGCTATGTTCTTCCCCAATCCATCTTACTTTCAATTTTAATTCACATATCTCAAGGACAGAAACTGAAAAACCTTCTGGATAAAGTTGTGTGTATGCCAGTAAAAAGAGGAGAAAGAAAAACTTATCTTCAATACTGAATCAGATAGAACAAAAAAGACTTTTAATTACTGTACACACATGTGTATACACACAGCAGTATGTAACTCATTTAGCTTAGGTTACAGAAAAAATTCCATGAAAAACCAGCAATTTTCATTAAGCTGTTGATATCAGTGGAGGCACTTTCAATTTAATTCAATGTGGGAATATAGAACGAGATTCAAATTACCCTTTCAGGAAACGAGAAAAGTCTCCCCAAAGGCCAGGGTCAACTTTTCAAAAGCAGCCTTTGATTCTGGATGCTCATCCTGAGACAGGTCTTTGGAAAATTTTGCCATGGATATAAAATCCTTAATACCTTTATGTTAGGCAGCTATCAGCTAGAGAGTTTTCCTGTTGGGACAGGGCGGGAGCTTGTAGCCTTCCGCAGCTGATATCAAGTGGCACCTACTCTGTCAGGAGCAAGTATATTCAAGGCAGCTAACACTTGCACTGGGTATTAAACAGGTATCTTTGGACACCTGCTTTTGCCCAACTCAGGTCCCATTTTCTCTCATACCTTTGGTTATATTTCTCTTCATCTTGTACAGAGATTGCCCATGGCAGTTCTTTGTAACGCTATATAACCTAAGAATGCAGGAATTAAAGGTCTTTGTACAAGCCTCTATGACCCTGTGCCAGTCTGGGAAAGGAGCCCTTCCAATGTTCTAAGAAACTTGCAGTCTGAATCCTGACCAAGAGCACGGTGGTGTGGGAGGAAGCCTCTAAATTAAGTCACTCCTATAACTTCTGCAGTTAAGACTATATCAGAATGGATTTGACCAGGTACATAGTAGGGAATTTGGGTAATGGCTAAAAGATCAAATTTCACTACTTTCTCAAACTTTTTCTAAAACATATTTGCATTTTACAAAATTGAGTAACAGAAGAAAAGATTCTGCTGTTTCTTTGGAAAAGAGGAGAGATTTCTCATTCACTTTTCCATAAAGACTGTGGAAAATATCCCCAGAACCTCTCTTTTGTTTAAATGATTATTCTTGTTGCATTTCAAGCCAGTCCATCTCTTTCTCAAGGCAGTCATAGGTCTTCTCTACCTCCATCTCAAATTCTCTCCCTTTCCTTTAGTCTCTTTTTGTGTCCCTCTGGAAAATACCATCTGTTTTTATTGCTACTTAGAACTGGAGGTCATTCCAAGTTTGAAAGATACAAAAGCCTTACATTACTACATTCAGATTTAAGAGCTGAAAGGTGAGAGCAAAACATAGCTGCCAAGATATTCAGCTTCAGTTTTATAAACTGTGAAGAAGACAGAAAAATAGGAGCACATAGAAAAGCAAAGCAGGAAGTTGAAGAGAAAGGCAAGAGTTATACATGATGCAGACAGATACCGTCTCCAAATAATTGCCTGCCTCTTAAAAGTGATTAGTCATATTGATTACTTAGAGTAATACTTTCCACAGTCAGATTATTTCAGGATTCACAAATGTGTTGGTGGAGGGGGACATGCTGATGGTTTTTGGTATCTACAGCTGTTTTTGGGCTACTCCTCATATGTTAAATTAGCCATTAACCATAGATCTAGACCCTAAGCATACTGCAGAAATGTTGGGTTGTGTCTTTTTAAACCTTTCAATTCTTTTACATTTGTCCTGGGTCTGAAATGTTCCATTCTGTGAGTACTTGTACATCTATATAAGTAATGGAATGGAGATGGATGATTCAGCATATTGGGGTGTCCTCTGAATATCCTGCATCCTCCCACACTAAGGATGAGCCTCACAACTCATGCACCACTCCTTCAATCACAACATTAACATTACATCATGAGAATTGACATTAAAATTTAACAATTTGGCACTTCACTTTGGCAAGACACATGGATGTTATAGCAGATTTCAAACTTGATATCAGACTTACTACAGTATTAGCCCATTGTCAGCAGTCAGTGAGCCTTTTGCAAACATCCTGGAGTATCCTTTCCTCATCATGTCTTTTGTCCTTAGCTATAGTCACAATATTTGGGAGTGGAGATCACCTGTTAGCTTCTGCTGTGGAATAAATTTCCTTCTTCCTGCACAAAAAATCCATTATTCTTAAAGAAGGCGTAAATCTAGCTTAGTACTCCATTTGTTTTCCAGCAGCAAAATGAATGATCTTGTTTCAATTACATTTACAGTAAAAAATATAGCATTTACAGTATTTGAGTACAGTGACTTTGGCTGTTTTATTTATGAATATTGATTTCTGCATAAGGGTACCATTTCTGCTTTACTCTTACTTTTTTTGGTGAACGAGCATACTAATATTGGCTCTTAGGTGAGTCACAGCAGGTACTGCATAAAATACTGCTGAGACTGTAAGAAAGCTCTCGTCATACTATTTAGCAACACAATGCCAACAAGGATGAGAATAGAATATTTCTCTCTGAGTGTTAGTTCTTACATATATTGGTGTCTACAAAAGTATTATTATCAGAAATCAGCAGCTTTCAATCAGAGTTTTTAGCAGTAAGTACTGTAGTTCTAAACTACTGCATGCAGTGAGAAAGTGGTTTTTTTGCATTTCTTCAAATACTTAAAACAACAAAATGGCTACAGAGCAGCAGTACATCAGGTGCTGCTGATATATAACAGTATACCTGAAAAAGTCACTCCTAGGGTAGATCTAATGTTATGTTCCTGTGGTTTGCAGCTGCCAGTGAGATGCTAATAAGTACTACATGACTGTCCTCTCTCTGTTGTTCATATCTGTCCACTAGAGACAGAGTGGAAATCACTGATCACACTTCAGCTTGATCTCCAGCAGCCACAGGCACAAGTTTCCCTCAAAAAACCCAACTAAACCAAAAACCCAAACAAAAAGCCACCACGAAATAAACAAATAACCCCACCAACAAAACTGTGGGGATTTTCATTTGATCAGTTTTACACATTCTAAGAAAAATGTTGCACTTACTACTTTTCCAAATTGAATAGGATCAAGGTTAAATATGGAGCTAAATAAAGTTACTTTTGTTTGGGGAAAAAATGCTCAAGGGGTAAAGTAGCCCAAAATCCCAAACTTAAAATACATAAATCAGGTAGAGATACAGATAGTCCAAGGTGCATAGATGGCTTTGACTTTAATGGAACAAAATACAAATGTGCTTTCATATTCAAAGCAGTCTATAGACTAACTGGACTAATTGTATTCAAACACGACATCTATTAGGCATTCAAAAACAACTCAAACATCACAGTGGATAGTGGGTCTTCACAATGGGATAGATTTTGCAGGGCATTAATTATTTTATTTTATTCATTTTATTTTCATGTAATGATGTATCAAAATGCCCTGCGAAGAAAATATCTAGATAGAAATTACATGGGCCTCAGTTTTGTCTTTTCTAGCATTCTGGTTTGAGCTGTCTCACTGATTTACAATGTATTTATGTATGTAACAATAAATAAGAGTAAGAATTATCCAACAGTATGTATATCCACTTCTGTTGAAGTGTTTGATTTCTGAAGCCAATTTAATATTTAGCCTCATCATCAATGTAAATAAAGAAAGAAATAAACCTGATATTCCAAACTTTTGGAATAAGTTTTGTCAAGTAATTTACAGATTGTGATCATTCAGTTTGGTTGGATAAGAAAACAGTAGATCCATCTTCTGTGCCATCAATTAAAGAAAGGAGATCTGCAAATATGACACAGTTGATTGTTTCCTATTAAACACTCAGCTTTTATAGATTCACACAATGACCTGGGATCATGTATATTCTCCCAACTCTGACATTTCTGCTTGGCATCCATGTTATTTTATCAGCACAGTGTCAGTGAGTGGGATGTGTGGCTTCAAATTTCATCCATTATCCACTCTATTATGTGTGCAGTATCTCACAGACCATTCAGAGAACTGACTTGACCTAGTGAGAAGAAAGTGAAGAAAGCTAAAAGCAACAAAACATTAGTAAATATCTGCAGAAAGTCTAGGGGTGCTAGAAATGGCCCAGTCCACACAGAGTTGGTAAGAGGCACATTCCTGATAGCTACATTGCTTCACTTAATTAATCTGGTTCCACATCTCATTTTCTAATTTCTGTCAGCAAATACATGGTGACAACTAGTAACTTACCCCACCCTTTCACTTAGCTTGAAAAATCTACATCAAATCAAAATTACTACCAAAAAAAGATGAAACTTATCAAATGTAAAATTAGATTAAGAGTCAATCAAAATCCAACTGTGAATTTATCATTTCAATGAATTTCAATGAATGGTTTAAAATCTGTTCAAAATCTATTTGAAAATGAATATGTAATAATACAGGCATATCTCTTTTTCAAAGCTAGTATTGTCAGATGTATTCTGTGCATTATAATTCATGAACAAGGTAGATGACTATTTGAGAAGTATTAAAATGAGCTGACTTTTCAATACAAGTGTCTGGACAATAAGTTTTTGTATTCTTGGCCATTCAGAAATGTAGACAATTGTGCTAGAAAAATAATGTGTATTGTAATATTCATTGTACAGTAGTAGTATAGTAAGTGGCAATTCTGGACATTACAAGAGACACAAGGATTATTTTCTGTGATTGCACAGAGAATACTTGGATTTCTTGTGAAGCTTTTGCATTGGAAATGAGATTCATCAGTCTGAACAGGGCAGGGTTAGAGCCCTTAGCAACATGCTTATTTTGTAGAAGGTCACTCAATAATAACTTCCTCTGCCCTCCAAGCTTATTAAGACTGACTGGCATATATTAATGAAAACACCTGATTCTCCAACCATAAAACCCAGACAAAGACTTTATTTTAATATTAAGGAAGGAACCCTTAATTAGCAGGGTTTCAAAAATGTCAGCTTCTTCTATTAGCTGTTCTGGTCCATCAAAGCCATAATCCCTACTGTCAAATTTCATCACATGATAGACAGTGTGCTGGCTATCTTTTTTTTTTTCTTTTAACTGATCATACTGACTGAAGCTTTTTATTTTGCCATCACATTTAACAAGTTTGTATGCATTTCATTGTTACATTGCTGATTTTACTCCTTTCAAAGTCTGCCTGTGTCAGCTAAAAGAAGAAAAAATCTGGGGAAACATAAAGTATTACATATTGATACACAGACATATAATTAAAGACTTTTGGGGAGAGTTCTCATTCATAATATTGATTCTTTTCTAGGGCACGCAAATGTGCTTCTGTGAAAACACAAATAAAAACCACCATTCACAGATGAATTTCCATTTCAGGCATGTTAAGAGAGGAAAAAAAAGAACAAATGCTTGAAATATTGCGAAGACCTTTAGAGATGCATGTTGTTTAGAATTAACCCACAACACATCTTCATGCTGCATAAAATTTGTTCAAGTAGATATTGCTTGCACAGCCCTCCAAATGAGAGATTGCGTCAAATTTTTCTGAAATAAACATACCAATTTAAAAGGATTTATATTCTAGCTTCATTCAGCATTTCCGTGTTTGTTAAACATTCACACCCACAGGAATCTATTTCTTTGACTTAAAAGAAAGGAATAGAAGATTACTGTCCTGTCACAGACTTCTAAACATCCCATCTAAACTCTCTCAGATGTGGTCTGTGGGTTTGATAAAGCTGTATTTTCAAAGCCAGCACATACCTATGCAGGTCTTCTCTTCCTTAGCAAGAAAATCAAAATTTATACAGAATTTGTAGG
Source organism: Urocynchramus pylzowi (assembly GCA_013397555.1). Taxonomy (NCBI): domain Eukaryota; kingdom Metazoa; phylum Chordata; class Aves; order Passeriformes; family Fringillidae; genus Urocynchramus; species Urocynchramus pylzowi. The sequence continues at coordinate 1,744,912 of VZRH01002477.1, forward strand.
ATGACATTGTATTTAGATGAAGTACACTACTATGGTTTTTCCATGCCTGTTTTTTCTCAAAATATTTCCTCTTAAAATTTTAGATTTATTTATTAATAATCTATTCAATGCTGCACATACCATAAATGATACAGTAAAAAGGAGACTTAGTATTGAAGTTTTAACTGAATCCAGGTAAGAAAAACAAATTCCCAGTATTCAAGAAAAAGAAAGAACTTACTCAGTGGAAGAGTATGGGTAACATTTGCATTTTAACATAGGAGAGAAACAGTCTGAAAAAAAGAGCAAGGTACGCTGGAGTTAACAAATGAGATGTACTGGCTTCTGCCAAGAACTGGAGGCAGCATGAGAAGCACCAGAAAGCCAAACTCAGTAAAGGAAATTGAGGCAATCTGAGAGATTACAATCTGAGAATCTGTGAAGCAGAGTTGTCAGAAAAACAAAAAATGTTGGGATATTTACTAACAGTCACAGTTTACTCAGACTGAAGCAAAAAGTGAGACTGGGGTTGGAGGAAAAGGGGAAGATTACAGAAAAGCAGGTAACCAAATGATTAAGAAAAGGATAAAGTTGAATAGACAAATTTTGGATGGTTTTGTAGACAGGGTGTTATGAAAGGTATGGAGAAGTAAACACAATAGTGAATCTGGATAATGGGATGACAGTGAATTTTAATTAGAGAGAGAGAAAGAAGAATGGTTGAAATAAGTTTATAGATGTGCTTTTGTAGTACTTGGCACTACTGAAGAGCATGAAGGAGGGAGGAGGTTCTGTGGCCTGAGCGATGCATACAGACTGCAAAGAGCCACGGGTTCTGAAGACAAGACACCTTTAGACCTTGGTGATACTTTTTGTATCTTAAATGCTACAACACCTAATACATGTCAGGAAACAAAAATTCACTTCTGCTTTGACTGAGATATGGCCAAGAAAAGAAGGAGGTTTTTGAAATACAACTGCAAGGGTTAGTAAGAGCAACAACACTCACAAAAGCAAGAGAAAAAAATTCAATACTCAGAATTATAGAGGAAGGTGGAAATTTTTGGCAGAAATTAGAGATAAATGGTGAAAACAGGGCTGAAGTCAGAGAAACATCAGCAGAACAGAGGGAAACTAAGAGCTAATAGAGGAGACAGAGAGGGAGAAATCAGAGGTATGACTGCTGAGAAGTGCAAAAACCAAGGAAGGAAACGGTGCTTCTGAGGGAGAATGATAAATACAATGCAGAGAATAAGTCCAATAAAGGAAGAAAAGCAAAAGATATTCTTTGCTAAAAGACAGTCTGTAAACTGATTCACTAGCTATACCTTGGCCGTGTAATTCAGATATTTAGTGAAATATCTTTCCCACCTCAGGAAAAGAATTCCAGTTCTTCATACTGTGGAATTCTTTCCATGGCTAATAATTGCATGAAGCTATATGTGTTTATTGAAGATCCACTGAAGATCCTTGTACCACTGTCTTTTTGAATGTTCTGCTTAGACTTTACTACTTCCTGAGTGCCTACATCTATTGCAAATGACCAAGTGTGTTTTTGAGCTGAACTTACACCTAGACACTGCATTCATTTTAATAGGTTTAAGTAACTGAACATTTACTCACATGATTTCTCTTTCATTTAATTAATTTAGTAATGCAACTCATTATTTAGAACAGAAGAGTTCCTTGACTTTTGAATGATACATCCACAGAGTGGAACAACAGTGGATAGCAGCAAGATAATGAGGCCAAAACATGAAGTTCAGTTCTCCCTCCAGCATCACTCACAATACCTACTAACTAAAAACCAGTTAAACAGGAAATCTATATTAGTTTTAGACTCTGAGCAATATTTATCTTGTGAGGTATATGACAACTAAGCTTAGTTTTGAAAATAGTTTTTCCTATAAATACATCCAATTAAAGTTGTTTGTCAAAATGTCTGTGACCAAGTCACTGCTGGGATTTCACTGTAGAGTAAAATACAAAAAAAATGGTTCCCACTTTCAGGCATTTTTAACAAGTAAGCATATATTTTAGGCATTTCCTGTTGTCTGAATCATTTTAATTATTTGTACTTTTTTATATTAAATAGTTCCCTTGTTTTAATTTTTGTTTATTTCCTGCAGCTAATGCATGTCAGCATCTGTCTTACACAACAAATCACAGTGAGGGTCTTTTTGTTACTTCTTTGAACAGCCCTGTTTTTGTGGTAGCACACAGGCTCTATCAGAGTCCAGTGTCTATCTTGTACTGCTCTCATTCTGAATATGCAGTTGATTCCATGGGTATCATATAGGAACAGAGAACAAAGAGAGGAAGAAGGAAAAAAGAGCAAGAGAGGCTTTTGTGATTGTCAGGATTCAGATGTTATGTTTCTGGCTAAGGCTATGATCTGGAAATGTCCAAGATCTGGTATGTCTTGCTAGCCATCATCATGCAGTCCTAAAAAAATTGCATAGAAAGGAAAGGCTCCAGGTACATAACAAGCCAATTATTAAGAAATTCTCCATAATCTCTCTTTATAGTTGTCTTGACAAAGAAATATTGTCAGACCTTGACTGCACTTTATGTTCACTATATCCTCAATATCCTTACTCATGACGCCCAACATTTGGGCTACTTTTGCACATTCAGTTGACAATTTTAGAGAACTATCCATAGTGACTCTAAGACCTTTTTCCTGAGGTGTAACTAGTGCTCTAGTTGAACACAGTTAATAGTAGTGTCTGCTATCCATGGAACTGTCTCATCCAACAACAGAATTACATTAAAAATGGTTTTAGGTATGACAGCATCTTAAACCTCAGGTGTTCTGTAGCCATGCTTGTAATACCTACTTGGGAAACTGTGTGGTGCTGCCTTGCTGCTGGATTCCAGATGGTGTACCACAACCTGGAACTGTCCATGCTTGACTGGCACTTCCTAAGCCTCTATTAAGCATTATGATAGCATTTTATTTTAAGTTGTTTTAAATCATACATGGGTGTATAATATGTGTGTTTTAGATCAGATGCAGCCAGAATGGTGTATTTATGGACTGATGGTCCCTGAATACAGCAAAGGATAAAGAGGCTTATGTGAGGAACAGAAGGGAGAAAAAGGTAAAAGAGCAGAAGGGTAGCATAAGGATGCAGGCAAATGAATATAACTGATGTTTTCAGTCGCTACAAGTTTGGGTGAGAAATTCTGAGGTGCCTTCTTTAGAGCAATGCCACTTTTGTGGATCAGAATGGTCAGTTTTTCCCTGACAGGCAAGAATTTCAAAACTCTTCAGTTGGAAAAGAGTGTTATAATCACTGACTGGAAATTCTGCCTGCTGGCAATGTAAGCTATTATTTCTGTATATAGTGTGCACAATTAATACTAGTGTATTTGGACCAAGTTGTGCTGCAAATAAAGCTGTGGCCTTTCCTTGCCAAAAAGAGTGTAATTTCAAGCCATCAGGATTTGCATCTTGGGAAAGGATGGAAAATGATTATGCCAAAGATAAAAGGAAAAATATACTGCTTTAAAGAAATGGTATATCACTGAAAGTAAGAGAAAGGGAATTATGTTCAATGACAGTTCAGTATGACATTTTGTTTCTTGCCTTTTCTCTTACTGTAGGAAAGAACTGAAGGAAGCTAAATGAGATCTCGATATAAATATCTAATTAGGCTTTTGCAGTCCAAAAACTGCCATAAACCACATTTTCCTATGTCTAGAGTCTATACTCAAAACGTAATAAAATTCTTACATTTCAGACTTTACAGGAGTTTAGATGTACAGATTGCATTGACTGGAGTGCGTGGTTTACAGCCCAAAAAATTAAATACATTGCTAAGGATATACAAATTTCCTATTTCCTTTTTCAAAGCTGGTTTACATTTTTATACTTCTCTGCAAAATGCTTTTCACTAAATTCTCCGGTAAGTATTTTTACACATTGAACTGCCTTTTCAAAAGAAAGTGGAAGCTTGGTGACAGAAGCTGTACAACACCTGTGCCTGCCTATGTATGACTTAATTCTCTTTCCTACATGTAAGACTATCAATGGATTTTTTTAAAGCATTTTGAAGCATTCAGACACAAATACTAAGAGACTGCTTTGGAGATGAGTTTGAGCATGAAAGAATCATCTGCATTGTTATCAATTAAATTGCCATCAGTACTGCAGGTACCTTTGGCAGGGTTCCAGGCTCCAGAGAGTTTGGATTGACTCACAGTACTAGGAATAAGGGTCAAAAGGACTCTTACCTTTGCAGCACTGATAGAAGCCCTACATAAATCACTTGATATATAAATATTTATTTATCAACATTTAGCTAGTCAACACCATGGTGTGGTCTACACATATTTCATAAAGAAGATTGTTTACATTTTCTGAACTCAAAGTAAAAGTCAGCACTACCTGATGCTCACTAGTTAAGAGGTTTTTTTGACTACTAATAAGTCATAATTGCCAGGGTTTTCACAAAGCAAACAGATTAACTCCTAACTATGTAGGGACTGGTCTTACATTCTTCTACGCTAAAGAAAAAAATGAACTTCTGATATGAACTGCACAACAGCTCACCATACTGACATATTGTGATCTGTCCCAAATCCAAGAGTATATTCTTAGCATATTATCTTTGTCAGCTTCACAAAACTATTACAGTTTCACTTTTTCTTTGTGTCTGTAATGGTTCCCCATCATCCTGATAAGTGGGCAGTCATTTCTCCCTGCATAGATAGAGCTGTGAAGGAGAATTAGATTTCAACACTTATGTAACAGAGATTAATTGATTGATTAGATTATTAATTAAAGTTTCCATTAAATTCTCTTTTTAAAAAGCACAGGATTGTGGATCCCCAGGGTTTTTTCTAACCCTGGAAATCACAAACAAGAGAATGCATAACTAAACATTGTACCTTATCTTGAGAAGAACAATTAAGCCAGTGGATGCATTGCTATGAGGGAGAATATTTTTTTCTTCCAAAATATACTTTTTTTTTCCCCTACAAACCTTAGGGAAAAGAAAGCAGGTTTTGGGTATCCCCTATCACAATAGTGGAATAGACACCAAAATAATGTTTTAAACACAGATGTACACATATGTATGCCTGATTGTGTGCACTCTGTTTGGGTTTCATATGGTATACATTTTTAAGAAAAGATAAAGAAGTGAAAGCACAACTTATGTTGTTTTAGATTTGAACTGATGGTCTACCTAGAAGTTCCAGCCATATAATATTTGAGAGATTGTAGAAAAATAAAAACAGCAAGTGGCCTTTTAGGTAACCCATAATTAAAAGCAATTTTGAGCTGTCTTTTCAGGGAAGCTACCCAGGGGAAGTATTTGCTACCTGTTTGACCTTCACAATTGTGAGTCCTTGGCAGTGTCAGCGACCCTCTGAACTGAATTCAAAACTAATCTCTAACAGAAAAAGAGAAACAGAATTCATGCAAATCATATTAATTCCAACATTTCCCCAGTGAGCTGGGTATAAACTACAGCCTAATTAAATATTTTTTAACGATGTGAGTAATTTTTGCCAAGGGGCGGATTCAGGCGAAAATTTAATATGAGATCACAAAAGCTGTTCCCAGCGTTGATTCTGTAAATTAATGACTATCTGCCTTATGATAAAAACATGCTGCCAAGAATGAAAATGAAGTCAGCAAAGCTTGCTCTATTTGTCTAACAACCAAATATACAGAATGCAAAACTTTAAAGGATATGGAAAATTTCCATTGTCTGTATGATATATTCCTGATAAAGATGCATGACACTGACAGCATAAAGCTGCTTTATGTTATACAAGACTATCAATTCTTATTAGTTATCACTAATGTAGCATTAGCTATTGTTAGCTATGAACTTTAGTAGGCAGTGCCAAGCACCAACATCAAGGACCTGAGAGGTATTCACTTATGTGAGAGTAGGATAATGTGCTATTGACCATTTCATGAACTGGGTGTCTCTAAGACACACTGAACATGGCACAATTTCTCAGAGCTGCTCACAAAAATTCAAGCATCTTACCTAACACTTAAAAAGACCTTATCATTGTAGTATCTGGGCACCAATCTTAAGTGCTTGTCAGAAAGAAAATCTCATTAAACCAATGTTATTAGTGTTTTCAAATAATAAATGCACAAAAATTAAAACTATGATCAAGAGAAACTGTATAAAGGAACAGGAATTACTCATGCATCAGTCTATCCAGATTTTTATCATGATTTGGAAATTAAACAATAAGCCTTATGTGACTAAAAGGCTGCTTTATGAAGTATAGTATTAGATCAGATATTGAAGATATTCTAATGCAAAATCCTCTGCTTAACCAATAAAAGACTCCATGCTCTTTGTTCTTCTCATGCTAACCTACCTTGTAACAAGACAGCCAGTTATCACCAAGGAATTACAAAGCATTGCCACATGACAGGTGAGCAGGACTTTGGTAGCACCCTGGTCAAGAGGCCAGCCCATTGTAAGGGCTTTGCAGCCTTATTTATTTAAATTTCTGCCAGTGTTGGCCACTGAGACTGGATTTACAGCTTTTCAATTAAAAGGTCATTCTGTGCTAACCAGCACGCCATTGCCTCATTATAATCATAAAATTAGTGAGAAAAGACTAGCATGAATAATATGAAGGAGACAATCTGAAAGGTGAAGAGGTGTGATTTTCTTGCTTCATGAGAGATGGGAATAAAGCTTGCTGTTTAGAAACAAATATTTTGCTTATAGTGCATGAAATAAACACTTTACCATTTCTTTCTACTTCAGAACAAATAAATTGGTCATTTTCTGTAAATTAAGCTTGACAGATGAAAGGATGGTTTACGACTGCTGAACAGTGTAAGTTAGGGCATAGCTTCATACGAGATGAAATGTCTATGTGAGATTTCAAGTTTCAAAGCATTGCAATAAGACTTTTATATTTCTTAACTTGAGCATAGCCTTTTTGTAAGTGTAATAATTTAAAGCTTTTAAATGAAAGCAATAACTCAGAGAAACAGTTAATATCAAACATATCTTAGAATATTTATTAATTTACTATTGAAAACTGAGAATGTAATTTAAAATTCAATGTGTCTGTGAACACGCTAGAAATTATGAGGCATTGAGTACAGAAATGTAAACTACACAAAGAATGAGGACTTTAGCAAGTCCCCTCAAAACACTGGGAGAAACTACCCAATCTATCATATACAAGCCACAGAATGTGTAGTCTTCCAAGCAGCCACAAAGCTCTACAATATGAACAAATAAAGGAAAAAAACCAAACATGAAAATGCGATACACTTTAGAATAATGAAAATGTTTCAAGCTCACAATTTAATTTTTTTTTTTAACTTAATGAAAACCTGGAAGCTATCCTAGTTTCAGTCTGAAAGCACAGTTCATCATTAAGGGAAAATTACTAATTTTTGCTCAACACTGCTAATAAGCTGTAAGCCACTAGAATGGGAAAAGTAAGCTAGAGAGCATGAAACAATTTTCAGGAAGAGCACTTAGAGATTACAGCCAAACACTTTAATGTCCTCCATTTTCCATAGTTACCTGCTCAGTTCAGACCATGACCCACTCTCCAAGAACCTTGTTCTTTTCTAGAGGAACTCACCCTGTACTCAGCAGCCACTGATGGACACACACAGACATAGCCAGTTAGTGGCAGCCCTGACCTGCTGCTTTGGATAACCTGCTTCAGTAGCTTAAAGAGGCACGCTGTAGCCCAAATTGAGAGGCTCAGGTCCTTTGCTTAATGAAGCCTGACTGAATACAGTTTTTTTAATTATGCTCTCACTTGTTTTATTTTCCAGAAACAGAGACAGTCTATAAGGGGATTTCTTGCACATATGAAATAGTCAGAAACTTGCCTGTGGATTTTCCCACATCACAAAAGAAAAAAAAGAAAGGGCATGGAACATGAAATTCAAGTTTCTAAGACCCCCACTACTGAATCTCCCCCTCTGGAGAAACCAACTGCGGAAGATAAACAAAAAGAAAGTCTAGTAATTTATTTCCTATATTGCACAGGATCTTATGGAGACCTTCAGTCTATAACAGCACATGAAACGAGAGTTGATGAGGTAATGTACAGAGGGAAAGGAAGAAATCTCATGTCTACCTACAGTTTTTATTTTATGCAGCTGTAGCTGAGAGATCTTGTGATAAAAGCGTGCCAATATTTACTGCTCTGTGCATCACAAATCCCCAAATATATGATTAAATAGAAGTAAATTTGATAAAAACAATAAAAACATTCGAAAGACTAGTGTAAGTTAGGTGTCTACAGACCTTTGAGAATTAATCAGCTGATTTTAAAGCCCTGTGTAACTAGAGATACACAGCAGATAATTTCAGTTGTGCAGTTCAATTTAAGGGTAGAAAAATACAGATGCATAATTTCAAAAAAGAAATATAAATCAGACCTAAGTCCTTTGGGAGTCCTTTAACTCTAGACTAAATAGCTTGGCCAAATAACAACAGAAAATAATGCATGAAGAGTAGGGGAGAAAATAACATTGTGTACAGAGAGAACGAAAAATTGAACAATTGTGCTTAAATTCCTATTTCTTGATTCTCATAAAATCTAGGAATTTTGAAAAGAGCTTGCCTAAATAACCCTTTGTATCTTTAATTTTTTAAAAATTATTATTTACAGAGGCATTCATAGTTGTGTGAACCACTGGCCTTTGCAGGATGAGCAACTTGCATAATATAACTGCAAGACTTGCAGTTACTTTCTGTTTTACTAACAATCCTACACTCTAGAATCATGCAAACAGTACAGAATTTTAGCTTACCTCTAAAGATGGAGAAATTTGCTAGCCCTTAATGGAAAAGACTTCATAAAATTAAAAATCCACAAAGTTAAACACATGTTTACGTTTCTGATGCTTAAGACAAGACCTTGACTTTTCCCCTAACCGGTTACCTTTTAGTGCTTCAAGTTAGTGACAACACTTTGGCAACAGCTTTTTTTAGTTTTGTTTAGATCTTAAAGGGCCTGATCCACTCCTCACTGATGCTAGCAGATGCCATTTTTTGTTTACTTAGATGGTTGATCACATCTTCAGACCACAATGAGGTTCATAATAAAAAGTATGGAGATTACATAATTTTTGCTGGAATTTTTGTTCCATAGTAAAGCTTTGAAGATAGGTTATGCTGTAACAACTAATAAACTTGTGTTAGATTTTCTGTGTACAAGGCAGAATATTTCTATCAAGTGTCTGGACCCCTTCACGTTCAGTTTGTTTATTGAATGGGATTTTTAAACATTATCAGCAGGTTTCTTGATAAACCAGTGTGTAATGCTGCAGGAAGCATAAAAAGCCTTTTCAAAGATTCAGAACTGAGCTGTGCATTATTGTATCGAGGCTGTAGATTTCACTCTCAGTTCTAGACACCAACCTCTTTTCCCTTTTCTGTTCTTCATTTGGCAGAGTTTGGTTTCTGAATGGGTGGGTGAAATCTACAGCAGCTGTAGTAACAAGCACTCTCAAACCTTGAATATTTAAACAGGGTTTTGCACATCCTACTAAATGCAGCCATTTATTATGGCTGATAAAAGAGTACACTGGTAATGTCTCAAAGTCCTCCAGGAAGAAGAAACTCCACTTCTCACAGTTTCAACAGTCATTACTCATGCCTTTACCTTAACTAATAAGTTTAGTATCTGTTTTGTTAAACCTTACATAAAAAAAGAATATATTCATTTTTGCAGCAGCAAAAAAGACTATATTCATATTTGCATAAATGTATTAAAAACTAGTTCTAAATATTTTAAACACATTTTTGAGAATTTGTTTGCCTGACCATAGTTTTAGCTGGCCGAAATCACAACAAAATAAACTCTAAGTAAATATAATTAAATTTTCCATCCACTGAGTCTCTTTGAAATAAGCTAGAGTTTTCAAATCATATATGCTCATGTTTGTTCATTTTGAGAGTAACAATATGTCAGAGACTACTTTTTGCCCCTGCACCCTCCCAAATCATAAATAACTTCTGGTGGCTTCTGAATCAGGTTGCAGATCAAGATTTTTGAAGCTGTTCTATAAATCTGCTCCAGAAAACCCCAGTTCAATCAATTCAACAGTTTTCAGAACTGGTTGAATAGCCTCTTCAAGGGAACAGAATATAAATTCTCAGAATAGACTCCTTGAATTAGAAGGACTCTGGGCTAACATGTGGAGGTTACAGGTTGCCTTCAGAAAAAGAACAGGATTATTGTGATGAACTTACATATATGTATA
>VZRH01002477.1:1760124-1782619 GCA_013397555.1 Urocynchramus pylzowi
GTGAGTTAGAGGTCTTCTCCATGCAGACCTACTGATGAAGTGCAGAAGGTAAAATCTCTGTCACTTCCCCAGGGATTCACAGGGAGAGGGGAGCTTAGGTACTCTGTGCCCTACAATTGAAATGTAGCTTGAAATACATCTCCAGAATGCTGTATGTTCTTTAAGATGTTTCTTTTCTGAATATATTTCTGAAGGCTTCTGATGGATTTTGCCTTCCTCCATGCTGAAATATCAGTTTTATACTAACAATGAAAAAGCCAATAATTTAGAAGTCAAAGTATACATAGATTTTATTAAAATGCCAACTTTCCCCTGGTGTCCAGTGGAAACATGAGGCTCAATGTAATGAATAGTGAGAATAAAATGCAATCAAAAAATCTGAAATAGCTCATGAACCATAACAGCATAAGAGGGAAGGAGAGACTGTATTCACTCACCATGTGATGTTCTGTCTTGCAGAGCCAGGATGAGAAGAATCAGGTGGGAAAAGATGTCAAACTCAGAGTGTTAGAATAAAAATGGCCCATGCTGATTAATGTTTATAGATCAGAACAAGTAATTTAAGGTACTGGACAAGTATAAGTGTCTCATATTTCAGAGACGACGAAGAGAGAAGATTTAGCCATTTCCTAAATGAGGCTAATAAAGCTCCTCCTGTGCCCTTCCTTGTTTCCATTCTGTAAACCTCTGCTGATGGGGGGCTTACAGCTGCATGCAGTTACAGCCATTGCTAACAGCCAGAGAATGTCTGAGAGTAAGATTTGAAAGAATGAAAGTCTACTAAGTTATTACATTGGTTAGCAAGGTTATCAAGATGATTTTTTTAAGTTGAAAGTTTTAATAATTTACTGACAACAGATGAAAAGTTCTTATTTTCCCCTGCTGTTGAGCCAGTAAAATACAGCTGTGAAGAAATTTGCTTTCATGTTTGAACTCTAGGTAAAGATCAAGCATGGCAAAATTTCAGTCAAAATATGCTATTTCAAAAACATATGAAGGCATTATTTAGAACACCCTGTCTGATTTACCTAGGTATATTAGATAAAGCTAAAAGATTTGCTACAATTTCCATTTACTCTTGACATGAGCATATACAGAAAAACATAGGTACAATTAAATCAGAAAAAGACAGAGCTCAAAATCCTGGAGTTTTAATCTTAGAAGCCTATCCTACAGCAAATATTATGAGATACATACAAACTGCCTTTTGTGTGTATGTTTCAGTAATTCATCTTTGTCTACATATCTGATCTTTTTTTCAGATCAAAGAATGACAGAACGGGTAAGGCTGGAAGGGACCACAGTGTGTCACCTGGTCCAACCTCATCTCAGAGCACATGGCACAGGGTTGTGTCCAGACAGATCTCCAATATCTCCAGTGAGGGAGACTCCACCACTTTCTGGGCAGTCTGCCACAGTGCGTGGTGATTCACACAGTAGAGAGCTGGAACTTCCCAGGCATCAGCTTCTGCTCTCTTCCTACTCTGTGGCTCCACCAAGAAGAACCTGGATCCATCCTCTTTACATTCTCCCTTTAGATATTTATACTGATGCCCCTCTCAGGTGCCTTTTCTCAGGGCTGAACAGGCTCAACTCTCTCAGGCTGTCCTTGCAAGAGAGACGCTCCAGTCCCTCAATCACCTTCATAGCCTACGCTGGGCCTGCTCCAACAGCTCCATGTCTCTCTTGTCCTGAGGAGCCCAGAATGGACACAGCACTCCATATGTGGCCTCACAAGGGCTGAATCAAAGGGCAGAATCACCTTCTTTGATCTGCTGGCAATGCTCTTTCTGATGCATGCCAGGATACCACTGGCCTTCTTGGCCCAAGGGCACTGCTGGCTCATGGACAGCTTGCTGTCCACCAGGACTCCCCCGGCCCTCCTCCTCAGAGCTGCTTTGCAGCAGCTCAGCCTCAAGCCTATTCTGGTTCCTGGGGTTGTTCCTCCCCAGGTGCAGGACCCTGCATTTGCCTTTGCTGAATTTCAGAAGGTTCCTTCTGCCCATCCCTCCAAGCTGTCCAGGTCCTTCTGCAGGGCTGCACAGCTCTAGGGGGTACTGGCCACTCCTTCCAGCTTCCTGTCATCAGTGAACTTGCTGAGGAGGCATCTCCCCTTCATCCAAGTCATTCATGGATAAGTTAAACAACACTGGACCCAGTATTGAGCCTCAGGGGACACCAGTAGTGACAGGCCTCCAACTAGACCCTGTGCCACTGTTTATGACCCTCTGGGATCTGCCATTCAGTCAGTTCTCAATCCTCACTGTCCACTCATCCAGCCCTCACACCCTGAGTTTGCCTGTGAGGATGTTGTGAGAAACAGTGTTGAGAGCCTTGCTGAAATCAAAGTAGACAAAATCCACTGATCTCCCCTCATTCATGCAGGTAGTTGGTTCATCACAGAGTCAATCAGGTTGGTCAAACATGATTTAGTGAATCCATGCTGACTACTCCTGATAATCTTCTTGGCATCCAGGTGGATGTCTCCAGAATGAGGCATTTCATAAGCTTTCCAGGGATTGATGTGAGGCTGACTGGCTGCCCGGGTCTTCCTTCTTGCCCTTCTTGAAGACTGGTGTGACATTTGCTTTCTTTCAGTCCTCAGGTGTTTCTCCTGACCTCCATGACCTCTCGAAGTTGATTGTGTGCAACCTTGCTATGGTGTCCACCAGCTCCTTCAGCACTCATGGATGCTTCCTTTCAGGGACCATGGACTTATGCATGCCCAATTTGTTTAGGTGTTCTCTGACCAAAACTGCTTAACCAAGGGAAAATCTTCCTTCCAACATGCCTTTACTCTGCTCTCCTGGGTCAGAGATCTGGTATAAATTTGGCTGAACAGCTAGAACTAAACCAAGTTTAAATGGCTATCATTGTCTTTAAAGAAAAGTCAAATAACTATAAGAAATTAATTAAATATGGCTTCTTTAGTGTGGTGAAAAACAATACCAGAAATAATTCTATTCCCTTCCATGGATTTAGGACAATTACAGACTGTAAAATATATCTGTATACATGGCTTTCAGAAGAATCCTAACAAAACACATTTGCCATATCTATTGCCAGTGTAAAGAATAATTTTGAAATGCCTGATCTCACTGTCATACACCTTCTAGTTCCTCATCTCAGTCTTGCACAGTTCTACTTTTGTGCTGAAATGTCTTTGTGTTGGTAGGAAAGACAGTGATGTAGTGATTCCTAGTTACAAAGTTTTGTTAAAAGTTGGCCATGCAGTCACAAGTGTTTATGATTCTGGTAGAACAAGTTAAAATCCCATTTAGGTCTGAGAGTAGCTTATTTGTTTGTCAATGTTGACTAAGGGAAATGGTGCTGGAATTAATGCCCTGAATTGCAGTGTACTAAGCATGCATGAAAAGATGGGAATAACTAAGTGAAAGAAATGGGATCTTGTAATACAATAAATTACAGTAGAGCCATAGAGCTTTTTTGCTAAGTTGAATGCAACCTTTCCCACTATAACAAAAAAGCAGCCTACATCTACATTTTCAGTGAATAGTTCTTGCAAAAAGAGTATCCTCCTTTTCACATTTAGGCACCTCTGACCAACAGCATCCAGCATGTGAAAGCTGGCTTTACTGCAGTGCTATTTACAGAATGGGCACATGTTCATTGTTGTGCACTTGAAATTATTCAACAGAAGACCACACAGTATAAGACTAAAAATTCTTTATATCCTGAGTAATTGCAAATAATTTCTAAACTGCTATGTTTTTACATGGTTTTGAGTATTTTGCTTCATTTCTCTGTTATTCATTTCCTTATGAAAAATGACTTTATTACTTTCCTTCATACTACTTCTGTTTATTCCATTCAGATGATAAAATCATCACAGGGGAGATTTTCAGTTAGAACACAATTATATATAGTGTCTGAGTGCTGCTGTAAAATAAACAAGAATCTAATAATATAAAATACATTGTGTTGTCCAGGGTGGGAGTCAGAAAGCTTGATCCCATTGTGCAAATTCTTTTAAGGCACAGTTTCTAGTTTTGTTCATTCATGCACCTAGTCTTTTAAAAAAATATAATGACATCACAATTCTTGTGGTTTGTGTTACAATGGGAGGATAAAATTGTAGCAATTCATGGGAGCAAAAGCTATAGAGAAAAATCAACAAACAGAAAAGGAAAGTCATTAGTTGTAAGAACCTACAAATAAATTAAACCTTGCCTAAGATGTATTGATTTTCTGTGGCCTTGCCTATAGAATAATGTCAGGCATGCCTGACAATCCACTAGATTCAGAAGGCAAAAACTACTTATAAATGCTCTTTTGCTTCCATCTTAAGAAATATGCTGGTATCAGACTTCATTCTGGTTCTCATCTGCATAGCATAAGCCAGAAACAATTTCCCAAAACTCTTCAAAATGGAGTTATAAGCATAAGGGTTAAAACCAAAGCACATTTTACTGTAAGGTATGAGCTAAATGAAAACGATCAAGAAGAGCTGCACTTTTTGTATGAATTAAATTTTCCTGACTTCTTTTATAATGTCAGCATCTTAATCAAAATAGGCAGTTCCAGGAATGAAATTAAACAATAATCACTGTAATGAATTATGTGCTTAGATTGCAAGAATGTGGTTTTTACTTAATACTTCCTAAACTAGCAAAAATACAATACTAATAACTATTAGTAGATATATATGCAAGAGACTGTCAGAAGATACAGATGGTTGAGAAAAAAAGCCAGCCTGACAATTACTGCTGTCAATAATGAAAAGCCATCAAAATAACAATGATAAATTCTCAATAATTTTCTATTAAAAATTCTCATTATATAATTTTTAATTCTTACATATTTTTTCCTGTTTTTATGTTCAATACAAAAAATATTTCAAAGGTACAAATAGTTTAACATCTGGTTCCCCCTTGATTTAAAGATGCTTGATTCAAGCCTATAATCAAAATAATTATTTTACCATGAAAGGATCTCTCTGCCTACACAGCAGGCAGAAAAACAAAAGTGGGCAAAGACAAACAAAAGACAGGCAGAAAACTTTTGACAGAAAAAGAGAACAGATGAAACAGTGTAGCTTATCCTTATATGTGCTTGGTTTAAACTTTTCTGTCTACCTGTCCCAATGACAATTCAGTTGCAGATAGAAAATCACCTCTCAATGCTTCTAACTTTTTAGAGTTACTAGTTTTATAATTTTATATGCTTTGAAAATGGCTGTCTACATACAGGAGATGTGGAGAGCTATGAGGCACATTAGAATTTTCTGTGTGATGAAGTCTACAGCCAAAAGCCCCTACTGAGATTTTGTGGGTTGTGTAAGTTTTCGACATTTTTATTGCTTTGGAAATCTTAGGTCATAATTTCCGGTTGTTCATACTAGATTGCTTGCATACATAATTTTGCATACATCATTTTAGGGTTATGTATTCAATCTATAGGTTTTTTAGATTTTATATCATAAAATGACAATTAGTCAAGTCCAGTTGTACATGCAGTAGAGAGACAGCTATTGACAGGTGCTCAAAATGAGAAGTAAATTGTCCTCCTTCTCTGACTACAATTTAGTCTAAGGCTTGGACTAGGTGACTATTCTTCAGACAGCTGGAGCTGAGGGGTTAATTCTCTCTCTGCTGTTCAATAGACAGAGACCTTTCCTGATCTGCTAAGCAGAAAATACAGAAGGCCTTCCTGCTGAGACTTGTCTTTGTAGGTAAATTCCATGCTTGAGACCATAGAAGAAGGAAAAAAAGCTTCCTACATACTCTTCTGTAATTTAGTGTCAATTTAAAACAATAAATGAAAATACTTCACATTTAAAAGCATATTACTTTTGCTTGCTCTGACTGAAATATCAGCTTAGATGGCACAATGACATGACTTATGAAACTATTTTGGGGTGTATGAGGCTGTACCCATCTCAGCTGAATATTTACGTGATGCTATCTGGGTGAGAGACAGGGAACAGGAGAAGGAAAGAAGCAGAATGAAGAAAGTTGCTTGAACATTTGCTTCCAAAATCAAATTCCTTTACATAACTTGTTAGTACAGTGGCAAAATACAAGAAAGTTTGCAATACTACAGAGTAGTCAGTACAACAAGTGAATCAATTGAAGACAAGCATTAAAAGAGTTATTTGCTAATGGGCACCATGCCAGGGTTACTCATGCAATGCAGCCTGCAGAATTCCTAAGCTGAGTTCAGAAGATACAGATCGATGCACCTCCAAACAGAGTCTATATCAATCTCCATTTCATTCATTAGCTTCCACTCTGAGCTGGTAGGCTGCTAGTTAACTCTTTAATGTGGGAGAAACTGTCAGTGTAAAGGCCACTGGGACACACACTCTTCTCTGCTGTACTTGACCTGTCGATATTTCTTGAGGCACACTGTTTAAACTGGTACAGCTAATGGCAAAATGGAGACCTGTGAAGCTTGGAGAGGCTTTCCCAGCTTTATATTGGCTTATCATTCTACAGTAAACATTAGTAAATGCATGCCGACAAAGTATTCCTACTTGTGTCCTCTTGCATATGAATAACGGGCCTCAGATGAAATAACTCAAACAACGCTGTCCCTGAAATCAAAGACAGCTTAAATAATAAATTATGCTAATTTGAGAAATTAGTACATTGAGATATCATGCAAATGAACTAGAGGCAACTGACATTTGGTTACTAATTAAATTGTTCTAATGTCCCAGACAGACAGAATGAGATAGCGACAGCAGTAAAGTTAGAATTCAGTTTCACTTTGAATTTGTTTGGCTGTAAGTTCATCATAAAATTGTGCAGAAATCCAGCAGGTCTAGGACATGATTGACGCATAAACCATTCAGAATACTTCTGAAAGTACAAATATGAGATCTAACATATAAAGGTATAATTACTAAAACAAAGAACAATCTCAAACCACGCAGACTTGTGGGCTTTGCTATTTTCTTTCTACAAATATTGAATGTACTAATTTCCCTTGCCTTGCTGCTGAATAAAATCAATTTCCTCAGTAGAGCTGAACCCTCTTTTGTTTAAGGTTAGATGCAAAGCTGATACACATCCTTAGATATAACATAAAATCCTTGAATATTTAGAACTACGTCACTGTGAGAATCCACAGCTGCTATGGATTCATTATTTGACAATCAGTGCTCTCCATACAATAACCAACATGCTTGGAATTAGCTGAAGGGGAAAAATGCTTCACACTATTTTAAAACTCTCGTCAAATTGTTGGTATACAAATTTTGATAATAACACCTGCTTTTTCTCTCTTGGCCAATACGATGCATGGAGAATCTTAGCTCCAACAATTTCCCTGCAGAATTGTCAAACATATGTATTTGTATTTCATTACTTGGGTAATAGCTGATTTGCCAAGTTCATTTACTACTAGTTGCTCCTCAAACATCTCAGTGGGATAATTAAGGAATACTAAGAACTGAAACTGTAGTATGTTAGGTGGGGGCTAGAGCAATTGCCCAAATCCCACTTCTGATTAAACTGCTGTCCAGAATTAAATATTCAATAACTGAAATTCTGTTTTCTTCCCTTACTCTGAGAAACTTATTATCAAGGAGACAGAATAACTCCCTGTTTTGTGCAATAGAGACAAAAAAGCTCACTGCACTGCTCAAACTAATTCTAATCCCCTATGAGCCTACAAGAATGGTATTTAAACTGAAAATTGACTGCGTAATGGACTAAGTGGTGCCTTCTGTTCTAATGGTTCAATATGTTGGCATTAAAACAAACAAAAGCACATTGATACCCAATGCCTGAGCTGGGGAGACTAAACAAGTGGGGGGATAAGGTTTAACAGTATGAAGGCAATCAAAAATCCTTTCTATCTGAGGGTCTATCTGAAATATAAAGCTGTTGACAGTGAAACAGATACCTTTATTAATTCTGGAGAAAATAGGGGTGCACTCTCGGACTTGCTTTGTTCTATTTACATTCACAGGGGCTGCACAAGAAAAAAAAAAATTCAGCCTGGGATTCCCACAGTGAATTCTCCAGTGGGACTATTCTGGTTTAACTTCATAGCTCAAAATTTTGTCTGGCATCTCTTTAATTATTACCTGCTGTGGGCACATTCTGGTCTAACATCCACAGGGTAAAAGTCAGGAAAAATTTCTTCTCCTGTTCTCATGGCTTTTCCCTTGTGTCATTAGGCACAGGAGAATATTTGGCTTCTAGGTTTTACAATGATTATGTGAGAGGCACAAATCTCCAAATTATTACAGGGATAACAGAAATCACTGTATCTTATTGAGGCTAGCAGTTGCCATTGTTCAGTTTTGTGCTCCAGTAAATGTTATTCTGCTAAACTCTAGTCATTTGGACTGACGTTTTCCCTGCCAAGGGGAGTTGCATTTCTAAACTGCCAGAGGAAAGGTGCCATGCCATATGAATTACCCATCTGATATGATAATGTCTTTATTGCATTTTGGAGAAGTCATAAAAAACTCCACTAAGAGCATTTTTCTATTGCTTTTTGAGTTTCATATTAGAGATAAGCATAACGTTTCCTAAAAAGCAGAATAACTACAAGCCTTCTGACACTAAAAAGAAGAAAAAACCGTTTCAAATAAGTGTCCACAGAGAACATCTAAATTAATGTCTCACTCTCTAATCACACACATTCATATGCACAAGCAAACATGATTATAAACTACAAACACTTTGAAAGATGATGGGTATACTGTCATACAAATGTTTCATACACTTGAACTTGAGTATTCAGAGCACAAGCAAAATTAGAGTTTGGAATTCTTAGGTCCATGAAGTTACTGGTGCCAATGGATATTGAGCATGGCTGCTGACACATTGAGAACCGTGTGTAGGAAATATAAAGTGGATGGAGGACTTAGTGTTTGGGGCTTCAGGGATTACAAAGATAATTGTGGATCAATTCTGCCAAATGATTTGAAGTAACTTAAGCCTGCCATCAGTACTTTAATTGTTTTTACAACAGAACTTGAGAGTGCACTTAGTGCGGCGAATGATTTGATAACACCTGGTTGAAATGCCCTGTCCATTAGTTGCATATCATCTCTCACTTTTATTAAGCTGGTTAGTCTACTGCTCCACTCATTTAAGACCCAAGATTTATGTTAGAAAGAGCTTCTTACAAGTGTCTGTTGAAATAAATATCTCTTAGTAGGGCTAGAATGGTAAATGTATAAAAGGAGCGGCCTTCCCATCTGAATCTTTCCATACTTATAAGCAACAGCATAAATTTAATAAATAATATTTTCTTATTCCTTTACACCAAGCAGTGCTAGTCTTTTTATAAAAGAAAGAAAAATAACTAAATAAAAACTGAATTCTTTATCCCTTCACAAAAAATCAAGAATAAACTGTTTCCTATCAGAGCAGACAGATGTAACTCTGTGAACTGTTGCTGTTCTTGAAGTAAAACCACTTACTTGACTATTGGCAATTACAAAGGCTAAAGGCAAATTTGGTAAGAAAATCCTGCCTGGATGGTTTTCTCTCTTTTCTTTATTCTGTGAAGAAGCACAGGAGCACAGCTACATCTAACCATCTTTATCTCCCTTTCTGCAAGATACGACCTATCGAAATCCCACAGTGTTTCAAACTGATGAACACAAGTGCAGTAAGTTTTCATGCATAGTCTCAAAACTCAGGATGTTGCCTATGGTGAAGAATTGGAGAGATAATTAATCAATGGAAATTCCGAAATGCAATCAATCTCACTGACAATTTCTCCAAAAGCTAGCTCCAGTCTGTAGCTGGAATGCTGCCAGGCAGAAAGTCTTGGATACCTCTGGGCTAAGATTGTTGTAACACCTGCTTGCCATGGTACCTTTCAGGTTGGATGAAAGCATCTGTACACAATGCAGGCCAATATGGAAAATAAATTATTTAGCAACAATATGCTTTCTTAACTCACTCAATAAAACCTGATGTCTTCATTTAATATAGACTGCCCGGGCTGCTATATTGAGAAACATCATTTGATGAGACTTATCAGTGGCTGTTCTGTAGAGCAAAACAGAAACAACTGAGAACTGCCCATTGTTGCAAAATGTCTACAAAACCACTTTTCTAATAGGCAACCAGAACAATTATTTTTTTTTAAAGTAGCAAACTCTAACTGGAGTAAATTGGTCTAGCTTCATTGGTTTCAAAACAGCCATGAAAAATCATACTAACTAAACATAGAGTTCTATGTTCTATGTTCATCATTAAAGAGATGATGGAAACATCTCTTTAATACCATCTCATTAAAGAGATGGTACATACTAACAGAAGAAAAGGAGGACATGAATATGATATTTCTTGAATTAACCTTTAGTGAATAGTTTATCAAATAATTTTCTTTCCTTCCTGACTTCCTACATAAGATCTAAACCCACAAATTAAGTGGGGATGGCATAACCCTAATTGCTAATGCCAACATTTAAGAATTTTTCTTTTTTTTTGTGTATGACTGGCAGTTCTGTTTATTGCAGAATGCATTTTCTGGGATGTCACTTATTTAAAATGATGACTTAAAAAGAAAACATTTTGGGAATAGTGAAAGCCACTCAATATTTTGGTAGTTTTGATGGCAGCAAACAGAGAACATTGTTGGAGATTAAAAATTAACAATGGTCAAAGCATATTTCTTTTTCATCCATCTTGAGTGAAAACCCCCTGAGACTGGAAGCTCAAACACCATTGGGAAAACTTGAAAAACTGGCTAATTTTGCCATTCATTTAAATTCCAAACCACTTGCTTCTTTGATGGAGAAGTAACACTGAAAAATCTGCTGATTCGGCTACTGCAGACTGAGAGCTCTCTTACTTTCTTACTGTAGCGTACAGCTAAACATCAAGTTCATTATCAACTGATTAGATTGGCAGTTGCTCAAATAAAAACTATTTTATTAAGACCTTGAATTACAGACATACTGGAAAACTTCACCTGTTGGCAATACTCTGGGCTTTTAAAGACTGTGCTAAGAGATGCCAGTGCTTTTTAAAATTGCCCTCTTAGAGAGTCTAGGATATCTTTAAACAGCTTTCTATGAAAGTTGAATCTGTCTGCTAAGTCTTGGCCTAACACCAGATTAAGTTAGAATCTTAATGTCTCTTTGAAGAAGGATGCCTATGAAGTGACAGGGCTGAGAATCAGGCACACATACAACAGCTTTCATGCTACTGTTATCCTAAAGGAAAAAGACAATAATGAGAGGCAAAGAGAGATAGGAGGGAAGACAGAGAAAAGCAAGGAGTGCAAATGTTCAATCCATCACCTTGAATTATGCCTACTTGCCCTCAATCTTCCCTGTTTGATGGCATCTGGACACCACAGGGTTGCAGAAAATTTAAGCTTTTCTTCTTTGTGTGGAGGAGCAGAACACTGCATTGAAAAACATGCCATGCTGATAGCTCCTATCTCAGCTTAAAGAAATTTTGAGTCTTCAAAATGACTTTGCAGGTCTACCCAAAATCATGTGAGAAGAAAAAACTGCCCAAGTGTATGCAGAAGAAGGCTGCTATTGATATTCCCAGTAACCAACAGTGCAATTAAAGACAAACAGGAATCAGTGATCTATAAAGCTCTGCACTGAGCAGATAGATGGTCAACACTCTAGATACCATTCTTCTGTTTGTGATTGTTACTTGTTGCCATTTCAGCCATTAAGTATCCCACAAAAAGTCATTTAGTCAGTTCTTTAGGCTGCATTTTCTTTGATTGTTGTTTCCTTCTGCCTTAATTATTTTGAAAGACTTTAGGAAGATAGCAAGGAGAAATAGACTTACTGACATGAGCATATATTTCCATAAAATAAAAATTGTTTCACTGAAGAGATCCAACTTTATTCCACTGGAGCAGGATCTTCAAAGAAGTGTATGTCTTCCTTTAAGAAAAGCATGTTTTAGCTCTTCAAATGAGCATGGAACTGAGTTATAGGATGTTGGAAACTGCCATTTGTGCATTCTCTCAAGAAATCAGTTAAGACTCAGCATTAAAATCTTCATTAAAGATCCTCCAGTATCATCTTATAAACTGTATTGAGCAAAAACTTGATAACTTTCTTTCACAGTCCACATGATTGCACTTCTGAGTAAGCAAGAAAAGCAGAGAGGTAGTGACTTATCATTTTGAAATGAGGCACTAGCCTCACTCCATACAGAAGTTAAAATGCAAGTAAAACAGATCATTGGAAGAAAAGAGTATTTGGTCAACTTGGTTCTGTACCTGCACTAAGGACAATGAATAATTGCTCACCCAGTTCTCTATTTGGTTTTACCACAAGTGTGACACTGAGGAAGAATGCCAAAACATGTATAAAGAAAGATGGCAAATAAATATTGCACAGGTATACTTAATTCTAAGACTACCTAACTTTTGAATGCTTGTTTTTGTTACTTCATTATTCCAATAACGTCTGGTGTTACCTAAGCTTTATATCTTAGAAGACAGAGTCCTAGACAGATAAAGAGACATTGATTGATACCAGTCCTCAGCAGTTTTCTTGGCAACACTGCTGAGCAACATTTGTTTATTCATTGCCTGATAGGCCAGCCTGCTTATCAGTCATCCCATGCTCCTTTCCCTTAATTAGAGAGATCAAATACACCACCACAAATTCCCTCCTTGACCATCCACAGCCACCACTCAGCAGCAATGCCTCAATGTAGAAGGAAAAAGAGTGGATTGGCTGATAAGAGAGAGGCTCAGAAACTGCAATGGTCTTCTTACAGGTTTACCAACCAAGCACAACAGGAATGAGTGAAGAGATCAAAGACACTGACTGTGGTTGATCAGGACAGGTGTTTGTGGTGATGTTTTCAACAGATGGAGGTTCCTGTGAGAAAAGAAAAGAGACCCAGGTTATACCAGCCAAATGTGAAGACTCCTCAACTAGAACCACTGCAATCGGTTACATTTTCCTCCCTGTTGTAAAGTGAAGTGCATGCACACACATAGTTTTATCCATTGGCATCTTAAAGAGAAGAAATGTTATCCCTTTTGAGAAGAAGAACAGATGCAAAAAGAATGAGAGACCTTTACAGCACCACTTTCATAACAGAGTTCTATTGTTTTGGAGTGATTTATTTCTAAAGAGGAAAAAAATGTAAAGAACTTGGAATACAAAAGTACCTTCTCATCAAGGGTTGTCTATCGTTTCGTGAATCACATGTGATGGATGAGATTTATGAATTAGAATCTGCGTCAGAAGATTTACAGCATTCTAAATTAGTTATGGCATCTTCTCGTCTGTGAGCATAAACTTTCAACAAAATATCTATATCACCATCAGAGAAGCATGGCCAACCCAGTTCTTTCATTTCACTGCAGCACACCCAGACCCTGTCACAGAGTTTGATGAATTCTTGAAGGAATGGGCTTCAGATCAATTAAAATAAACACCACAAGCTGATTTATCAAATCTTTTCTGAATGCTCTCAGAAAATGTCAAAAATCTGATCCATTGACAGAGAAGAGTCAGAGAATCGTGGCAGCCTATGGGATCACAAGACCTTTTCAAAACCATCATAAATCACTACAGAAAACAAATGGGGCACCATGTGATAAGATTTTGTCTGACAGCTTTGCCTCAACAAGACATATATGAGATAAATGGATACCTTCGTCTGTGCCCAATTGTCAGTTTACAAAGTTCCAACTTGTCAAATTGTAAAATATACCACATCCAAAATAATATACCTTTTTGGATATCCAATAGCATGATTTAAGAAACCTCTCACTCCATTTCTTTGTTGCAATTTTAAAAGTACTTCTACAACAGAAAGAAAGACTTGAGGCTTCTACAGACTTGAGACAAGACAGGTAGAAAGACAGGAAGGCTAGCAGACAGACATGTCAAATATCACCTAGCACAGTAGTTCTAGTATTGCAGCCTATTTAAAATAATTAATTCCCCCTTTTAATGCATTGTAGAAACTATTTGAACTACTGGAAAGTAACTTCAATCAGAAAGTTAATGATAAGCTTGATATTGCTGTGGAGTTGTTCTCTTTCATATAGATCCTGAACATAATCAGAACAATGAAATAATATCTAAATATTTCTCAGGTATTAGCTGGACTCTTGAAAATGCCTTTGCTAATGAAGTATAAGGTTAGGCAAATCAACACAAATACTCAGGTATCAGAAACCAAATGGATCTGATGCTGAATTAGGAATATGGGCAGCTATCCATTTCAGTGGTTGGAACTCTATTATAAATGCTAATAATAATGACTTGAGCCTGATTTTAATTTGTTAAATAAAGAAAAATTAATGTGTTAAAGAAACAAATGGTATCATTTACAAGTGGTTATGGACACAGAAGACTTTCAAAATTTCATAACATTTGCAACATTTCAAAATATGTTAGGAAATGATATAGTAAAAAACCTGGGTAGTTTCTCTATTTTGGACACAGTCTTTGTTGCTAGCTTTTAAAACACTGGCTTAGCTTTCCTCAATATGCAATAAGACTGCAATCATTATCACACAGAGCATGAAGAAATACAGAGAATTTGAAAATACAAGTGTAACCTGTGCTTTTTAATGTTGTTTATTTTTAAACATTATTTCCATGCACCTCAAAAATTGTTATACTTTTTGCAGAAGAAAGTTTACAAATTCAGATTCTGAAGAAAGTTTCATTTTTAAATAAGTGTTTTCCTCAGAGATGCATAATGCTTCCTACATCCAGTTTTCATTTTAGGGAGGAAGCAGAATCAAAATCCCTTTATAACTTGTTTGTTGAAACTATAGTATTGATAATGTACTTAAGGGTCTTTCTGATATTCAAGGTGTCATGAACAAAAAACAACAATTTCAAAAGTCCTTCCAGGGGCTCTAGCTGGGACTAATAAATCAGGAGTAGAGAAAAATGTGAAAAGTCTTCTTAACCAAGGCCCACGCCTCTTCAACCTCCTTGTGTAAATGAGTGATCATCAGATGAAGACATCAGCACAGCCTAGGTCCTTTCACATCTGATTTCAGACCTTAGTGTGAGGAAGGGCTAACGTTGGCTTGCAGATGAATGATCTCTCCCACAAGGGCTGTGCAGCAGAGTCTAGAGCCATGCCTTAGCCATTACATTTATTAGAGGCCTTTGACATAACCAGAAAGATGATTAGTCTACATGAGGTCTCCTCCAGGAGTTATACTAAATGATTCTACTTCTTCTTCAATCCCATGTGAAATACATGTTTCAGTATCTGTGAAAACGATCTAGAAGAAAAGGAGTAATGTGAATGCCATTTTATGAATAGAACCAATGCAAGTGGAAAAAGGAATGCAATCTCAGGAACTAGATGCAATCACAATGCATGGTCTTTCTCCAGTGAAGGATACTTAAGTTACTAAGCTGAATGCACCTCTTTAATGTCACAGCACTGCTCAGAAAAGCAGAAGAGTTCTTTTCTTTAACCTTTTCTCTTCATGTGCCTACAGGAAGGAGTTCGATATCCTACGTACTGTTGGTGCTACTTGTCTGCATTTTGCTAGTTTTGAGTGCTAAGCTCAACTTTGATGTCAGCCTTTAAGCTATGAAATGATTTAGCACACCTTTGGTGTCACTAAGCGTATGTAATGGTATACATGTCCACAAATGCAAAAGAATATTTGTCATCTCCCTTGAGTAGGAGTCTATCATTTCTCGTATTTGCTGTGTTTATGCCCTAATGTTCATATAATAAATGGTCTACTAATTTTTAATTAAAATTTCAGTACTAAAATGATGGGGAATGATAGAAATACACTTCTATTCTGTGGCATTTAAAATTGATTTTATTCATGAAAACTTGTAATCTAGAATTTTCTACAGTTTATACTTTTAATGAAAATAAGCAATATATTGATGAAAGAATAAAATACATATTTGTATTTATCAACCTTGCCTCCATCTGCAGAAAAAATGTCTGGATCACTCTGTGGCCTTCCATTATTCTTGTACTTTGCTAATTGCAGAACTATAACTAAAAAATAAACACAAGGGTGTAAGTCAGCAAGTGGAGCACTTGAGTACTTTGCCTTATGGCAAACTTCTTAATTTCATCATGTTCACTGTGACAAAGGCTTTGAATTCATGTATATAGTAAAAGTATACCACAGGACTTTTACTTTCACAACAACATCCCTAAAAGCATTATTCAAACTTTCGAAGGGCATGGACTAGTAGTACCTGAGCTTAGGAAAAGCTCTTGGCAAATCCCAGTGAAATTTTTTGACAGATTCATATTCTAGCCTTTGGAAAAGAGAAGGTGCTCCAGGCAAGATATTTGATTAATGCCACAAAAAATAGTGTTGCTGGCACAGCTGGTATGTTGGGAGAAAAATTCATCACTAACTCTGAAACTGCCATGTAATTTTCCCTCAACAGTTCTTTTCCGTACTTGACAGAAGATTTGCACAGGACAAACTAGCTTGACAGAGGACAAGTCAGCCAGCTGTTGAGGTATCTCTAAACATGACAGATCACTATGTTTTAACTCAGATTAATTCACTTATTACAGGTAGACCTAAATCACTGGTCATTGTCAAACCAGTTGTCACAACCAGCAAATCATGTCAGATTTCTGAACAAAAATATTTCAAATCTTAAACAGCTCTTATAACCTCAGCCTGTCTGCTTTTCACACGGCCAAGTAAAGAATTGCAAAATAACCAATGCTGCTCCAGCAGAATCTGTGTTGTTTGTCTGGAATTTAATAGAACCAGAAGGACTTGGAAATTGAGTGCAGATTCTGGTAACTGGCAAAGATGAAAGTATTTCCTCCTAGTATTTCCTCCTAGTCACTTTTCCGCATCCCACCCCAACTTTTTTGTCTCTTTTTTGTCTCTTTTTGTAATCTTTTTTAAAAGATTACCTGCTGCCTTATACTCTTACCCATTTTTGTCACTGTATTTTTAAGAGAACAACAAATAAAAAACAACAGGACTAATTTTAAACATGCCCAGCATTGGCTCACCAGAATTATTAGATTGCTAGATTAGAATGAAAAATCGCCATCAAAATGCGGTAGCAGAAATGAAGTCCATATTTGCAGCTGTATTTCAATTAGTTTTCTCTAAGTGATTAGATAATAAAATCAGTAATTCAGATATATTCAAAAGACTTTAAAGGCCACAGAGCCTGAAGCATATTTGCAATATCAGAATTATAGGCTTTCCCAAATCTGTGCTATTAAATCCAAACCTCCTACATCATGGGGAGAGTTGGAAAAAATTTGAATGTTGCCAATGGAGCTCAGAGCTAATCAGAGACTTACTTAGTCCAGAACATGCACTGACAGTACAAAACATTTTGCAAACTGAATTCCCTTCTCAGGGTTTTTATAAATTATGCTTATGTTTTCATAGAAATAGACTGATCTACCAAAAATTTTTGTCTCAACTCTGAGGGAGTATGCTGGGTCTCAGGAGCAGCAATGAAGTGTGTTATATGAGTCAAAAAAGATTATTTGCAAAGAAAAATTAATATATTTTTCATTATTGCTAATTAAGTGTAGTTAAGAGCATCTCAAGATGTGATATATGAGGTTTTCAAGACAAGACTAGATGAAACATCAAATAACTTCGTGTGATCTCATACCTGACCCTACTTTGAAGGTCAGCCAGAGATCTCCCTGAAGTCCTTTCTAGTCTGAAATACCCTGTGATCCTAGCAACATAACTTTCTTTGTAATATTTTTTCATTACATATAAAGTGCACAGCTCTCTTCACTGCCTATTCTGTAAATGTATATTATATGGAGGTTACCACATCTACCTATTGTCATAGTAAACAGACACAGCACATTTCTCCTACAAATCCTCAAAAAGTCCAGTAACCAAACACAGCCTACACACCTTCCCTTTGCCAATTTATGTAGGATCAGTCCTCTCTGACCCAGTACCTCCCCTCTGTCAGATCAGCTTCCTAACAGTTAGTCACCTTTCACTTGTTATTTCCTTCTGGTATAAAAGGTAGCTATGCAACACATATTTCAAGAATGATAAATACATTTCCTCATCAGTAACAAATCAATTCAACACAGTTTAACTAGACAAAGGATTATATACTTTAAAGGCACAGGAGAAAAATGCAGTTAAAGTATAGATTCTAGAGGGTTTATGCTTACTGATGGGATTTCTAAAAGGATTTTAGTTAGAAACACAATGTTTATATGTGTTTTTGTTAGGGACTGAAACATTTTAGCTTCTTTCTGTCCAGAGAGCCATAACTTCTGTGTTGAAAATATTTCTCTCAGAGAATGGAGCTCTCCTCTCCCACAATACTTTATGTTCAATTATACTTATGACAGGTATATTTTATGCTCCAGCACAAAAGTTCTCCTACTTATCATGTTTAATCATAGCAGAAAAGCATGTGTGAATAAGGAATTCAAGGGGAAAGGAGTGTCCTCACTCTTTGCTGCTCCTTGACAGTGCTCCAGGAAGGGGATGGTTGTTATTAGTCATTTGTGTAACCTGATCTGTTCTGGCTTGGGGTTCTCACTTTATTGCTGATAGTAATAAAGTGAGAACCTGTAAAAGTGGATGTGAATGGACTTGTTAGATGACTTTTTTAGGTGGCTTGAGTATGTATGGACTGGTACACATGCATATTTTCTTTTGCAGAGTTTCAGATCTCCATCATTCTTGCTGTTATAAAATTATTTCCTTAAGGAGTCCTTCACATTTAAAAGGCTAGAGAACCCCAATCAGATCTCTGGCTCACAGATCTCCATATATTTAGGAAACTGTAATCCAATGGGTGAGAATATGGATACATATCTTTTGAAATACAGCTATGTTACCTGAAAGGCAGCTGCTTCTAGCTGCTTATATCCCTCCCTCCCCTATTCCAGACAAAATTATTCTCCTATCATGCTAGAAAAACAAATGAACTTTTTCTAAAAGATATTTAAGTTAAATTAAGGAGAGATGTCAAAAACTTACCATTGGCTCTGTTCAAGTAACCAAGTATATATCAAATGAAATTCAACTGGGAATGTTCATATCTGTGGTTTGGCTGGTAGGTTGAACTGGGGTAGTTCTGGCAAGATGATGATGCTGGCAGTCAGCTGAGGTGGCAACCCATTTAACTGGCACAATCAAAGGACTGAAGAGGAAATATGTCCACAAATCAAGTGACTCAACAGGTGATTATAACCCACAAGTGATTAACTTTTCTAACTATAACATCCTCAACAGTCCTTAGCAAGAAAAGCCTTTTTTTTGGTGCTTGGGAAATATATTATCTTGGGTGCCTGTGTGACACCAGAAAGAGTTCCTTGTCTTTCTGCAAAGTAAATCAGGGTCTTAATGTTACTCCTCATTACAGTCTCATTCCTTCAATATTGACTAAAGAAAAGAACATTATAGGCCTTAAAAAATAAGGAAGAAAGAAAGAAGTCAGAGGAAAGTACTGTCCTCAGATACTCTATCTTCTTCTATCTTTTCCTATTTCTCAAATTCCTCTTTTGGAGGCAGAAAGAGAATGAGATGGTGGAACTCTAAAACTAAGGATGGACAGGAGGAAGTGGCACTGAGGTGGAATAACATTGATACAAACAGCACACATAGCATTTACAAACACACACAAATTTTATCTAAGATATTTGTAGGTATAATGCATAATGTTTTTAACCTGTTTAAGAGTTGCTTTAATTTCACTGAAATACTTTACTAAATTTTCATTTTGAAGTTCACAAGACAGCAAGCACATGTAGTTTCGAGGGGTTTTTTTGTTGGTTTTTTCTTTTTTTTTTCTTTTTTTTTTTTTGTTTCTGTTTTTATGTTAAGGTATCTACTTAAAACAGACGAACCAAAACCCTCCAAGGAAGAAATCAATTAATTAAAAATTACATAAGAACATCTGCTTGCAAGCTGATCAAACCAGAAAGGTGAAAACAACGTCTGCTCTAGTGGAGGGAAGAGAGATGACAGTTTGGGGTATGGGGAAAAGGCAAAATGTGGGGTAAATGATAAAGAAGCTGCCAGATTCCATGTCTCGAGTCATGTTCAAATGTGAACTTAAACACAAAGTTCAGTTCAGTGAAGCAGAAGGACAATTCTCTTCCTTAGATAGAAAAAAGATCTTTTTTCATCTGTAGCAGGTGACATATGACTTGTGCAGATGAGCCACTAGCCACTTCAATCCCTATAACTTGAGAAATTCATCAAGGTCCAGGAACACTGACTTGGATCATTCACATGAGCTTGACAAATGCTGTAGAGAGCTGTCATTTAGCACAGTTATGCACAAATAAACAGTATTTAACCAAATGTAAATGTTCTGTATAAAAGGACTCAAGCAGCATCACAGAACAAATGCCACAGAGCATAATAACAGGAATGAGCCCTGCTTTCATATGATACTTGTTAAATCAAACACAATTAATATTCAAAACTAACTTTTTAGAAGGCAAAATTTCATTTATTTTCAATTAATATATTCTTTGTTAAAGCTTTTAACATGATTGTTATTTTCTCTCTAAGTGATTCCATTTAAGCATATTCTGACTTTAAAAAGGGAATATTTTTAGGGTGGATATTTTTAAAGCTCACTTTATCAAGCCTCTGGGTTTGCTGGAAAGAGTAAATTTGCTCACATACATAACTGTTTTCAGGATATTTTCTTATACAAAGACATTATCTCATGTATACATGAGAAACTTAATAAAACCCCATATTACTGGCTCATAATTTACCAGGAACAAAGTTTTAACAGCAAGACCTAAAAATACTTTTAAAATGAGAAATGCAATAATGCTGAGCTGTTTGGCTGCTTCTTAAGTCAAAGGCATTGGAGGCTTTGTTAACTGAGGCATCTCACAGTGTCTCTAGCAAAGTGACATATGTCTCCTTTATGCACAGGCATTAGATGAGCCTAATTGAAAATAACACAGATTCAGCAGCTGACAGCCTACTGTGGCTGAAAGGGGAGTGTTTTTCCCCATTTTAAACTATTCTCTCTTGCATTCTTTCCCCCTTTTGGGAAAAGCAATACTCAAACTGATATTGTGTTACATTTTTGAGACAAAACTGCCATTATTTCGTTTAGCTGTGTTACACATAGTATTACATTAGGAAGAAGGACCCACCAAAATGATGCAATGGTACCTCTTGTGTGACAATTTTGCAAGATGTGCCTTGATTTTTGCTGCAAATGCAGTTATCAGTTGAAAAAGTTGAAATGAAATGTAGGATGATGCTCTGTAAGTGAAAAGTGGGCACTAAGTTTCAGTGCCCAATGACTTAAAACCTGTGGCTTTTTAAAAGATAGATGAATCTGAACAAGGCTTAAGAGTGACTTCCTAGTTTCCATTTGAAATTCTCTTGTACATCAGCAAAACTTCCCAGGCTTGTCATTGTCAGCTGAGAAACAGGTCACTAGCAGACCCTTTTCAGTAGACAAGGATTGGAACGTTTGTTTGCAGTGAGCACAAGTGTGAATTCTCAGCACACTATTTTGCACACACCTATTTTGCAGTAAGACCATAAGGATGCCTGAACAATGGTATTTATACTGACTAATATAAACATCATGTTTTAACATCAGATCAAAGTTAGGCATCTTAGTTATCTGGCTGTATCAGTGGACAGAGAGGGAAGATGCAAAAACCACAAGACAGGCTTCTGCTCTTAATTGTGTTAAAGTGTCTTCTTGTCTTCTTGAAAATCCTGCAAAATACACCTGAAGTTAAATGCCAAAATGTGAAAATTATAACCCCATTATGCTTACAAGAGCGTCCACCCAAGACATTTGTTGTGAATTGAATGGTTTATTTCCCAGATGCCCAAGGAGAAACACTATAGACTGAGGATGATACAACTTGGCAACAGCCATCACAACCATCTTTCTTAACTAAATATGAAGGTATTTTTGAGCTCATGGTTGAGTAATTTATTGTTTCATTGCAAAGAGTAGTAACAAAAGTTCCAAAAAACCACTACAGCTCTAGAATATGGTATTTACGGTCAGATAAAGCCATGTGGAAATGAAACTATGAGGAAAATATGCCAAGTGCTCTAAGCTGGAGTAACTCTACTGAATGTCAGTGCTCTGGAGACATTTTCCCTTTGCTCAGCAATTTTTTGTGGCTACCTGGCTGACACATTGTTCCATACAAGGAAGAGCTCTTTATATACCATCAATAACAGCATAGGTGGAGGCAAATGGTTGTTGTAAACAACTCTAATTAAATGACCTTCGGAAAGACCTGACATGCAGGGAGGAATCCTGATATAGTATTTAACCATATTCAGTGCAGTTAAAAGTTATTTTCTGGTCAGATATTTAACTCAGTCAGGATAACAGTCAGCAGGCTATGCATGTTCAGCAGGGCTTCCAAAGTCACTCTTTAAAAAATTGTTAGATTTGACTTTTTGATTTGAAAGTATCAGCCAATAGGACCTGACAGACAAAATATCATAGTAAGTATTATGCTGATCTCAGACTGGAACTAGTGCTAACATTGCCTGAACACATTAATTAATTTTTTTTTTTTTTTTTTTTTTTTTTTTTTTAAAGTAAAAAAGCCCTTAAAATTTT
>VZRH01002477.1:1792116-1887240 GCA_013397555.1 Urocynchramus pylzowi
AAAAAAAAAAAAGTGAAAAAGCTGAAACAGTTTCAAATGTCAAAACTTTGTAGAACTAACTCAACATGACATTATTTCTCTATCTCTTTAATCTTATGAACCATGTTAGGAGAGAATGGACTCAAAATAGAAGAATGAAGGGATACAACAAAAGAATGAAAAAGAAAGAAAATATCTGTCATTACTTCTCTGCTTTTCTAGATTGGATCCCAAATCTTGAGGTGTTTAGATTTGATAAGTAACTTGATACTGAGATCATTCTCAGGACTTTGGTTGTGCTTACACCCATTGAATGAGCATGCCCCAACAACTTTTGGTGAAACAGCTTCTTGCTGGGTATCACCACCTGTTCAGTATTTCTTATAAGTAAATAAGTGGGTTTCCTTTTAGAAGTTATAATTTTGTGTGTTCAACTTTTGGAAGATCCTATCCTTGACAGATGAAATAACTTTTAACCTTTCAGTTCTTATTAAATAGGAGATTCAGAAGTCTATGTGAAGTTTCAAGACATTCATTTACATTCAATTGCTCACTGCAAACAGAATCACTGTTCCTAAGCATCCCAGGCAGAATCAGTTTTTACAGATAGAGCTACTGGGTCCATTGGGGTAAATGCCTTTTTTACTTCCTAAGTTTTCTTATTACACTTGGAAAAATGTGACATGAGAATAATCATTTTCTTTTTCTCCCTTTGCCGAGCCAAACACAGCGATCTGAATCTGAGCATGTTTCTTGCTGAGCAGGTCAGTGAGAGAAATTGTGAGCTGAAGAACTGCACTGACAGCTAAACCCCTCATATAATTTGAAAAATTAAAGCTGTTTAGGTAGTGAGTAGTGCCCCAAATACTCTGGTTTTCCACCACTGTTTTACTTCATTCTATTCCCAAAACCAGAAAATTGGTTGGTTAAGCCATTGTTCCTACCTCCATTTCAGCATGCATGTGAGGAACTCAGAAAAGAAGGTAAGGAAACACAGCATATCCACTACATAAGGACATTTGCCAGGCCAAGGATGAGGAGCTGTATGGTAAAGAACTGAGGTGATGTGTTTCAGAGGCAAAAATGTCATCTATTCCTATGTCATCACTGTTATTTTAGTGTCAGTATCTGATAGATGAGGTAAGAATCCTTGATATCATCAAATTAGGATGTCAATTGCTACCATACTTGTATTTCCTGCTTTCATTTTGGAATGCTTGCAAATAACAAAATTTTCCAGAGATTTCTGGTTAAAACTTCTCAGTCATGGAAACTGGCATTTTTAAGTGAAAGAAAAAAAATCCTTTTATAAATTACTGCTTAAGGTCTCTTCTTAGTTAAGTAATTAATCAGAAGTCACTGCACCCCAGCTACTCTGGTTTTTTACTACTCTAAGTAATGGGTGATGAGCTGAATGAAGTGTCTTCTGAAAAAGTAAACTGCATACTCTTTGTGTTCCCTGTATATAATAGAAAGTGCAGACTGTATCTTAAGATATGGCAGACCATTTCCTACAGGGAAGTAAGGTGCTTATCTGATGCTAAAACAGCATAATTTTTCTTTCCATGGCTAGACTGTGGGATGTAATCCAAACTCCAAACTGGCAGCGGGGGCTGGGGAGGGGGGAATGGAGCGTGGATGGTAATTCTGATTTCACAGCTGAGCAATAAAATCTCCTGTAGGTTTGTTCCCATGAAAGAACTAATAAGGACACTTGTTTTCAATCACAGATGCTCTCTTCTCAGTCCTATTCTGAAGTGCTTTATTCAGAGTTTCCCCAATCAATATTTTGACTTTGAGAGGCAGAGCTATTAGAGGTTGTTTAGTTGGAGAGGGGGAATGCCAGGTCTTGAGCCAGTCAGTCCTCTATGGTTTGTCAAAGAAGGTGAGAGGGGAAAAAAAGAGCAGGTGCAAAGAAACAGCTTACATTCCCACCCTAACTGGTAATCTTTTTTTCTATTATTTCATCTTTTGTTAAACATATTTTATAGATTAGAAAACATGCAGATCCAAAGCACCAGAGAAACATGGAATGGAGAATATGGTCATAGTATCATAACTCTTCTCTAAAATGAGCAACAGCATTCTGGCTATCGAGTCCTGGAATGCCACTTTCCCTGTCCTGGGATGAAACTCTGAGCAAACTAAGATATATTCCTTTGTCTACTATATAGAATGATTAATTAGGTAAGTCACAATTTGGATTTTTGCAACAGCCTAGGAGGAAAATATAGTAGGGTGGGAATACGTATATATGTATATGTATATATATATATGTATATAAATCTCTATTCTTTAGATATGATAATGGATTCTTAAGTATCTTAGGAAAGAATACATTTTCAATTCCAAGCTGTAAAATTACTTTAACAAGACTTATGAATACCTCAAAATCCATTTCAAGCAGCAGTTTGGTTTTGCTTCTCTTACCAAAAAGGGTAAAAAGTTGTTCTACCAAACACAAACATAGGGTGAGAAAATATACTGTCTAACCACCATACAAAACTGAAAAATGAGGGCTAGAGTTCTTTACAGCTCAAATACTTAAAAAAACATTATTTAAAATGTTTGTTACTTGAATTCCTAATCACAGTGGATGACTGCACTCTTATCATCTGTTTTCTGTCCACAGCATGCAGCTATCTCTTTTGGGAAGATGAAGTGCATGGTAGCTTATATTTTGTTGGATATTCTTCCTTTTGGCTACAAATCCTTATAGAAATTCTGCTTAATGTGCTTAAGGGTTATATCCTAATTGATTTTACTTCATATCCCTTTGATTTTTGGATTATTATTGCTTGTTAGCAGCAGTTCTTTGCCTTCCAAATGCTGTTCTTCCTAACATATCTTATTTACTAGAAGAACAAACAAACAAAGAAAAAAAATCTGTGGTTTAGCTCTGCTCATATCTTGCAGCCAGAAGTTTCTGAAAATCATCAGTTTAGCAGCCATACACCTATCTGTCTTTTTGTAGCTTCCAGTATCATAGGCAGCAATCTCAAGAATTTTTATATAAATGAATTAAGGAAAGAAAAATTTCTCTGTTACTCCACAAGTTTGTTTTACACGAATATAATTTTACATTAGTGCTTATCACTATTTTCTTTTTACTTCATCCTTTTGGTATTGATCATCTACTTTTGATCTCATACATTGAGTAAGGACACTGTCTTCACCATGTTCAGGGTGGAGTTTTCAGGCAAGCTATTTTTAGGACTGCTTGCTGCCAACATAGAAGCCAAACTGAGAAGACACTGGTTATTTATTTATTTGATAAGAAGGGAAATAAAGCACAGATGAACATTTTATTTTACTCCTTCTAAATCTTGAGAGAGGAAGCAAAATATCAGATAATTTAAAAAAATTTTTTTAGAATAATATAAGCTTAAGTAGTAGATAGTGAATTGTAACAGATAGTTGATATTTTCATTAAATTGGTCTACTTCAAACATTCAGTTGCTTTTTTTAATAGCTGATTAGGCAGTAATATTTTTTTTAGTACATATCAATCCTTTTGTACTATAGATTGCAAAATTTTTGTTAAAAGATAAGGTGGTTTTGCTGTCGTTTTAGAAAGACAGCCAAATAAGTTACCTGTATATGCCAAATGGAAACTATACAGTTGTCCAAATTATTTTTTTCCTCTTGATTCAAATTTTGTGTTGCAAACTGTAACTCCCAATTCCTTTTGGCCAACTCCATATGCATCTGACTGATTATTTGTTTAGCAGCATTCAGCACACTGAACAGGGCAGGTTTGTTCTGCTGACGACTTTATTACCCATCTGCCACAAAGCATGGCTGTGATATAATTCATTCTATTTACCCTAAAACAACAACAACAACAACAACATCCCTTCTCATGGGTGTGCCATGTTATGAGAGGGAAAAATGATTTGACACTTCATCTTTCAATGTCTTTTGCCTGTATGCAGGGAAAAAATTATGTATATATAGCCCTTTCATTAGAAACAGTCCAATAAAACTAATATTTCTTCCCAGAATATATAGCACCAAGGAGACATCCCAGAATTTGGAATATACGTATTTCTCAAATGCAATTAACAAGTTGATATAACTGCTTTATAATTATGGGGTTTTTTTATCTTACGGGATATTTTTGGTGCTTCTGATTCAGGAAAGCTTTTTCCTTCTGTCAGGTTGAAGGGTTTTATTCAGTTTATTTTTGTAATAAGTCTGTGTAAATGGTTCGCTGCTATGTAAGACCCCCAACAAAAACATGTAAGCACTTTCCCTTCAAAATCCTGCACTAATCTTTCTTCCATCAACCTTCACAGCACAGTGAAGAAACACAGTTATAAAACAGGGTGCTGAATGTTTAGAAACTGTTACACAGACAGACAGACTGAAGTGTGCACAGGTGCGTGTGCAAGCTCACAGGGAGACAGTGTGGGCGGGGCAGGTGAGGAGCAAAAACCTGAATAACAATGATTTCAGAAAGCAGAGGCTAGAAACAAACGTGCCTCTAAACAGTGCACACAGTTGTACCTTTCTTTCTGTAATTTAGATAAAACCAAACTGAAGGTATGTGGTAAGCTAAGCATGGTATATCAATATTTATGCTGCTCGGAATTTACGAACCAGCAAGCTCCTATGCAAATATTCCAGCTATATAAAGGTAACACTGTTTTCTGCACATCATACTTTAAGTCATATGTTCTCAAATAAAGATTTCAAGAGTACACTGGCCTTCTTGAATTTTTATTTTATTTAGAAAGCTGTCATTTACAAGGCCAAGCCTGTACTCAAAAAACTCCTGTTTTAATGATGATGCATATTATTTATTGCATGTACTAGCTATGAATACATTATTTTAACAATGCTTAAAATTGGCCAGAAAATCTACAAGCCTTGCCTTCCTTTTTCTTGTGTGGAGTGATCAACTCCTGCTCAGCAATTTCTCTGTGTGAGATACTGAAATGAAGCAAATAATACATTTTTCTTTACACTAACAAAGATGGCTATTTATTCTAAGTTCCTGGCTATTTTCATAAACAATAAAGTTAAGACTAAAATTTTCTACAAATTCTGGGTTGTTCTGCAGGGACAACTTTCAGTTCTATCAAGTGAAGCCAAAGTAATATTCCTGTGTCATGTTTATAGCCATCTGTGTGGATGCAAAGTCAAGTTCAGGCAGCTTTGATCTTGATAAGGTGCAGCAGATATTTTGATGTGAAGGATGACTACCTTAGTTGGAAAGAACAAATGGATTAAAATGTTTCATGTGCTGGGAAGAAATGGTCAGAAAGCTAAGGATCATTTCAAAATAGGTTTTCTAACTATAATCAGACACTAATTAAAACAACAGTAGCCAAATTTGGAAAGACTACACCTCCCAGTATCTTGTTCATGTCAATAACCTGTGAAGACAGCTTTACAAAATGAAAGAAATACAAAACCAAGACAGCTCCCCTAAAAAAGTCACAGTTCTTGTATCTGGAAGGGAAAGTAAACTTAAACCATAGAAATATCAGAATCCCATTAAAATATTTTTTGATTACTCTGTAAACCCAAGACCAAAACCAAAGGTTTTCTTACTGCTTCTGGATTTTGTAACTATCACAGTTGGTGTGACTGTTAACTGGTTACAGTCACAGCTTTAGTGGTGTGCCTACTCAGAGAGCCAGAAACAACAAAAAGCAGAGGGGGGAAATGTGGGCCTCCCTGAGGTCAGTGGCCAAACAGATATTTGTGTTATGTTTTCATTATGTA
Organism: Urocynchramus pylzowi; assembly: GCA_013397555.1. NCBI lineage: Eukaryota > Metazoa > Chordata > Aves > Passeriformes > Fringillidae > Urocynchramus > Urocynchramus pylzowi. The sequence goes on from VZRH01002477.1 coordinate 1,797,829, forward strand.
GGTGCAAAAGTTATGAGGATCCTCTTCTTGGAAGAAGTGGGCATGCAAATGGCCCAAGAGTAGGAATAGCTCAGGAACTGTGGCAAACACAGATTCAGAATGGATACAAATGCTTACTGTCATCTGTGCATTTGTGATTGTCAAGGAAGGGAACTTCAGACTTTTTTTTCCTTGGAAAAAGCATGCCAACAGATCTCTGAAATGCTCTAAAGCATATATGATGCTTAAATAACTGTTAAATATCACAGATCTCTTAGTAGCTTGCAGTCAATAGCCACCTTCTAAATCAACAAGGTGAAAACAGTGATATAAAAATTCCTGGAGACCTCGAGAATGAATTATTAAATAGAAATCAAACAATTTTTCTCTCAATCTGCTGGAATTAAACCTGAAACTGAAATTTAAAAAAAAAAATCCTTTGGTAAAGAATCATCAAATTCCCTTCCTTGAAATCTTATACTTGAGGAGAGATATAGGAATGATACAGGAATTTCTCCATATCTGCAGAAATTCCAGTAATTCATACCTTAACTATTTCCCAATGCATCATGAATCAAATAAGCCTTGAAGCAAAAATTATCCCCTTTTTTATTATCATGGAATTACTACAGCTTTGTAGAGTTGTAATTTCAACTGAAAATGTAATTTTCCATAATATTGCTTGTGTCCACAAATTGCATTTGAATTTCTAGCCAAAAGTTCCTGTTGCTATTGAAATTTTAATTCACTTTTTGACAGGTAGGAACTTGAATATCTGACACCAGTACAAATTGAGAAGTCATCCATTCTCTTGATATTTCTTTTCAAGATGAATTGCCTAAGGATATTTTTCATGACCAGGTATTGGTTTCTACCTGTTTCCTAGAAAGGAAAAGATCACAAAGCTGCATCTTTTGGCCTCAGTTTTGCCAATTCTGTAGTGAGGCTATCCTCCATTCTTTATTTGTATAAAAATGTTTCAATATAGTACATGACTTCAAACATGTATCATGTGTTGTGAGAGTGCCTGGACAATGGGAAATGGCAAGTAATGCAGGGCTTGGGGCTCAGTTTCAAATTTATCATCTAGAAGCACATTCTCAAGTGGCTTACTAACATTATCTGTCTCTTCTTCCTATAACTAAATTCATCCATGTGAAAAGCACCCTAATGTGCTCACATCCCCCTCCCCACAATCTTAATTTTATTTATTGAAATCTCCCTCTTTTATTTAATGTACAGAGAAAAGTTATTTTGCACTGCCACCACTGCAGCTTTTTAAATGATTCAAGGAAGTATAGCTTTCATTTAGGTTTGTGCCCTCCAGTCTGTTTATACTGGTCGATACACTTGTCTGAAAAATATAATGGATTAGCACATCATTCAACAAACTAGTCAGGAGGCAAGCTCAAGGCGACAGAGACCAAAAAGTAAATTACAGCCAGTAGAAGGGAGAGGCCAAGCCTACAGCTAGGAAACATCATATCACTACAAAACCTGTATTCTGTGAGAATGTTACTTCAACTGAAATGGGTGAAAAATTTACACTGAAATACAATAAAACAATGAACTCCATGATTACATACAAAACTAAACATTGTACAGTTTATGAAATATAATGCAAAATGTGATTCTCACAAACAGTGTACACTACAGTCATATCTCCTATCAACGACAGACATTATTACTCTGTAACGTGAAAGGAGTATTTTGTCTCCAGTTCAGCACTTTTTATCTCAGTGCTTATTTAACACATTTAAATATGCACCAAACCAAACGTGCCAAAAAGTATATAATGAAAAATCTGTGAAAGTTTATCTCATATAGGTAGAATAAACATACATAAAGATGCAATACAACTTTAAAGATGGAAGATCATTTTCCTTAGCACAGATAACCTATCTAGATTTCCTAGATAACCTTCAAGGTGAAATTCATTAGCTTCAATTTTTTGCATATATGTAATTAATTAAACTCCTTTGTATAAGTGATAATTGTGGGTTATTTTTCTTTTTGAACCTCCAGTAGTTGATTAGAAAACTAAAATCAAATCACTGTACTTCTACTTTAAAATTTGTAAAAGTGTTATTTGCAATAGTCACTTTAGTTATGCAACACATAAATCTTTTCACACTTACAAAGAGAAAAGAGCCCTAAAGTTGTCGTAGAAGTTGAAGAATATAATATTACTAGTTGAAGAACATAATACCAACCTTTCAGGAACTTAACACAGTGTATGAAATTCACTGCTGTGGTAGATCCTTTAGCTCAAGTGGAGGTACATCAAGAAGAGTTGTGTGCACGGAAGGTATAAATCACACCATATGACTATTAAGTAAAGTCTTGAAAATAGTTAGAAACAACCTAGCAGATGCATCAGCAGAGAAGAATGAGAAACTACCTGTCATGTGGCTTCCAAAGTCCTGTATCTAAGGGAGAGAAAGCCATGTCTATAGAAAGTGAACCTGCACTATCATTCCTTTTCTACATTTCCATTCAGCTGTGCTTATGCATCAATTAGTTTTGCCTTACTCCTGCTATTTTCAGTTGTGCTTGTGTCTTACACATGACTGCAGGTATCAGGAAAGATAAGACCATCATTTCAGATTTCCCTCATGGCCATAGCCTTGGTTTCATTTATTCACAAGATGAACAGAAGCAGATGATTTCTGGAACTCAATTTGCCTATCTCTATTCCCCAGCTCTCACCACACAGAGTCACTTTGAACACCTTTTCCAGGATTCTAGAAGGAGGTCATGCCACAGAGCAATGGTCTTTGAAAGAAATTCCTAAACTTTTTAATTCATAACACATGCTTATTGTTACTGGAGCTACAGGAGCAAATGGGAAGCAAGTGTATGTATTTTGGACCACTGATAGTTTGCTTAATCTAGGTTATTTCTGCTCAAGAGCTGAAGCCCCTATAAAGTGAGGAAACCTCTTGTAACTTTATGGATAAAATCAAGTGTATTTGGATTTAATTCAAATATACTGGATAGTATAAATTTCAAATATACTGTATAATATAAATTTCAATTTCCTGAAATTTATTTTTAACAATTAACAAAATTAACTCTTTCCAAGTTGTGTGTATATTGCACTGATAATCAAGTTTCTATTTTGGTAATGAGGTGGTTTGGAAAATCACATTTGCACTGGGATGTCTGTTTCTTAGTTGTCTACCCTTGCATACTACATCTGGGACATCTACAGAATCACCAAAACCTTCCTTGTTTAAAGCAAAGATGCCAATTTTAAAATGTCATGCCCTATCACAGCTGAGGCCTCAATGTTCAAATATGCTGAGCTTTCAATTCAATATGAAATCTGCCTGTTCTCCTGGCATGGGGCCAACAAGAGACTGATGGGTTTTGACATATTCTTCCCTGGTTTGTTTGTTTCCTGGGCAGGAGCTGTTGTTCAACACCAATCACAATTTTGGATGTTTAGTAAGATTTCTAAAATGCAGATTATGTATATCTATATTTTAAATATATACAATATAAAAATCAATTAAACATTGAAGCCCATGTCCTACTTTTACAAGCACATGTAATTTCACACTTTTGACTGACCAAATGATAAAGCACATGACCTATGCATCAATTTTGGGTGTTTATAGAGATACACAGGGTATAAAGAAACAAAATAGTAACACAGAGTATCAGTGCTTTTTCACTACTGAAATTCAAGTATTACTAATAAATGGGTCTGGTTATAATTTTCCTCTCCAGAAATTTTGCTTTTGTTTTGTTTTTGGTGAGATTGCCACTGATTTTAATGAGAGTTCCCACAGTTCAAAAATCCCTCAATCAAATCAAAAAGCCCCAATCCCTCAAAGTTTTAACTGAATAGATTTATCATTTATTTCACAGCTTTCAGTAAGAATTCTTGTGTTCATGTTTCCAGGATCCAAGCCTTTTTTATGACATATTAATCCTTTCTTCTACTCTATTTTATGATTTTGTTATGATTTATCCATCCTTCTACTCATATTCCTTTTATTTCAGTTTCAACTTGTAGGATACCTTTTTTACTGTTTTTTTAACACTCATCTGTCAGAAAACTGTTTTCAGTTCCTTGTCACATTGTCAAATTTACCACTATTTAGAAATTTTTACAGGACACACATCTGTTTCAGACTGAATAATTTAGAAAATTTCAGCTAAGGCTCAATCTAGACTCAACAGCTTTTTTTTTTTTTTTTTTTTTTTTTTTTTTAAAGCAAAAAGGACATTAATNTTAAAGCAGTAAGATTTTTTGAGCACTCGTCACATTCCCATTTCTATTAAAAAATGGATCTGAAACTGGCAGATGGATTTGCCTTTATACCAGCAAGAGGCTATTTGCCATTCCAATAAAAGCACACTGAGACTTGTCCGAGTCATATGCCACTGAACAAGCAACCACTTCTTAAGCAGATCAATACAAACCTTCATTCTATTTATTTCTACAATCTACAATGCCCTATGCTTATGATCAGGGCCAAGGGTGTGATCTGTACACTGACTCATGTGATTAATATATTGGTGTGATTTTGCAGCTGCAGAATAGGAGGCAAAATAAGGGACAGACACCTCACCAAAGCTGTGCATTTCTGAACTCCTTTTTTGCTCTTGGATCCTGTAAGATGTGAATAACTAGACAGCCTGATTGCTTATATCTGGCATGCAGTCTCTGAGCTGTGATGGGAACATGTGCTACTGCCACACATAAGTGTGTGAGAGGGGCCAAATGAATATAAAGGTCTGTCTAGAGGGATTTCAGTTTCCATGGCCAAATCTCATTAGATTCCATCCTTTGCAAACAGATTCCAACCTTCAACAGTTAACAGAACTAACCACACTGCACCTTCCCCCAGTAAAACTAAATGTGCTTCATCCTACCACAGTTCTCAAGGATAACCATGGCCAAAAATCAGAAAGCAAATGCACGTGCTCAGGGTTGTAAGGCTGCAGCTGGACATTCCTTACCTCCTACTAATGTGGGGCAGTGTAGGACAGAGGTAAAGAACTTTTCAGCACACCTTTGAGGTTCCTCTTTCAATCACACACCACACCCATACAGATTCATACACAGAGATGTATTATATAAAAATATATCTGCATACATACACCTAGTAAGGCATCCTGCATTTTGTCATTATACTAGAGCACTATTCAACACAATTAACAGAATATATATAAAAAAGAAAACTTGAAAGTTTGTCTTTGTAACAAGTATGAATGACCATTTGGATTTATTTTCATTAGTGGGGAGGGGGATGGCTCATCGATGTAGCATTTGTTAAAGGGCAACAACTTTTATGGCTAAATTTTGAAAGGTGAAAAATATTCATCCCTTGTAAACTTCCCTTCCATTGTTGAAATGAGATTCTCATAGTCACCAATCTCATTAAAAGTTAAAACTGTGTCTGCTTAGCATTAGCAAGGAATAAAAGGGTAAGAAATGAGGTGTCTATGAGAACTATAGCTATTGACATCATTGACCTATAAATACGTCCTCTTCAAGCTGATATACAGCAATTCATTATCCCTGTTTTGATATAATTGCCATTACTGAAAGCTCTTTGCTTTCAAGTGTTAATACAATTGCAGTTCATTTTTCAGATAATCTGCCAAAAAGAAAAAACTAATTTCTAAATATTTGATCATAAAAGTTGTCCTCAGCTTTTACAGATAATTTAGTCAAATAATATCAGATAATCTTACAGCAGATTTAACAGGAAATTGCTAGGGACTCCATCTAAGCAGCATCCATTTGCACTTATATAAATGTACTGAATGTGTAGGAAGACTTTGACAGCTTGCCATATGTGATTTCATTCTGTAGCCTACCTACTTTACCATCAAAAGTTATATCCTTTGAAGCATTGCCAGAATTACTTTAGCCCAGTAGATATGCTAGATGTGCCCTTTAAAAGCCATATCATTTCCTTTCTACTCTGACTAGTTCAATGTAGCATCTGCTCAACTAAATTCCTTTGAAGGTTAAAACCAAAAAAACCCCTGTACTACGGCTCACTAAGATGTCCAGTGTTGAATGAAGACCATGGATGCAAGAGAATAAATATTACTTAAATGAGACCATAAAAGACAATCAGAAAATTATCAGCTATCACGGGCATGTTATAATTATACATGCACAGAATAAATATTTGCATTTCAGGACATGCAAGCGTTTTATTTAAAATAAAAATAAACTCTACATTTTGTACCTTAAATCCATTATGTTGATTGTTTACATGCAAATTCTGATATTGCCATGACATGAGTGTTAATGCCATAATAAAGAATATCACATACCAACAACTTGATTCAAAAGAGCAAATATAGGTATGGATGTATAATCTCCTTTAAAATCTTTGGGTTTCACAGTTATTTCAAAAGACATGACATGATTTTCACAGCACCTTCCCAGCTGTTCTAGATGACAATGAAGGGACAGGCCATATCATCATAGTATCACAATGAAGCTGTGACACTATAGAAATATTTTCAGTTTACCTTCTTTATACAAATGCTATTTAAATTTGAAGACTGTTTTTTTTACTAAAGAGGTGAACAGATTCCAGAATTATATTATTTTATTGGCTGCTAAACTGAAAATGTTCCAAAACATATTAAAATGGTAGTGTCCATTTTTAGTCTCTTTGTCCAGTAAAAACCCTGCAATGTCAATTTTAAGTGACGAGCTGTAAAAGTTGCATTTATATATATGGGGTTTTCTTTTTCCAGTTTTACTTATTATTCTTATTACTTCACAAGAACTTGCACCCTCATTAGGGAGGTTGCAGACTTTGCTAATCTGCAGGGATTTATCCCAAAAGCATCATGAGAATGCAGAGTGGACTGTGTCAGATCTAGTCACATCACTGTCCAAAACAGGTACAGCACTAATGTTGACTGGCTCCTAACCACTTAAGCATAACTTGTTTTGCACATGTCTATTTTAGTTGCTGTCCATTAAACATGTAAGATCTTTCTTCACAGTCACAAGTGTACATAAACCTAGAGGAGTGTAGTGATATCAAAAAAGAAGAGGAGAATAGAACAAGTATTAAGGAACCTACTTGTATTTAGCAAAGAAAACATCTGGAATAAGTTCAAATTGAAGTGTATAGAATTCTTTCTGTAGACAATTTTTTACCGTAAGACAGGAAATATAAATCCTTATATTTGCAATGAGCATGAAAGAGAATCCCATCTCTAGAAACTGGAATTTGCTTATGTTCATTTCAGTGACTGAATTATTCTCTATTAAGGAAGACAGACTGAATCAGAAGAAGATAGGAAAGAGATGATAAAAATATCACAATGTTCACCCCACCCAAACACGCAACTAATAAAATGTATACCTTTGTCTATACTACATTTTTTAGCCAACCACTCTAATACTGAAGATTGTTATGTCTTTGGAATGCATCTTTCTCAGTGGTTAGACATTAGCTGATCTGCACACAAGGTTGCAGTAAGTAGAGTATATACCAGTTACAATTAATGCAGGTATCCTCTAAAATGCCTTAACATAATTTTGATTCAATTTAACTCAATCTTAATATATAAAATTGAAGGCAGGACAAGGAAACTGAGCTATCATATGATCAAAATATTTTAAAACTTGCAAGCAATCTGTAACAAATAAGAAACAAAAAGGAGAAATCGCTGTCACTCTTGTTTGAAGTACTAGTTGCTTATAGGAACAGAGGGATTGCTCATTAACTTACAGAATATATCTTCATTCCTAATGTAAAATAAGAAACATATTGGCAGTATAGAGTCAAATGAGAACCATTCAAAAATCTGTGAAATCTCTTCATTGACTTACAGGCTGCGGATCAGACTCATGTCACGTCAGGAGAAACAAACATAGAAGGAAAAGCTACTGCTTCTCCAACTGGATTAATGAATTTTAGAAAAGGAAGCATGTCTTCCTACAAATTTTAAGTCATGACTCATGCGTGCTGCTTTAATACATGGAAGAGCTACATTTACAATTTTCATCATATCTTTGTTATGCATATGTTACAGAAGTTCAATAAGAATACATGGATAGCTCCATTGTTATTCAAGGAATCTCAGGAATGCATACAGCTTTGTATTTACCACTTCTGCATGAATAAGTGCTGTCCCAAATGAGACATCTTTCTGAAATGCAGTATGAAAAGGTAGAGAGTATGCCTGACTGTAATGGCTACACCCTAATACAGCAGCACTCAGACCAGAAAATACTTGTCACCCAAAAGACCCAAAGACAGGATCTCAAACATAAAATAATTAATATAGGTAATAATTCTGTCATACATTTTATTATTATAAGGCCAGATTTATTAACACAAAGGCTTGAAAAGTTATCTGGAATATAGTAGGAGCAGAATACACCATACTAGTTTATAGATTCATGTGATAGAGAAATAATGCAGTATTTCCCCTTAAATTTTACTGTTGCCAAACTTTATAATATTATTGCCAATCAAGTGGTTTGATTGCAGTTTCAAAGGCTTTTCTGTAGAATCATGATATTCCCAAAAAGTCTCAGACATCTCCTACATATTAAAGTACATTTTTAGCATTCATGTAGTTAATGGAAAAAGAAGACTTGAAAATACAAAGTCACAAAGGGTGCAACCCCCCCTGAATGTTAATAAGCCCTTAAAAATATTATTTTCATATATCTTGAGTACAAACCAGACTCACAATTTGAGTTTGTGCTGGGCTGTGAGTTCTGAATATCAAAGGTTAGCAAAATTGTGCTTGGTTGCTGAGGAAGAAGCAGCATGTCTCCTCACCAGTCTGTTGCTGACTAGGGGCAGTGTGCTATGTTTCTTCTCTGTCTTTCCCTTCCTGTCTGCTCACACTAGAGAGGCATTTCTTTTGTCTGTCCCCTCATACTAATCTGATTCCCCATCCCTCCAATATATGCCAGTGCTTCCTGTCTCTAAAGGGAAGATAATTCCTGCTCTTAGACATGTCTCCTCATTGCTGAAGGAAGACATTTTCTTTCTTGCCTTTTTGCCCTAACTCTGGGCAAAGGAAGTTTGTCACTTCACTCTGTTGCCCCTTCTGAGCTCCTGTCTGGGAAAAATGAATTCCTAGTTTTCTACTACCTCATCAGGTGGTCAGAGAAGTACGCCTCTGCTGCATGGCTGGGTTTGGCTATGCCAGCACTGCTAGAGCAGGCCGTGTGATGGGGTGGGCTCTGATGCCAGATTTTGATAGCCTAGCTTGTAAAATGGCTTTAAACTGGCTCTTGTGTGGATTCATCTGCAGAGGAACCTTCTGTGGGAGTGCCATGAGAACGATAAGTAAACATCATCCATGTGGAGCCCAGTTACTCAGGATGAATGCAGACAGCTCTGAAGGTATGAGCAAACAGCAGAAAGAACTTTTAATGTGAATGTTGTTAAGGAACTCAGCTGAGCAAGTAAGATAAAGTACTGGTTCACAGTAAGCCTGACAAGTTTTCTGCTGCTCTTTTTCCCTATCCCCTAAGTGCAGAAAGAAACCTGGGAGCTTTCCCTTTCACACTGCAACTTAACCATGAAGCTGCTGTCAGCTGCTGGGCAATTGGAAGCACAGGCAGAGGATGTCTCAGATGGCATCTGGTTCAAATGCCAGAAGGTAATACAGGGAAACATGGGGTTAAAACACTAAAGCAGCATAGGTCTATTTTAATGCTGAAGATGAACAGGGAGTGACAAAAGAATATAGATTAATACTGGAAGAGTAATTGCACACAGACATGATTATCTTGAATTTCCATTACAAACCTTGGGGATTAAGCACCACTAGCCTCTGACTTGGGAGGTTCTCTTGACTAGATCCCTTCTGCAGTGAAGACACCCTCCACAGAATTTGGAATGCTCCTGTTATCTTACCAATCCTCTCTTCTCAGAGTAGTATTACTCTGTTAACTCTGACTGAACACAGAGCAAGTAAGGTCCTGGCCAAGGCTGTAACAATATATGATGTTGGCAAAAGCAAAATTAGATGTATTTCCTGTCCTTTTTCTGAGCTGCTTCCTAATCATGTGCTTTCATATGCAAACCCTTAGTTACTGGTAGAACTGTCAGTGAGGATTTGCACCTGAAGATATCACTGAACTCATCTGAGTTTAAAGTAGTTTTTTTTATATTTCATTTTTGTAGCATTATTTTTTAGTTCAGAACCATTCAGTGATTGTGTTTTAAATACATATGGGCACTGTTTTATTCCTTTCATAACCTTAAACCAACCCTTGAGCATCCGTCCATTGACCCACCCTACTTAAGTGCTTGGAATGAAAGTTCTGTCAAGTGAACCTCTATTGCTTCTCTGCTACAAATCCTGAATCATTTCCTACAATGGAAAATATCTGAGTCGTGACTTTCAGTTTCCCTGACTCAAATTTGGATGTAAAAGAAAATCAAAGTTTATAATCAGTGCATTTGATAAGCAATGAAAGGCCTATTTTCTTACTATTAATCAAAATCTATTAATTAAAATTCTTTTTTTAGAAGTGAAATTTTCATCACTCATGAGCAGAATGATGCTTTGAACGTTTAAAAGGTAGAATACTTTTCTTTGAGGGATTTTTCTCGTCATATCTAATGTGCCTGAAAAGTATGGAAAATACCTTCAGGGCAAATTTGTATGTTTCTCACCATTACTGGTTTGTTGTTTTTTTTTTTTTCCCAATTATTCCACAGCTGTTTGTTTTACAGAATATTCTCCAACTTCCACATGAATGTGTTACAATGCAATGCAAAGAAGATACCAAAAGTACTCATTAGCTAATTTGGATAATATGAATATTAATTCAGGAAAACTTTTAAAATTTGCTTTAATAGGAAAGAGAAACATAAAATACCTGAATTGTCTTACCCATTTTCCCCAGATATTTTATTAAAATCTGAAACTATTGCATCCATCAAGAAGCAAATGGTCTGATTGCTAATGTTTTCAGTCTTGTTCAGTACTGGAAAGAGTTAAGAATTGCAATGAAAATACCTTATCAAATGCCTTTTTTTTTTTCTTTAACAGCAAATGATAGAAATTATTAAGTGACATAAAAAGTCTTCAGCCTTTAAGTGTTAAACCAATGAGGCTATATTTTATTGCATGGAGAATCTGTGATTCATTTAACCAGTGAATCCCTTCTGCATAAAGGCTTTCAATGTTTCAGCCTCAATGGCCAGTAAAATATGTTCAAAAGAATAAATAAGGGAAACATGATTCTCATGTAAAATGACATTCTGGATTCCTTTAGTTAACCCAACAGACAGCTATATTCAATGAAGCCTATAAGACAATTCTTCTGGTAGTATTTAAACACACTGTAGAAGAAGAAGCAAAACATTGTGATCAGTAACAATAAGTTAATTTCAATTAAAAAAAAATCATTAAAGCATCACCATGTATTGCATTTGGACTCACTACAAAGTGACAGTCAGCGGATTATTCCACAGATTTCTAATGCTGAAAATTCTGATGGCATTTACTAGCATAACCTTTCAACTCTGAGCACATCAATAGAAGCAGACAGTGGTTTGAAATATGATTCCTTGCAGATAGCATATCCTCATTCATCTGACTGTGGTGCTCTGTGCTCCATTGCACAAACAGCGGCTCACCCACTTCTGAGAGGACACTAATAAAAAAGGCATCAATTTTCAGCTCTAGTACTACTGTGATCTCTTTATATGTTCGACATCCAACATTAAATTAAAATGCTGTTATAAATCCTACTTTCTGAATCTGGAATGAGTGTTGGGTTTTTGTCGCATGAGACTGCAGCAAATCTTGTCAAAAGCAGGGAAGCACGTCTTGTTCACTCAGAATTAATGTTGTGGATGAAAGAAGGAGGTAAAAGAGGTTGAATACGGTGAACTGTGGGTGTCAAAGGCAGTGGGTAAAGCAGCTTTGGGGTACCAAACAGAGCATAACATTTGCTGCTTTCAACAGATTCCTAGTCAGTAATTATAATTAACACTTACTAAATGCTCGTGAAGAATAGTTTGTTCATTATATAAAGCATTTTAAAAAATCCTGCAAATTTTAAAATGCCATTACTCATCACAGTTTGGGCAATATATTTCTCTGTGCAAGACAAAACCTGTTTTTTAATAACCAGATAAAATAGCCTAAGTGTTTTGGACCTCTTCATGACCACACAGCGAAGGTTGATACAGAGTGTCTATGCAAAATTATGCATATTGATGTTGATGTTCAGGACTTCTGTCAGGTTGTCATTTGCACTTGAGTTGTCTTAAAAGTTCTTGGGTTAGGATAGGGATTAAAAAAAAAACAAACAAACAAAAAAGCAACATAGAGAAAAAATTATTAGGTACTGATATTAAATACTGTGAGGAAGGCAAAAATAAAGCTGTGAACAGTGAGTGNGGATTAAAAAAACCCCCAAAAACCAACAAAGAGAAAAAATTATTAGGTACTGATATTAAATACTGTGAGGAAGGCAAAAATAAAGCTGTGAACAGTGAGTGTGATAAAGAAAGCAGGTGAGATATTTCTGCTATGTAGAAGAGTACCATATATTTTGGAGTCTTTCAACTGTATCTGATAACCTCTAATGGCAGGTATCCTTTCTCCTTAAAGAGCTAAGCTAAGCTACACTGAGAAGGCAATAATGTCCTAAGCAAAGATACTGTGTCTATAGATATTTTCCCTAGTTCAGTTCATTCATAATTATGAAGAAAAGAAACAAGCTTGCCTTTTTGGGGGTGGGGGAGTGCCTTCAAGAGTGGTTCAATATCTGGATCGAACAGAGGAACTTTTTCCCCCTAAGGATCCTGCCTGAAGAAACCTTGACATGCACAAAGTCAGAACCTAGACAAAGTTGCCCTGGTGAGAACGATAAGGTCACCCGTGGGATTGCTGAGATTATCTCTGTCAAGCACTTGGACAGCATGCAGTCAAATGATGCATCATGCAGTCATTTTCGGGGGGGAAAAATCAATTTCTTCAGCAGGTCGCTATTTGCTTTTCAAAGTGCCCTTGTAGGCCTTCACCACCAAGCATTTATCAATTTAAATGTTGTAAATTGATAATGTGCCACTGTGCCTTGTACTGTTTCTGAATTATTTTGATGCTTATATTTTTTTACTGCTCTCAAAATCCTCAGAGCTGCTGTATTTCAATAGAACTCCTCCCTTGTTCACTTCTTTTAGCATAAAATACAACAGTAAATTAATATTCTTATACTGAATGTTAAGGAAAAAAATATTTTAAGCCCCACATAATCAACACAAAATTTCCCAGGATTTTATTTGCTCTTTTTGAAGGGGAAAAACTGTTAAAAAATTATCAGTGCTAGTGTACCAATTTACTATATGAGCACAAATAATCATTTTATGTAGAAGTACTTAAATTCGGAACACTAAAACAATGACATCCCCACAAAAAAAGGGTTAGTTCACAATTGGTTATTGTCTAGTTTTGCATAAAAAAATTCCAGTTCTGGATTTTAAATATTTTTGCATTATTATTATTATTATTATTATTATTATTATTATTATTATTATTATTATTATTATTAATATTATTAATGGTACAGGAGGAAAATAAGACAGAATTTACAGAATCAGTGCAAGTGTCAAGATTGCTTTATATTATTTTTAAGCAAACAGAGTACAAAAGCAATCCTTTAACCATCTACTAACCTCAACTTCATTTGCATTGAAAAACAGGTAGAGCATAGTAGTTGAGGTTTGTGCTTCGTAAAAGCAGAAGAAATACATGGCAGTTGCAAAGCATTCTTAACCTCCAGTGATTTATTGGCCCTCAGCCAAGTTATCAGGGGAATCTAATTCTTCTTTATTATTCAAATAAACCACATTTGGCACCATGGTTCCTTTTCAGAATAGCTTCACAAATAGAATGAGTACTGTCATTTATTTGACCTTGTACTTGTGTGCTGTAGCTATAATTTTATTTGCCATTTCATAGAACAAATGCACAGAAAGCCAAAATAAGGAAATATGTTGTGCTACTGGTAACAGAGTACACATGTAATATACCTGTTGGTTTTGCCTGCTTTATTTTCAAATAGATAAATTCTCAAAATTTTATTCTTGTTTTCTTCCTTTTTCATCTCTATTATCTATCTCTTATTATGCCAGCAGCTGCACTGTTCATTTTTAGTGAGCTCTCTTTTCAACAGGCCAATCTGCTCTGTGTCCTGGGCAAGTAGGAGCAAAGGTAGGAAATATTTTACTTTAAGATGTGGACCTCACAGGCAGGAAACAATGCATACTATCCTTGCTGAGTGCAACTATTGTAAGAGATGATTAAGAAATTGTTTCCTGAATGCAAAAGCATCCTAGCCAGACTATTAGCTCATAATATTTTCTATTGAACCTGAAACATTGTATGTCAGGGAATTTTATCCTTTCTGAATAGCACATTTTTATTCTATCTGTTTCTGGATAGACTTTTCTCTCTTTTTTTACTATTTATGTTTCAGCATATGTTTGGTCCAAGTCTCAAACACAGACACTTTTCAAGAGAATTGAAATCTCTTAGGGAAGCACTCACACTGACTTCCAAGTGCTGGAAGGAGTGATTTGAATGACTCTTCAGTGGTTAGCCATTTTCTTTTGAAATCTCATCCCATTTCTAAAAGGAAATCAGGGACTGAGGATTTCAAAAATGGAAGTTTTTATTCTGATATCAAAAATTACCTACTGACTTGGAAAATGTATGGGACTAGATATATATGAAGAAAAAACATTTTCACATCACTACAGAGATCCAGTGTAAAAAGATGTTTGTATTGGCTACACCACCACAGATCATGCTGTCCAACCCAGAGAAGAAATCTTGGCCATACTGCACATTTCTAGACATTTCTGGGTCTTTCAACAAATACTACAGGTCATGAAGGAACTGAAAAGTATGTTCAACTATTTCAGCTTGCCTCAAGCATAACTGAGCTGTGACAATTAACATAGACTAAAGCCAATATACAGAGACTCTAACTGGGAGATTGTTGGTCTATTTGTCTTGCTTTGACTCTTTACCTTCTCTCACTCATTATTTTCAGCTAACTCTCTTTTCCTAAACTTTAAAATGTATCTCTGTTCTCTGAAGCTGATATGTTTGTAATTCCACAGTGTGGTCTGAAATATACATCTGCCAAACTAGCTTAAAATTCTTGGTTAGCATTAGTGGGAAGATAAATTATACAAAAAAATTATTCAAAATATATATGTTGATGGGTGTCTACATATAAGTTATAGTCATTGTAATGTCAAAATTGCAATTTTTGTTTACTGTTCAAATATACCGTTACTTTTGTCAGGACTAACTTTATTATTTTAATTTTCAGGCTACCTTCCAAGATATTGTTTTATCAGATTTGTTTACTATTAGTCCTGCAGCTATCTTAGAACATTGGCATCCATTTTTTTTGCACCACTGGCTCTAAATGCTCAGAAAAAAGTAAAATTGACTACCATAACTATTGTCACCTGCTGAGATTCAATACAAGAACTATTTCTCTTTCTCTAGGAGACATGAGATTTTGCTTTGCAAATACAAAATCTATTTTACATTATTTCCATGCATGCTAGTTAAAAAATAAAAACTAAAAAAAAACCCTAAAACAACACCAAACAAGGTTGAAGTCTTGGAGAAATAATTTGACTAGAAAGTAAGACTCCAAAGGCAGCACCTGATTAAGCTATTTCAAATAATAATGTACATCATAATGCCTTTAAGTGTAACACTGCCTCGAGGTTCTATATAAATATAAAGTTTAGGAGTTTCAGTATAGGGTATATCAGTGTTTATTTGCAGTGCAAAAATTACAAAACCACATGTATCACATAGCACCAACCCAGAAATTCAGAATTCATGAGAATTTTAAGTTTGGAGTGGTGAAAACTGTAGCATATATTTGAGAAATGTTTCTAGCTATAGACTTGCTAATATTTTTAGCAACTAATAAACTTTGACTAGTGAATTAGTAGGAAGCAGCTACAGCACTTCTTTTAAAGTTATTCAGAGACTAATAATATAATGCTGTACCAAGAGAACAATATATCAAAAATATATAAATACTGCAGGTCATAGAAATACAAAATGTCTCCATAAAGACAGAAGAGAAGAAAAGCAAAAAACTCTGATATTTTAGTAAATCTCAGTAGGTTGAATTTATTATTCTATAAAAAAACACAGTACTGGTTCTGATTTTTGGTAGATTTTCCATCAGTACTTTCAGTGGTGAACACATGGAAATGTTTGCCCTGATATTTCCAATACTCTAACATGCAAAGAAAATCGCTTCATTTATCTGAACCCTTTCTTGAAATGTATATGGATCAAGATGGAGTGTAAAGTCTTAACAACATGATGTGAGTTCAGAGTAAGGAGAGATTTATCAACTCTATAGTTTGAAAGACAGTGGCAGAAAATGCTTTTAACAAGAGACCAACATAGGGTTAAAGCCAAATTTTTCTTGAACAGATGATATTTCAGATGGCCACACTATTCCAGATGCATCAATTTCCTTGAAAATCCAATCCATATATGTGCATATGCTGTGCTGGCAGGAGGACTGACTGAAATGGCCAAAACCCAAGAGCTAATATTCTTTTGGCCAGAATAATGCAATTATTATTTTCCTAGCTATCAGTCTAAGCATACAGAGCCATCTGTTATGCAAAGCAAACATACACATCTCAATTACAGAAAATGCAGTTGCCTTGACAGAATTTGGATTACACCACTAACCAGGGCTGTAAAATTTGTTTTAAGCTAGTGTATAATGGATGCCTTTCAGGAGTTTCCTAATTAGCATTTACCTGCTTAAACTAATTATCCATCCTTCTTCTTTACTGGCTTATTAGACTTTGTTGGATACTATGCATAAACCAGATTAATATGAACATAAGACAATAATAAACATTAAAGTTCCAATTCTTTACTGTATTAGCAACATGGTGGTGCACCAATTTCCAAATGTGAGATTCTTGATACTAACTCCCAAACAGATTAAGTCAGGGATTAAAGTCTATTACAAAACGAGGGACTTTAATGAGAGACAAGAATACTGATATGAGCTAGAAACAGCTCTTGTTACCATTTCTATCATTGGGTTTGCCAAAGACAGCACAAAATAACAATTACTGAACTTATTACAGCCAACTGCTTGCATGTTCTTTGAGGACTTAATGAGCCCCTATTCATATTCTCACCTGACAATATTTAAAATGAGTCTTTTTTTTGTCACTAAATATTAAAATTTCCCATTTAATTGTTGGTGGGATACAGCAAAACTAACAGTAAGTAGCCTATGCAAATAGTTGCTTCCTTATAGCTGTGTGGGTCCCAATTTAAAGTAGCTGAAATAAGTATTATTTCAGTTTTTCTTTTCCTCCTCAGGGTGACTGCAGTAGAAATAGATGGTCCCTCTCTGAAAATCATCATGCAAAACATTTCTGCTTCATTTCTAAGTGAAAACAGAAAGAAGCTATCCTGCCTAAACATTTCTGAATGCTTCAGGATTAGGAATAAGCATGAACAACTAACTTTTGCCCCACTTCTGCCCTGCCTTTTAATCTTTGAAAAACAGTTGTCAGCGATTAAATGAAAAAGAAAAAAAATCTCAAACCAAAACCTCCCAAATTCCTATATTTTATAAATTAATCTTTTCATATTAGTGAGCATTGGGGAAAGCATCAAAATGTGTCCTTGTTGGAACCCTCCCTGCAAGACATTTTAATGGCCTCTTTCAGCATTTCTTGACTCCAAATGACTCCCTGTCATCGTGTCAGCTCCCTGGATAATGCAGGGTACTCCATAAACATCCAGTAATAGGACACAGGGGAAGTACTATTAGAGTGTCCCTTTCCTATCAGGTATAGAGGTTTAAAGTTCAAAACAACTGAGAAAAGAAACTTCATTTGTTCTCAATAAATTAATAATGATCCTTTGTGGCAAAAAGTTTTCTTACATGTCTCAACATCCAATACTACAGGCACATTTTTCAGTTGTGTCACAGGATGAACGGGATGCAACTTGAAACAGTTAATTCAATAATCCATGGAAAACACAGAAACCAAATTATTATTTCCCTAATAATAATAAACAGAAGAATGCATCATACACAGTTATGCTCTAGAATTGAAAGCATGTACTTACTTGGGACAGGCCTAAATAGATGGAGACAGTTTCTGAAATGTACAAAAATTTTCCTTCTTGATTTAGTGCAAATACAAATCCATCCAGGGACTACAGAATAAGAGGAAAAAAATAAGTGAATAGATTAATAATGAATTCCAAACTACAAATAGAAATAGATTCAAAAAAAGGCATCACAAAATAAACTGAGGAAAATATTCTGACTTTTGTGAGAGTGGTTTTAATTTGAATCCTTAAGACAATTCCTTTGTATTCTGTCTACATATTAATAAATATCATATGAGTATATTACTAAGTCCAAGTTGGTGAGTATATTACTAAGTTATTTTACTGCCATGCTTATATCTGCCATATACTGTATAAAATTTATCTCATTTGCTTGATAGAAGAAATATTAAAAAATAATATTTTTTAAAATGAAGAAATAAATAAGGAAAACAAATAACCTTCCAATTGAGCAGTGTGTATAAAAAAAATCACCCCCCATTGCTCAGTATCAAAGCAGAGAATTTCCATTTCCAAAAATTCAAAAGGAGAAAATAAAATCCTGCCATCACTCAAATCACTGTGGACCTCAATAATTTGTAAATTAATTGAGGATTACACACACATGCACGCACACGCACGCATATATGCACACACCATTTTCCTTTTGTGAGACAACAAAGCCAATCAGCAGATTACTGTCAAATGTGTTTACAGCTTAGGTCTCTAGAAATGCTATGAATTTCATCCTTTTGGTGTAAAAGTCTAGATCAGATTTTTCTTTGACAGGTTCAAGTCTTTGGATGTGGTTTCCATTGCAACTGCAAAAATCAAAATACAATTACAGCGATTAATGCATACCTTTTGAAACACGAGCGCAGTTAATAAACAGAGGACTGTATTCTAAACTGACACAGAGTAAATCACTGCACTCCAGAAGGGAGTATACCTCTGTGAATAAGAGTAAATCTTCACTAGGAAGAAACTACCTTCATGCACCATCCACGTCTTTACCTTTCTGTCTTTTATGAGGATGATTTTTGGCAAACAATCATAGACTATTGAAAAAGTAAAATCGCAAAATTCCAGAAATTAGAAATGCTAAAACAGCTCAGAAAGTATGAAACAGCTCAAATGTTGGGAGGAACAAGGAAAAATCAACAAAATCCCATCCCAAATAGCTCCTTGTGATAAAAGAACATGTAAAACATTTGAAAGATTAACCTGGTTTTGGAAGAAAAAAGCACATAAATTTGATAGACATACATGATGACAAAAATCATGTAATCACTCCTTTGCAAATACACAACAGTGATTTCTGAGGGATTTTAATATTTTTATTCTTCTGCTTCTTGACTAATTTCTAACAGGCTGCTAGTCAAAAGCTGTCTTTGGCAAAAGTTCACCCCTCTCTGATGCAGTAGGTGGTGGAATTAGTGCAAAATCTGAGTTTTCTAAAAATAATAGACCGCATATTGGAAAACAAACCCACACTAAAGACACTGCATTAAAAAAGACTCTAATTTATATTTATGAATTAATAAAAATGTAAATCTGCATGGATCTCCTTCATGTAAAAACATTTATATTATGCAAGTAATTTATGGCCTCTTATAAATCATCATCATTTCTTTCTCAAATTATTAACATCACTTCCTTGAATTTTTAACATCAATAACAGGTGGAAAATTTGGAACAGTGAAATTCAAACTTAGATCAATACCAGGACAATCAAAACCTTTGCACATCTGATCTGTCTCACTATGTACAATCTCTTACTCAGAAAAGTAAATCTTTAAAGGTCTTAGTTGAAGTATTCCTGATTCTCTGTCCCGTGTTCCTTTGAGGAAACTGGCTTAACCCCTTGTTGAGCTGAGAACCATGACACTGTCTCCCTGGCCACCTATATAGAACTCCATTATTCACCAACAACAAGAAATTGTCACACTGACTCAGAATAAAGGCCTATCTGCAGCAGTTAGTTTCCCCAGGTCTGACAGTATGTACACAGATGTATTCCAGGACAGTGGAATATCCATACAGGCAATGACAAGCCTACCAGAGGTTTCTTACTAACCCGTTCTTAGTAGTTGGCATGACTGTGATATCTTCCTCTCTTGAGGAAAAATGTTTCATAGGTTATTTGTGTATCATATGTAGAAATAACTTTCCTCTTCTCAGTTTTTTGTATAGCTTTTTGTGTGGTCCCTTTACTCTGTTACTTGAGAGAATGGCACACAGTTCAAGCACATTTATGATTTGGTCTGCTTAGCACACTGCATTAATGTGTAATTATCTGGCATATCTGGACAAAGTTTTGTAAGTACCAGAAAAAAATATTCTCTGAGTCACTGATGTCTTTTCTGCTTCTTTTATGCACATCATCTTATTTAGGAATTCAGGCTTAATGAAACAAAAGCTTGAAGAAAGCTTTGAGTATTGATTAGGCAGAAATGTTTCACTCCGTGTAGTTTTGAAACTGGCTGAAACTAGTTTTGCTGGAAAAATATAAGCAAACAAACAAAAAAACCCTATCTCTAGTCAACATAGCTGTTCAAAGAAATTTCAGCCTCCATGGCTAAAGTTTGAAAGTCATCAGCAACTGGAAGGGTGTTGAAGTGAGAAGTGTTAGTCATCCCAAGCACTTGCTACTTTTCCTTGCCATTAACTCTGATTCTCTCCTTTCCTTTAAATAGCTTTATTCTATTAGCTTTACTTGTTAAGCCTTTTTTTTCTCTTTCTTTCTGGAAGAATATTCCTTACTTTTGCCCCCAAGTTTTATAAGGGAAGTAACTGAGGAGGCACTGCTGAAGGACTGGCAGGGCCAATGCAGCACACCTTTGAATGTGATTAGTCACTTTCTGTGCCATAAAATTTGTTCATTAAGCCAGCTGAGACTAAAATGAGTCATGGTCATTCTTTCTTCATGTCTTTTTCCATCTCTCTGAAGCCATGTTTATGTGCAACTACTGACCAAATTCAGCATTTTGTTCAATAGAACAAAATGAAGAAGTTTATTTAATTGTATTTTGAAAGAGCCACTGACTAACAGCTAATAGACACCTAACTCCTACCATGCCCAAAATACAAAGACCTTAGAACAAAAGCTCCAAGTACTAAGCTGAGGTTCCAATACCTAAGAAAAATGACAATAAAAATGGGAGGAGAAATAGCCATCTTCCAATGCAAGGCAGTTCCTCCCACCATTATGAAAGGGCTGAGATGGACCACTTTTGTGACAATGTTGTTGTTCCTTTTACAGGTCAAACAGTAGTTCTGAAGGACTGCCTCATTCGTTATTCATAGGTATTATTTATGAATATTTATTATTTAAGTAATGCGTGTTGAAATTTTTCAATTTTTCATAAAGCGTACGTCCTTTGTGCATGCCAAGAGAGCAGCAGACTTCAGAGAAGGTGCAAGGCAACATAACACAGGTTATGTTATATACTGGAGAAGACTATGTGATACCACTGTATCTACATATTCACAAACAATTTTGTTTTAATGAGAAATATCTGGAAATATTATTCATATTAGTTATGTATAATTAAGGACAAAATAAATGAGAGAAGGGTAGTGGATTGAGTCAGCTTTCAAATACCTCTTTTGAAAGGAGGACCACAGTGCTTTCTAGCCAGAATTTCTGAACAGTTTCAATGTAGTTCACAGGCAGAAGGATTTCTGTTCTGGACATTCCAAAGTTAACTATAATATAAAAATAGGGTCTGAAAAGGTAACTGGGTTTTTGTAATGTCCTATTTTCAGAAAAAGAGAGACCATGAATACAAGGAAAATTTTCTTGACTTAATTTCTCTCTTTTATTTTCTAAAGTAAATGAAGTTGACTGTCATAACTAACTCCTATCTCATCTAGTGTAGCAGCTGAGAAAGGGTCAGGGTGACCCCAAATGCCAATTTTGAGCACAATCCAATTTAAGGTAGACTGGCAACTTCTTGTTTAAAACTACACTTACTGGCTTTATGCAAAATGTGATTAAAGCTGAAGCTCTCTATTACTTTTGATTTCAGAAAACCATTATGTATTATGCTGTTTCAATCACCACAGGCTACTTTTTAATTTATTTTTTTTTTAACTGCCCCACTGTTTTCAACAGGCGCCAATTAAGATTCTGGGGTCAAAGGGTTAATTACATCTTCTTACCCACTATGTAGAATTTTCTGATTATTAACCAAGGTTGGATTAAGATGAAAAAGAACCGACACAAATGTTAATGCTTGCCCCTCCTCAAGAAGATTTATCATAATACCATGCTGAAATCTATATGCTCTCTTCAAAGCTGTTAAAGAATGAAATCTTGAAGGGAACACTAAAATAAATGCTTTAAAGACATGCAAGTATCTGATTTATTGAAACAGTTTTCTTTTTCCTGAAAACTGTTCTAAATTAGCCAGGCAGGACTGATACAAGTTTTTCTTTGTCACATACCAGCAAGTCAATGTGGTAGACATGAAGGAAGTGAGACCCAGATTTAAAAGTCACTAGCTACAGCACCCCAGAAAAATAATGCAAATTATTATAATTTATATTCTCTGACATCAGAATAATGTAAAGCACAGGTTTTTAACCCAAAATACTCACTGCCTTTTACAGTATTTGAAGCATAGTGAGGTTATTTCCTTTCAGGATATGAAACCTAGTGTACCACGTTGACCGAATATGCACTTATGTATAATGCATCATAGTAAATGGATTTATATTTGTCAGAGGAATTTTGTCCCAGCCATTTTTGCATATTCCCACTACAGGCAAATTTAATTCACTGGAGTCTTACTACGGTGTCCTTCTGGAGAATATCCTCATATTTCACACTATCCATGAAGTCCCTAATTCTTTCTAGTGTATTCCAATGCTTCAAAAAACCCTGTTACCCTGACCTAAACTCCAGTTAGAGTGAAGAATTACCAGTAGGCTAGGTTATTTTAATGACAGATTATTTTAAACTAAGCCTTCACCATCTGTTCCACCCCCTAATTATGAATGCAAAAAGGACATATTTCACAATTACATCAGTAAAAAGTAAGATATACATGATTTAAATGCATGCATGTGTTCTTTGTCCAATGCAGCATGCATCTGTGATGCTTTTCTCATTCAGGCTCTGATCAGGAGTTAGGGGCTGGAGAAGGGAATGTTCCCCCTGATAAAACAGATTAATTGATATACTAAACTTTTTCCTGGAAAACAGATCATCTTAATTAGAATTTTTGTCCTCTTATAACATAGTGATATTATAACTGGAGCTGAGCATTTATTTAAGGACAAAGCCTGTCACCAATTAGACAAACAAAATTCAATAACAGCAAAAATATTTCACTCTTTTTTTTAAAGAGAGGAAGCATTGGATGCAACTGACATTTATGAAAGAACATAGTCCCTCTCTTATAATATACATACAATTGCATTATTTATTCATCGATTGAATCACAACATGGCTTAAAAAGTATGATTTACTAAAGAAACAAAAAAGCAAGTTTCACTTCAATGTGGCAACCATTTTTGGACGGAGGGTTAAAATGAAATAAAAGGAATAAATGAAGGCTAACAGAAGTCTGGCCTCAGTATCCATCTTCTGTACTCTCATTATTAAGATATCAGAGCAATATCCTCCAGCAACCTCAACAAACATGCGAAAACATAACTACTTAGGTGGAAAATCTGACCTTGGGCTTTCACAATTAAGTTCTATGAGACAATTGGAGTATTGTGCTGGGAAATAGGATTTTACATGGGATATATTTGATACACATGAATAAAAATAAGCAACTGAAGTTTGATCATCTAATGACTTACACAAATCTCTAAAAGCTTTATTCGCCCTCTTCCATCTTTTCAATTCCCTTGCAAACAAACAAACCAACCAACCCCAAATAAACGAAACAAAACAAAAAACCCACCTCCAAACAAAAGCCCAAATAAAAATACTTTTAAAAGGCATAGGAATTATTTCAGTCTTCCTTGGGCTGAAAGCTTTTTGCCACTGAGCATAAATCCCAACAGAAAACACATAGAAATCCCAGTTTTCAGCTCTCATACTGCTGCCATTTTTTCAATCACAGTCCACCATAACAGTTATATGGCTACATGACCATGGACTCCTTGTGAATTAATGACACATACTTGGCAACAAGGCAGCATACGTTTGGCACCAAAACAACTATAGTAAAAAAGATGAGGTAAGGGGACAAACTCAAAGGATGTGGTTAGCACAGGCTTTGATGCCAGCTTCCTAATTTGTCATTTTCGTGCTCTTTGCTCGTGTGGTCAGGATGCAATTTATGACAACAAGGGAGTGCCAAAAAATAAATTTGTCAATAATAAGGAGGTCTGCTTTATAGCCCAAAGCCAAGAAATTAAGGAGGAGGAGGAGTAAACTTTACTGATTCCCTTGATACATCTTTCACAGAGTTACAGAATAATTATGTTTATACATCCAAAACAGCAAAAACTTGCAGTGGCAGTTTTACTACTTGATTAGAAAAAAACATATGCTATTCCAGAACAGAATGATTGCAAAAGTAGAAAGTGTAGAAAAGAAAAGTTTAGAGGCAAGAAAAATATTTCAAGGTGGCAGTGGAGTTCTTAAGATGTATTCCCTGGACTGTTCGCTGATAATATATTGACAAGTATCAGAGGTAAGTTTGAGAATCACAGCAAGATTACAAATCTCTAAGTGATGGATGTTCAAGAAAAAAATCTGAGATTAAGAGTTTGACAATTTTTTGAGTACAAAAGCAATAAATGACTTTTAGGAATCTCTGCCCCATAGACAGAAATATATTTTTTTCTAGAAGGCTATTCTATATTGCTGCACAATCTCAAACCACCCTGTGAAATCATGTACTAAAGCACTGAACTTTTTATCTTTATGATTTCTGATGAGTTCCTAACCTTTCATTATTTAGGATTCCTAGAGCTCCTAGTGCTGGTTCTAGACTCTTTGGACAGGAGATTGTGATGCCAATAACTGCATGCCACATAATGCAATCGGGTTTATTTAGGATGAGACTTATCATACAGAGATTACATTATATATCTCTTCCCCTGAGAAAGTGATCACTTAGGGTCAGGATTAAGTGTACATCTGTGGACTGCCTTTGTTTTGAATACATAGTGTTTGAATGTAAGTGGTTCCTGCCCTTTGGTGCTACAAATATTACAATCATCTATGCATTTCTGCACTGAGAGGTGCTGCCCTGAGTAAAGGGCTTGAAAATGTATGTACCTGCATAACATTTACTAAATAAGTGCCAAAAGTGAAAGAGTAAGGTGATGCAGCAGCAGGAGCTAAGATACACAGAGCTGGCAGAATGAGGGCTTGAGTCCCCAGACCTGCACCTCAGACCACACAGCAAGATATTGTGGGAACCTGATCTGACTGAAACACTGGGCAAGTAGAAGCAAAACTGATTGTGGAAATAATAAGCATTTTTGTGAATGTTATTGTTTCCCAAGCTGCAAGTTTGAAGCCCTTTTATGTTACATATAAATATTTCAGTTTATGTAAGCTCAATTCAAACTGATCTTATATTCGTTGTGTATTTGCATGTTTGGTTAGCTTTTCTGTCAATCTACACAACCTGACACCATGTGAAAGCAAACAGATAAAGGTAGCTAAATATCAGTCGTCCAAAAAACTAGGTGAAAAATCTAAAAGGAAGAATTTTTTATAGAGAGTTAATCTCACTCTTAAAATATCATCTGTGCACTCAAGAGGTACTCAGATGCTGTGGTGATTGATCCTGACAACTGGCTTGCTAGAATTCGACCTGTATCCCAGACCTGAATATGTGTTCTTACTTGCCTCCCACAATTTCATACACATGAAGCAGAGAAGCTTCATATGTGTTCAAGGAAGAACAGGATGAGGGGCTTGTGCTTAGCATATTTAATCTATTAGATGGAAATACATACAACCAAAATAGATTTGAATGAGAAATTGAGTCGAGTTCTTTGACTAGCATATCGTTCTGATTTATACTCTTCTTGAAAGAAGAACATGAGAATACTTTCCAGACAATGGAATACAGATATAATAAGAACACAGAACATTAAGAATAAATGTCTACTCAATACAGTGCTGTTTCTAACTGTAACCCTTTAAGTTACATGGAAAAAAAAAATTAAAAACTCATGTTCTTATCTTCAGCCTCTTATTCCATGTTATAACCCAAAGAAGACAGAATCTGGTCCTAATCTGCTAAGAGTTCCTCCAGCTGTCATTAATCCTTGAACTAATGCAGGAGATCCTTTTGCTATACCCATTCTTCCTCCACCTATGGGAGTGTGGAGCAGTTCCACACACATTCCCTCTGAAGTCTACCAGGATCCATAGACAGCTGGGCTAATTTAAAGCAGCTATTCACTTTTCCAACAAAAATCCAGTACACAGAAGCCTCCAGAATGGTTACTGACTTTTGTCATGGTTGCTGCCTTACTGCCTAATCTTGCAACTTGAATCCTTGAATCTGGACTGACACAAATCAGAACATACTAGTTACTAGAAGCTGGGTTTATTGAGACATGGAAAAAAAAAGGAAGAGGAAAAAAGCCCACAAAACTATAACCCCTTAAGGTTTGTATTTTGAAGTGGTTCTTGTAACTCTGAAGATTGTTTCCTCTACTCTGCATGTCTTTATCTGTCTACCCCACTAATGGCATTCAAATCCATGGTTAGTTTTTTCCAAATTTAACAGAGGTCTTAGAGAAATTCCTACAGGTTGAGAGAAAATGGATTTAAAATGGAGATGGGACCTCTGAGAGCCTTTGCTGCAGTAAAAGCTGGACTATGAGTTTCTATTAGACATCATGGAACAGAGACCTTTCAAATGTCCTGATCACTGAAAAATACTCAGGTTACACTGTCTTAAGGCATAAGTCAGTAGAAGATAGGATGCAAATCTTCACAAAACTGTGCTGTGCTATTCTGGTTCTTACAGAAGCTTAGATTTCCATTCACTTATCTGTGCAGGGAAGACAGGAATACTGCAACTACATGGGACAAACAAATTTCTGAAACAAATTGGATACTTCATTAATAATAAAAATATTTCAAAATCTTCCCCTGAAATAATTATCCACAACATCTGCATTTTTCACAGTAAAATTGATATCTTTATGCTGGTTTGCAATACTTTGTGCAAGGGTTTTGAGCTTAAAGTGCTTCAGTCCAGAAGTACATTTCACACAAAAGTGGGAAATGCACATTTATGTGAAAATCAATTATCCCGAGGGAACTGGAGGTCTGGTCCTGAATGAATGTGAGGAAATCAACTCAGTTTGCCACTACAAAACACTATTGCTATGTTGACCTTCCACTTCTGTTTCACAGCTGGAATATGAGACCAGGTGAGAAGACAGTATGTAGGTTTGCCATCAACAGGTCTCTAATCTCACCCTAGGCTATGAAGAAATATTGTGTTTCTCTCTCCCCCCCTCCCTCTTTGCTTTTTTTTTTTTTTTTTTTTCCCTGAGCTCACCTCTAATGCCTGTGTTGGTAAAGATAAGTATGGATTTTGCTGTTTACCAGCTCATTGCATAAATTCAAGCATATCAACAGCACAGAGCAGCTCTTCCAAAGAAAAAGGTTTATATTCTTTTTAAAATACAAGCTAATATATTACAGTGGCACCTCTGACTGCTGTGATAATTAAGGGTTTGTTTGTATTTCCATAATAAAATCCTATTCTCTAGTGTGGGGACTGGTAAGTGAGTTATGATTTGTCCAGAAGCCAGAAACACAAGGTTTCAACTAATAATATCTTTTTTCCTTTTAGAGACAGAAAATGTTCATCTGTATTTTTACAAAGGGTTTTAGTGTGCAGCCAAATTATTATGCTATTCCCTTAAGGGGTGCCCTGGATCAGCTGCAGCATAAAGTACCAGTAACCTGCTCATCAAAGGGTACTCAAGACTTCCTTGGAAGTGCAGAGTACAGTTGCTGTTGTTGTGCCAATAATCCACAACACTGCATTATCTAAAGAGCCCTGAATAAGTCTTGACATCACCAATCCTAATGCTATTTATTGCACGTGTCAACAATCTCTATGTTGTATCTCGTGTCCCAAGTAGGTACTGACATGATTGCTCTCCACTGTTACTATCTGATTCACTCCAATTTGTAAGACCTGAAGCTTAGTGTCTCCCTAATATGACTGTGGTAAAAGTGCCTTCATAAATGAAAGTGATAAAAGAAAACTCCTCCTCTTGCCAAATCAAATGTTAGCACCATCTTCCTGCTATTCAGAATCACCCAGAGAAAACCAAGGAAACACTTCTAATTTCTTATTATAATGCTTTATACATACAGTGTTTAAAGTGTGAGTGTAGCATCCCAGCTTTTTTGCTTTCACTGTGATGTTTTCTTTTTTTCTGCTGTCATATATATCAAGATAAGCATAGTTGGAATTAAGTTCTCCCTCAGAAGTTTCCTGCACCATTTACCTGCAATGAAGTTACTATGACATCCACTGATATCACTGTTACTATGATCACTATGACATCACTGATATCATTTTAGTATTAAAATTACTAAAGAAAAATCATATAATACAACAAAGCTCCATATATTTGCAGCTGTCTCCTGTCTTCAGAACTGTCTACTTTTAGACCCTAAGCAATAACATACATATTTTCTTGATTTTCTTCACCTTTTCTCCATCTTCTTCCCTTTCTTTAAATCACGGAAAAACTACATTGAGGCAAAATCAAATGGAATCATAGAGTGGTTTGGGCTGGAAGGGACCTTTAAAGGCCATCTATCTCCAACCTCCCTGAAATGAACAGGGACATCAATTAGATCAGGTTTCTCAGGTCCCCGTCCAACCTGACTTTGAATGTTTCCAGGGATGGGGCATCCATAATCTCTCTGGGCAACCTGTGCCAGTGTTTTATTACCCTCATCATAAAAAATTTCTTCCTTATATCTACTCAGAATCTACCCTCTTTCAGTTTAAAACTATTACCCCTTGTCCTGTCAAACCTTGCACTGCAAGTGCACTGCCAGTGTTTTTTATGCTGCCATGTGAAAGTCTTTGCAGTTCAGATTTTGTTCCATTGCCATGCCCAAATGAACATGCTGCCTGACACACCACACAGAAAGCAGTATAGATAGACTTCTGCATGTAAATTTGCCATTTTAATTGGCAGCAACCCCTCCAACTTAAAATAAATAAATTTAAGTGGTCATGCTTTAATGAGTTCCGACATATATCTGAATTTCTTCAATCTGTTTTCAGTCACTATAGTGAAAAAGAAATGGTATTTTATCAGTCATTCCCTGACTCTGGTTTCAAACCAGATGGGAAAGAGCAGAAGCACACACACACACAAGACAACTGCAACAGAAATATAACCAAATGTTTTCCACATCTGAGAAGATTGTTTTAGTTCTGACTAGGGTTTAAAATCTAAACAGTTTTTTCAGCCTAGTTACAATCCTTAGCAGGATTACAATTCAGCTTGAGGAGATTTCCTGTTGCACTTAACTCTGGGTTTATCTCTAAATTAAAATTTTAATGGAAAATAAAATAAACATACTAGGGTGCTTAGAAATTCAGAACACTTTTTGACCCCTAAAAGATGGACATTAATGGTATATGAAACTTTAAATCATCCTTGTTTCAATATGTTTATACCTAAACCTTGTCAGAACCAAGTTCTCCCTCACAGGCTTCCTGTGCCATTTCCCAATCCTTCTATGAAGTTGCTATGCCACCCACTGATGTCACAAACTAGTAGGAAAATTATTTTAAAAAATCATATAACACAACAAATGTAGAACTGGAATTTCCAATAGGGAATGAACAAAGAAAAGAAAAAATCTTACAAAACTAGTTTTGGAAAGCAAACAGAAAGTATGTACATACAACAGCTACTTGAAATTAGTGTTCCAAATTTACATATAAAATTCTACCTACAGCCAACTCCTAAAAAAAAAAATCTCTTACTCAAGCCAAAATTATTTCCTTCTGAGGAATCTCACTCTGTTTGCACCAAAACCTAATTCATTGCAGAATTAGTGTTTCCTAAACCACTCTTTAGTAGCAATCTGAAACCAAACCAACCAAACCTAAAGTCTTGATGAATTTGAAATATATTGCCTGTATTCCAAATAAAAGAGGCTTCAGTTACCTTTTAAATATATTCAATAAGATGTGCAGATAACTATAAGTCTATAGGCCTTGAAGATAAAATAGATTAGACAAAAGAACCCTGAGTATAGGTTAAAATATGTGGATGGCAAATCCATTGCACACAGATTGGAAAGCATTTCTGTTAATCTGTAAAGGTAAACTAAAAGATTTTTGTTATTTCTAAGAAAGACAGAAATTTAAGCTGTATAAACATTGTAAAATTTGATTTGCAAAGCCACAGAAAAGAATTTAAGTGCACAGAATAAAAAGAAATCCCAGAAGTTAGTGTGAAACCTTATCACTCAAAGGGAATTTCCAAAGACTAACTACTGATACAAAGTACAGACATTCCAGATTTGAGCAAAGATGTACAAATCTATCAATATTTCGTGTCTCATATATGAACTTGTACTACTGCCTCTGACCTACAATAATTAGTCTACAGATAATAAGTGATTAATTTCAAAAATCATGGTTACCCAACTCCTTAAAAGCTCTTTCTTATCACTCACAGAAATGTTATGCTTCTATACAAATGATATCATAAACTGCTGTTGCAAATACTACAGCTTCAAATCACATTTATTATTTGTAAATGCTTGTTGAACACAGCAGGTGGCAAAATGATTTAGCATCATGAACAAATACATATGGTTGCTTGAGCCCCAGTTTTAGAGTAGATAAACCTATTTGCTGGTCCTACATTTAATGGACTAGAAACAAGCAAAATTGCAGCTAAACCATTGTACATATTCTGGCAACTCACTACTTCAAATGAACTTTCTCATATGAGCTACTGTGCTTAAAACAACTTAAAAACAAATCACAGGTCTCACATATTCAATGACTGGCTCATCTGCAATATTTCCTCTTACAGTTTTCAAGGAGGATTATGCATTATGGAAAAGAAAATGCAAAGGTAAAAGCAAGTGTTATGTAGTCTAAAATCAATAGACAGAGAGAGGATATTAACCAAGAGGCTAATAAAAAGATGCTGCCCTAGACAGTACCATAAAGAGCCCTGATATATTTTTCTCTTCAGAAATACTATTCCTTATGCCAATTTTCCTGTAGCACTGCAGTAGTTTCTCTGTGTATATACACGTCATCTTATTTTTTTCTCTTGTTCCAATTTTATGTTTGCATTTTATTTTCTCATTTCCTTCCTGCTACTCCCCTGTTTCTCTTTACTGGCTTGATGTTTACACAGACCTTTACTAGAATTGCAGGGTTTGGAGAGATCCCATTTTTCTTCTTTGTTGTAATGCCCACAGTTTTTTTCCCAGAGAAAAGATAAGTTTACCAAGAAAATAAAAAGCTAATACAACCTTTTGCTCATCAACAAAGTATGTCTTGCTGTAGCCAGGAATAAGTTAATAAAACAAGGAAAAAGCTTAGTGGCTTAAAGAAAAAAAAAAAAAACAAAAAAAAAAAACGCACCTCATGGGGGTTATGAACGAACAATGTTGTTTTTTCTTCCCAGCGTGCAAGGATTTAATTAAGTGATAACAGTCACCTTGGGGTGGCTGCACAAGGCAATAATATCTAGGTGAAGAAAAATGCTGAAGAGAGTTGAGTACAGTCAATTTATCTTCAGAGAAGGCAATAAATGAACAAAGCATAGGTATTTGGCTGATTGTTTTGGAATGTTTCCATTACTGATAAACATCAAAATAAAAGGACAAAGATTTGGTATTTTCAGTATCTGAAATGCATTAAATACAGAAAGAAATGAAGGAATAAATCACTGTGAGGTCATATCCTAGAGTTCTAATTGCAAATGGTTTGGTAATTATTCAAGCTAAACATAGAACAAGGGAATTTTAATGTTGACACAAAGGATAGAAATACAGCTGAGATGTGTATTTATAGCAAACACAAAACACTGCATGAATTTCACTCTGGAGAAAAAATATGGTAAGTGTAGATGGAATGAAATGATATATATTACACAAATATATGCAACTTCGCAGCCAGCAACCCAAATTCAAGGATTTAAAAATATGTTTGTGGGAGCTCTTCAGGAAACAAATAGCAAGCTCAATTATCTGTAAGCCTATGTTCTGCCACCCCCATATGCAGAGAAAGAGATGTGTGAGAAAGAGCAACATGAAACAGAGAAGAAAGACTACCAGAGAGAAACATTCTCCTTTACCACAAAGCTGCTAACAATTTGTTTTACATTACTTGCAACATAGGGCTTGAAAGGAACACGCGGACTGTCCTTAGGGAGCGTGAAGCCTTCAGAGGGGTCTGAAAGCTATGTAATCAGTATTTCCAGTAACAGTACTGAGTCTTCCAAAACCCAGCACAACTCTTAGTAGAGCTACAATAGTTGTTAGCCAGCAGCACATTTGGCCAAACAGGCACAAATCATGCTAATACGTAGATGGGAGAAACAGAACAAACATGCCAATAATCTGGGGAATTCGTCACATTCCTTTTTCCCTCTCAAACTGGAAAATCTCATATTCTTTTTAGTTTTGATCCTTTTCCTGAATTTGTTTTCAGCAATGAGGGAATGTATAGCTATTTTGCTGAGTTTACAACCAGTTTAAATACTCCTCACCCACACATGTCTGCATGGAGAGGATGAAACCTACAGACAATTGTTTTTTAACTATGTGGGCAGATACTCTTTCAAAGAGAAGTCAATAATGAATGGCTCACACGGCATCCTGAGGAAAAAATCATGAAATATGCGTGTGTTTGTGAGGCAATGTGAGAGCAGGACAGAGTCTGAAGGAAAAATATCAATTTCTGAAAAACATAAAACATTTTCAACTTGAACATAAACCTTAGAACAAATTTCACTAAGTTGTCTCATTATGACTTCAAGTGTATGTTCAGCTAAAGTATTTAAATAAACACTGCCTGTGTTTTTAAGGCCCTGTAAGTAAGATCTACATCAACAACTGGTCTCACAGCAGTTACTTTCCTTCTAAAGGCAAAGTTTTTTAGAAACACTTTATGAACTACATATATGCATTCATTTCTCACCTGTAGAAGGCTGAAGGTTTATCACCTGCCCAACACTATTGTTGTCACTTGGTAATGTGACAACAATAGTCACTTGGTAATGTGACAAACATTTATCCCAGTTAAAATTTCAAACTTATAGGTTATTGCCATCAAGACACTAGGGAAAAACTTGCATAATAGTGACCAAGATTCCCTTTCCAGTTACCATGGAAGTTCTGCACAGTCCCAGAGATGGGTCAAACAGGTTTTTGAACTCCAGGTCTTTTAACTAGAAATAGCTACTAAAATCTGACTTCCCAGAATTAAAAGTGTTCCACAAATGCCTTCAGTTAAGATGTGACATTAGCTACATGATCAGAGTGCAGGTCTTAGAATTAAAATACAATATCCATCTCATTCATGCATGAGATTACACACTATACCCTTAGTTATTTTCTCTCTTTTTTTTTTCCCTATTTTTTNATATGTATAGCTATTTTCTCTCTTTTTTTTTTTCCCTATTTTTTTTCTCTTTTGATTGGGTTTGGTTTTTTTTTTTTTTTTTCCTTTTTTTTTTTTTTTTTATTATGATTATTGGAAATTAATAAGATCTTATAATGTGAAACTTGGACTGGCTTGTTTTCCTGAACTAACACTTCAGCATCTCCTTCAGCATCTCCTCCATTGATTCAGAATATTCACCTATTTTGAGGAACTGATCAAGCTGAGCCAAATCAAGATCACATCTCTGGGTCCTTCTTCCTGCCTTTGGGATACAGCGCACTTCTCATGAATCCAGAGGGTTAAAACCTTGGAGTTGGTTCCAGAATGTGTTGGAAGGACATGAATTTGATGGATTTGAGGGATGGAAAGGAAGAAGATTTGAAGAATCTATTTGAAAAATACTAGAAAAAACCCAATGATAGGGAGTAAATCTCACAATAGTATGAACAAGCTAAAGCTCACTTGTAGTTGTAGAAAACATAACGTAAAATGAGAAAATATAATGACTATAAAGGACAGAACGAGAAACAAAGGGGAACAGAACAACAAGCACTGAAAAGAGAACAGAAGGACCAAAAATGTGCAAGAGAAAGTGAGTTTAAGAGAAGATGGAAGAAAGAGGGAGACAACTACTAAGTTTCACTTCTAGTAAATAATTTTACAGAATAAACACCAACACATTGCAGACTTTTGTGTGAATATAAAGCTATGGCATCCAGAAATTATTTGATTCTTCAAAAAACCTATAGAAACTATCATCTCCAGAGCAGCTTACATGGCAAGTGCACAAGTCAGGATGAATAGAGATTTGGCAACGTCTGACCTGAAGCATAGATGAAGAAAGACAATTTCTTTTCTTCTGAAGGATCTTTCCCAAGCTTTTAATGTTACTTACCTATTCTTGCCAGGGATACCTTTCATTCCTTGCCTACAAAGATTTATACTGTGCCTAAAAGTGTGTGTGGAAAATGCCAGACTTCACAAAATGGAAAATTTTCCCACATCTTCTTGAAAGTATCTGTGCAACATTTAGTTCTTCCCCTTAGAAATTGCTTCAGACTTTATGCAGCAATTTAAAAAAACACCTCTCAAACTGTTTAGCTGTGTTAACCTGTTCAGAGTTGGCAGTCGAAGGCACAGCCTTGAAAAAAAATGCTTGTATGCAAATCAAGAGAAAAAAATCTTACAGTACTCTGCTCTTACAGTGGTCAACACTGGACAGCTCTCAGCAGAAAATACAAAGTCATTCAGCATGAAAATCTGCTTTCACAGAACAAACCCTTTCTCCTTACAAATATCTCAAGAAATACTACTATGGGAAGCACTTAGAAGTAACAAAAAAGAAAGGAAAAATGTTGTTGTCTTGGGTAAGACAAATGCTTTCCCATTTATGTTAATATCAGTCAAAGAAATTTGGCACAAGATGATGTATATATATTTATATATATATCATTAATGTGGAAATTTATTGGAGTGTCAGCTTTAGCTGAAGACATTCAACTATCCTATTAACTTCTCCACACCATCACTGCTCATTCTTAAGGATGCAGTATCTGAAAAGCCAGTGGCAAAATGTCAGAGCATCTTTAGCGTACACTGCCATTCAATTTTATATTTGACCAATCAGTCAAACATCTTATGTCTGACTTAGAACTTTCAAAATTCATACCAGTATACATTTTTTTTCTTATAGAAATCTGTTTGTTGTCATAAATAAAAAAAATTATATGTTTAAACTTGTCTATACCCACTTATTTCTCTATGTGGGATCTAGATCTGTAAAGATCCTCATACCTGTCCACTAGTGCAAAAGAAACATTCCAATGACTGTATTCATATAGTTCCTTTTTTTGTACATATCCAGTATGCAGTATTTACTATTTCTTATTAAAGTGAGCTTTGCACTCTACCTTGGTAAGAAACTCAGTGCATATAAACTGTGGCAATTTATCACTACTAAAATCTTGTTTAGTAATAAACATTATTTCAGACTGTTAGATAAGTATATAAAAATTCCATAGAAATAAACAGATGCAGGACTCCTTGCTTTACTCAGTTACTCTTATGGTTGTTCAGCAGGACATTACACAAAATAAGTTGACCAGGGCAAAATTGATACAATTTGAAAAGGATTTATTATTGAGGATCTCTATCCTCTTTTGTCACTGCTGCACAATTTTTTAGAAAATGTTTTCCTCGGAAAAATGTATGATGAAGGTTACATTTCCCTAAAATGGATTCAGCCTGCTCACCTAGTTTATAATAAGAATGCAATGGGAACAGCAGATATCAATCTGCTAATATAATGAAATAAATATGATGGGATTTTGGAGAGACATCTGGTCATTGCACACAAGATGTATGTGTTATTGAGTATCTGGAAACACTAGTGGGAAACTTAAGGAATATTTTTTTCTCCAAGCAATCAGGCTGTATCAATTACCAGGAAACAATCCTCAACTAATGCTGAGAATGAGCTGCAAGGAAGATTTTGGGAATCACCATCCCTGGAAGTGTTCAATAGTTGCCATGGTTTAGTTGACATGGTGGTGTTTTGTCAAAGGCTGGATTAAATAGATCCTGGCAGTGTCTGCCAAACTTAATTATTCTATTATTCTATTTTTTTTTAATCTTCCAAATTTTACAGTTTTTCATTTATGGAGTAGAATACATTGCTTATGGAAGCAAGATTTTAGATTTGTTATTTCTTTGGTATAAGTTGCAGGCTGAATTTCTGGGAAAACTCAGTCAAATTGGTTTAATTATTCTCTAAAGTTACATTGCCCATGTTAAAAAAAATTATGACCTTTCTTTTAAACTGTTCTGTTCAAATCTGCTCTCATTCAACCAATTTCTGATTTCTTGAGTAAAACTCCAATTTACAAGTCTTGTAGAATTTCTAGCTAACAACAACAACAAAAAAATATCTTAATGATTCCATTTAAACACACAGAACTACTGCTAGAGACTGCTGGCACATGACCAGATCTTGCATTTGCACCTCTAGTTTTCACTAGGTCAGTGGTATGTCTCCATCAGAAGTAGCACCTGGCACTTGCCTCATCACATGCCTTCCAGTGATCTGGGAAGAAGAACCTGTCTTGCCTGAGTAGGACAGATGCATGAATCAGGTTCTTTGTAAGAGAAACAGAACTTTGTAAGAGTTCTTTGTAAGAGTTCAAAGTTCAACTGTAAGAAACAGTTCTTTGTAAGAGGCAGAGAACTGCAGAGGACTGGGCAGGGAATGGAGTCCCTTGACTAAAGGAAAGACACCTTAAGAATAAGTATACAAATTACTCTAGGATTAATAAATCTAGGAGCCAAAAAGATTTGGGCTTCTTTCATAATCTGAGAAAAGAGCTTCAAATCACCTGGTCCATATTTAGAGGGTTCTGAATCTTTGATATGACCCAACATGGCAAGGAAGGAGTTAAGCAAGTGGAGGAAGATCTGTTAAGTACCTAGGACACAGATAGAAGATTAGGGCTCCTAAAGAGAATGGAAATGGAGTTTGTGGGAAATGCTGACAGGCTGAACAAGCAAGTGTGAGGCACTGGGAAGACGAGTATTGGAAATGGGAGAGAAGGCTAGAAGAGATAGGCTAGACTATTTAGGCGCTATGAAATAGAACTGAGACATATTTTCTCACTAGAGCAGATTTCTTTTCAAAAATTGGAATGGCTCCCACAAATTCCAATTCAAACAGCTCTTTTATCAGCAAAGGTAGGAAGGATATTGGCAAATGTTAGCACCACAAAATATTCTAAGCCATAAGGGACCCATGAGGATCATTGTGTCCAACTCCTGATTACACACAGGGCAACCTAGAAGTTAAACTGTATATCTACGAGAGTTGTTGAAACACTTGAACACCAACAAGCTTGGTCATTACCACTTCCCTGGGGATTTTGTTCCAGTGACTGGCCACTCTGTTTGTGAATTTTTCCCTAATATCCAGGCTTCTCATGCTAGACCACATGGAAAATTATAATTTATTCTAGTTACCCTGTTCAAATGGCAAAAGTACATGCAATTATCCTAAAACGATATATCTTCCAATAAACTATGTTTGCTTCAGCAAGACTTCCTGACTTTTCTATTTTTATTAGTAGACCATAAGAAATTGCATCCAGAGCAATGCAAAAAGAAAAGCATTAAGATTGTAAAGTTGAGGGCTGCAAAGTAAAAAGGCATTCCACTGGAACCCCTGCCTCATTTATTGCATGTAATAGATAATGCTGCCTTAATGAACAGCTATTTGGTTTTCTCCCCAGTCTTCAATGTGTGGTCCTAGGCCTTATTTACTGCATTCTATGCAAGCCATTCTCTGAAGATAGGATTGCAAGCTTCCTTGCAGGTTTTTCCATGATGCTCATCACTACAGCATCTGAGTGCTTCATAAACATTAATTTATTTTTCAAAATTACCTTGTGAAGCTGTAGAATAAGGGAGAAGATGTAGCCACTAACAGTGCCCACATCATTATTGTCACTGATCGATGTTGAATACAACAATTATCTTCACTAGATAAGGATCCTAATTTGACAAGTATAATTGGATATCCAACAAAAGGAAATACAAACCAGGGTATATAAGACCGAAGGGCAGGCTGAAGTTCTGTAACAACAAAACTATTAGATGCCCAAAAGTCCAACAATGACAGTAAAAATGACTTAAAGGCCCTAAGGGTAAATATACACCCACTTTTTTTTTTATTCCAGCTGCCTGATATCACATAAATAAGGCTGTTCCCATTAACGGGGGGCAGCATCAGAAAAAGTTAAGTTCTACAACATCAGTGCTGCTACATAGTGAGATTTAAATCTTTTCTCTTAAGCAACTGGGTGATGCTCTAGAGAAGTTATGCACAAAGAAGAAGAAGAAGTTATGGTAAAATTAACCTGTTAGCTATCTTCATGAAAGGAGTGAGATATTCCTGATTGTGGAACTGGAAAATGTTCCAGCTATACCAATCCAGGTTCATCTGCAAGAAGAAAACATGCATGTATGTGTGTGTCTGTAAAAATTACAGAGTCAAGAGGGAGCAAGTTCCTCACCATTGGGAATAAAGAGTAAAACCCCAATTTACCTGCCAAAGTAATGTGTGAGTGATGATGGATTCCCTACGTGGCAAGTGGTGTCACAGCCTGAATACCTGAAAGGATGAGGGTCAAACAGGAGGTCTACAGCCAGTCTACACTATTAATGGATTTAAAAGCAGCAGGGACCAGTTACAATCTGTCTCCCACTTTTAGGAATCAAATGTAGATAAATGGATAGTGGGCTTAATATGACCATGGTACCTTCAGAGAAAACATGCTGCTAAATACTATATGAACTTTTAGAAGCTGAATAGGAACACTGGACACCCAACTCCACAAGAACTACTGCTTGTGTGATTACTTTAAGACATAGGGCAATAAATGTGAAAACAACAGCACTAGCTATGCACTGAACGATAGCTAGTGAATTGAAGCTTTATGTAGTAGGGATGATCAAAATTTTATTTTTTCTCATGTTATCTATTAATATTTGGGACTCTTAAGCAGTCACCAGGAGCTTGCTAAGGTTTTCAGAGCTAGCCCCAGTACACTCCAGCCACATTTCTTCACATTTCTTCACATTTCTTCATTTCTTCATTTCTTCACATTTCTTGTCCGAGTCACACCAAAAGGCAGAATACTGAACAGTGTAAATACTGATACCAACAAACTTGATGTAATCTGAAATACATTTCATTTTTTACAGAAGCCTAGATAATACATTCTTCTCAGTGGACATATGTAGCTGCACAAAATTTTGATAGAGCCTTAAATAATCACCCTTTGCTATTTGCAACATTCACTTTTCTTCTGGTGAGCTGTGAGAAAAGAGACATTCAGCCACAGAGTTCAAGTGTCCAACAGCTTCTTTATTTGGAGCTACACATTTATACATAGTGAATTTGAAGGAGTGAGAGCCCTTGCAGGAAAGGCAATTTTTGTAAACAGTATTGACCTCACATCTGAGGTTTATTAAGATAACCTCTGAATAAAAGGATTTAGGGAAAAAATTAACAACGGGTAGATTAACTTAGATCTACCTAATCTGACATTTCCTGCACTTCCTGCAAAGTATTTACTACTGGCTATTTGGTGGACAAGACACCAGACTAAGTGGACAGCAAGTCTGACTCAAAGTAGCAATATCTAAACTATACACAAGAAAAAAAAAAAAAAAACCCCAAAAAAATGAATTACAGAAGCAGCAAAGATATCAAAAATCAGAATCTACTGAAAACATGACAACAACAAAGGACTTGCACTTTAAGAATGTGCAGACCTTGTTTTGCCTTGCTGCAGAGGGGTGAATTTCACCCTTAGATGGTTGGCTTTTTCACTACAAGAGTTTCCAATAGAAAAGATAAATCCTAAAGAGAAGACAGAAGAAAAAAGTTTACTGTTCTCTAACTTTTTTGCTCATTTGCTTCCTCACTTTTATATATACTCATAATACAGACATATATATAGAATGAAAAGAGAGAAGTCGAAGTATGCTCACTCATAAAGACTTGCTTTCTCTGACAGATCAAAAAAATCTTCAAGGCACTGCTTCTGCATTCAAAGAACTAACATTGTGCAAATTACTGGGAAGAAATAACAGCTAAACTCATCTAGCAGCTCAGTTTAAAGATGTCATGCTGCTTTATCCCTATCATTAAGAGACTTATTTTAGTGTCTTTAACTATTAAGCTTTAACTTTTTTCAGCATCCTCACACTGCCCCTTGACTCATAGACAGACTTACCTGTGTTATTTTGAGGGGTTATTGCTTCTCCAACTGACTGCCTGGAGGGTTTCCAATATTCTGCAGTAAACTGTTGCTAGATTTTCCATTATCACTAATCAGCAAGATAAATGCAGTCAGAAGGACAGAACATTTCTGCGGTTAAAGCTATTTCTTTTCAAAAAACTATAGGAGTGTTTGCTATTCAAATCTTCTGTAGGCCCTACAGTGTCAGCATTAATTTACTGGGATTATTACCATCTGAGCAATAATGTTTTGGCCTGGATAAACTTAATTGGTGCTTTTCTTTTCTTTTAGGTTCCTTTAAGAGAAGAAATGACAAACATGTAAAACTGACTGGTTTTAAAACTGTCTATTATACATTTTAAGCAATGGAAGGGAAATGGAAGGACAGGGACAGGAGAAACACTTTCATCCTGAGTAGAGACATTGCAATTGAAGCACATTCACAACTGTTCTTTACCCTGGCTCTATTATTATTTTTGTAATTCTTCATTTAACAACATTCTTTAAAAATAGATCTGATTACTCTAAATATCTTGGTCCTGCCATCTATGGCTTACATTCTGATTCTGCCCTTTAGGTTTCCCTTTTTTGGTACCTCTGATACTATGTGCTAATAAGGAGAAGAATGTGATAAATGAGGTCACAAGTTCTTCTGCATGAGAGAGATTTCAAAGCACTGACAAAGACAATTAAAAAATTATAGGAGACCTAATTTAATAATCAAAATCTCTTCAACATTTAGCAATTAATTGCACAGTATACATGCTGCCTGCAGCCAGCCCATGCTCTTGAAGTCCACTGTGTCACAACAAGGCTCAGAAATCCATTGAGCCCTACTGGAAACAGTAGCTCTTTCAATTTATAAAGATGAAAGAAACCCACTATAATTTCTATATCTTTGCCTATTTTCTTGTCGAAATTTTTATAAGTGAAGAAGAAAAATGGAATGAAAGGAAAAAAGAAGATACAGTCCTTCTCTTCTCCCATTCACATTTACTTTGTTCCCATGCTTGCAGCTGGCTTTGGCATCAGCAAATAATACTTTGGGATGAGTACTTTACATCTACCACCCATCCATTCTGGTAGAGAAAATAGCATGTCTCCTAAAAAAATACAAGCTTCCTGCACTCACCCTATAAACATCCAGCAGTGGTCCCACACTCTAGTATTCACCTCTCCAAATGCAATCACAACAGTAGAGGTACCAGTTAAAAGCTGGTTCTAGGTATTGTGGAAATAAAAATGCCTCTTCCCACACAAGCTCTTCCAGCACTGCTAGCAGAGACAAGCAGATAAAAGACTGAAGAAGGGTGTCATGGGAATGCTGGAAATTGTCTTTATAAGTGTCACCCCTGAAGTGGCATAAATGTTGCACCTTTTGGGGGAGCAGGTTGTTTTTAACCCTTAGGTCTGCTGGGTGGTACCTGAAATAATTAAACCTGACATTTGTAGGGTTAAAACGTCAAGAAGGAGAAAGAGCTGAAAAAGGAAATTCCCCAGTTTCTTAGTAATGAAAAGCTGAGGGTATACCTTCTGTGGTTGTCTGTGAGATGCTTTCACATCCGTGTGTCAAGGGTTTTTCAAATTGACAACTTGCAAATTTGAAATACAAAAATGCCCAAAGCGATATTTTAGTGGCTCAGGGAAACTCTTGTGCGGGAAAAAGAATTCTTAAGTGAAACGTCTCTAGAAATCACACAGGGCCTGACCACGATACTCTAATTATGCTAATTGCTTCAATGCCCTTGCTTTATTTATGCTGAGCAGCTAAGATAAATAAAGGAAAATTGCTTTGGATCTAACTGTATTCATATCAGAATGCAAACTAGCCTGTGTTTGTTATGTGATTGCTGATCTGTTTACACTAAATTCTGCAGGTAATTGCAGTTTTGATTGCACATTTATTTCTAGCTGCACAGGTCCCAGGACTAGGTCTGTCTGTTTTTATAATTAAACCGTTTTGTAATATCTAAACTCACTAAAGAGCAAAATGATGCTTTAAGAATTTACATATTTTATGCATTAAAGATAATACTTAGGTACTCAGTGACAGAGAGGAAAAATTCTGTTTATTACAGGAAAATGGACAGCATGTTCTGGATTTGAAGAAATTTGAGACATCTGTTCCAAGGCCTGTTCACTGAGTGGGACAGATGTCCTCCGCATCCCCGTAATCTGTTACACAACACCTACTTTTTGAACTTTCAGTTGTTACTTTCA
This sequence comes from Urocynchramus pylzowi, assembly GCA_013397555.1. Lineage (NCBI taxonomy): Eukaryota > Metazoa > Chordata > Aves > Passeriformes > Fringillidae > Urocynchramus > Urocynchramus pylzowi. The sequence continues at coordinate 1,840,565 of VZRH01002477.1, forward strand.
TATGAGTAAAACATGTTAACAGAACAAGGCTGGGGTTTGGTGATTAACCACAGACCCTATATAAGAGTCAGCACCTGATGGAAGTTTTAGAAATGGAAGTCTCCCCCTGGGAAGAATTGGAAGCAAATAAAATGTTGATGTGTCTTTAGCTCAGGCTCTCATGACAAATTGCCAATATTGGTATAGTCTTTCAAAATTATTTAAAAAGAAAACAACATTATTCCAATTTTGCAAAGTGTAGAAAGTGTAGAAAGGTGTAGAAATTTGACTTGTCCATGGGCCACACAAGAAATTTGTGTCAAAGATGGGTATGAAAAGGATTGCCTAAATCCATATCTTTTGCTTCAAGCACAAAATTATTATTATTATTTATACATCACTATAAATGTGTATGGCATATTGCAGACAGATAAAGTGACAGGTACTGCAGAATTGACACTCTCAATTATAAAACCATCCTTCTGTCCTTGGTGATGAATCTGAGGTGAAGAAGCTTTCTATTTTTTTTTCCAATGTATTTAGCACCTTCTGAAACCTTAATTTGAACTTCAGCTGAGGTTATTTCTTCTTTTCCACCTCCCTCAACATGTAGGCACCAATTCTAATCTTTTCTTCCTTCTGTCTTTGAGAAATGCCCATTACTATAACATTACAGAGAAAAACTCCCTAATCTCAGTATTACAAATTTAGAGCAATGTCATCTGTTTGTGGCTTCTTCATCCATCATCAATTCCAAAATCAGTAATCCAGTCTGTCTCACTTAATGGAAGACTTAATATCAGCCTATGCAGACTGGTCTGGCAAGCCTCTTAGCTAGTTTGTACTGCAGCAGCACACTGTGATAAGGTGAGCATCAATAGGCTGCTTGTACCTTGTGTGCTCCAAGCATAGAGCTGAAGGCCAAAGGAGTTAAACCTCTGGAGAAGTGCACAGCAACACATAAAACTCAGCAGTGCCACAGCAACACAATGCATTCCTGCTACAGTAAAGCTTGCAATATTAGCAATTTCAAAATATCATAAAAGCCACTTCCACCTGAGAAAAGATACTTCTAGAACGACAAAATATAGTTGCCAGCAAAACCAGTATGAAAGTAATGAGCTACGGTTTATAAAACCTTTCCTTCAAATTCTTTCCTCTTGATTCTCTGAGTCCCAAGGTGCTGTTGGAATTTCACCCACACCCATCATTTTGGGGATGGCAGCAATTTTTCAACTGCCACTTACTCTTCAGCACTTCACTCTTTGCTCTACCATCACTGAATACCTTTGTTTGTCTGTGTTTGATTTTTCCATTCATATAAACTATTTAAGGGTTTTGGGAAATTAATATTGCTTCATCTGGACCCATACCTTGAAAACTTTAGTATTTTCTCTATTGAAATGAGAATATGAGAAGTGGGAGATTATTAATTCTTAGGTTTTGTTTTAAATTTTTCCCTTGAAAGCATGGAGATATTTTTTACAGCTTGGTTGGCAAGAAGAGGATAAAGCTACATAAGAGATAAAGCTCCCTAGTAATGGACTATGGAAAGACCTTTACAAAGAGAGAACCAGAAAATGAACAGGAATTTATTATTTTTGATTAACTGAAATTTTTACCATTAAAAAATGGAAATTTATTGTTTCCAGTTTTAAGCAAAACCATCTCTTTTCCCCATTTGAAACTGAGCTCCTCAAATTCTATTTTACTATAAATATTTTTGCTATAGAAACTTCTCTCATTAAAAAAATGTATTCACAAAGGATTTAGTTAGTTTTATTTCAATATGAGCATCTAAAATCTAAAAGAATCACCCATTAAAGATTTTGGAAATAGTTGAAAAAAAATTTTAAAAGCCCCAAGACACTTAAAACCTCCCATTAAAAATAACAATATCTCCTGTTCAAAAGAAGTCTGCAAACAGACGTTGCCATACAAAACTTTTCACCCCAAAGATGACAGATACAAAGGCACAAAACTAGTCAATGCAACTCTTCATATTCACAGCCTGTATTCATATTTTAAAGAAGAAATGTCAGGATATTTGTTTCGAAAGAGACATAGCTGAGTCTAATGTTGTCTGAAACATCATATCTTTCAACATACCCTTAACAGATAGAGCTCTTCATGAACTTTCTCCAGCTGGGGTGAAGTGGTACTGAAATAAAGAAATGATCTCTTCATTTGGCATCCCCAGATTATTTCTCCATCTATTTTCCTTAACTGCAAGATACACGAAGCTGTCACAATTCAATGAGTCATTTCTCTAAGCCTTAATTATACCATCTATAGTGAGATCAGTGCTGTAACAGAGAAGGACCCAAATACTTCCAGCAGTTCTTTCTTATGGTCATCTCCAACTCAACACAGAATAAAGCTTCTACAGTATGCAAATTGCGTTTAAGTTTGAAGTTGTTTACATCCTGAGTATTTTTTCAGGTTCTCATCTATGCAAATGTAACATTTCAATCATTTTATTACAATGATAACTTTTACTTTATGCACACACTATTGTTTAGTTCAATTTCACCTGCAAATTCTACTGCCCTCTTCTGTGTAGGATAAACCTGCACCTCTGCAAAAGGAATTATTGCTCTGTTCTATGTGGCATACTAATCTTAATAGTATTACACTGTGGCAGACTATATTATCTAGCTCAAATGGAGTAGCCTGGTATTTCTGGGTTCCATTCCACATGCTCTGTGTGGATAATTCTTTTTCCATGTTAGACTGATATTTAATAATCACCTAAATACATACCTTACAGGTATGTATTAGGTATATATTAGGTATATATATTACAGGTATATACCTTACAGGTACATATCTTTGTAGGTTCAACCCTTTGAACCTACAAAGACAGGCTGGGAAGTGAATAAATCTCTACAGACTCAGATGGAGGGAAGAGATCTCTGCATTTCCAGTTTGTCTTTAATTTTATTACCACTACCAACACTGGAATTGCTTTAAAATTTTAACCAAGATTATGTTGTGAGAAAACTCACTGTATTGGACCAGGTTTATCTGAAAACAGGAGTATTTTATAGCTCTCAGGCACATGATGTGATTCTTGGGATGTCCTATGCAGGGCCAGGATTTGGACTCAATGATCCATCCTGATGAGTCCTTTCCAAAATCATGATTCTGTGATTTTAGATGTACTTTTAATCTGTACACAATGAAAATGTTTGTTTGAAATGTTTGTTTGTACCAAACAGCCACATCCTGTTCTCCTACAGCTAGAGAAAATGGCTGTAGGAGATGATTGGCCAGGTGATTACCAAAATGCTACAAAAGAAAGAAAAACATTTCCTCATCTACATATGTATAAAAGACATTTTTACAGCCAGTCCATGGACTATACCACCCACTTCCCTTCATACCAACAGGCTGCATTTTGACTCTTCCAAGACAAATAAGGACCCAGGACTCATCACTTCCCCATGAAATCAATTTTAGCCCTTGTAGAAAGGTTAGGCAAGGCAGAGGTGAGTTGGATCATGCAAAACTGTGCTTACATTCTTGATGCACTACCTTGATATTGCAACATGTGTGCAATCCTACACATAGTATGCACCACAGGAATAAGTCTTTTGTGCATGGATCCTGAGTTTGCTAGGGCTTGAAGAGCTGACTCAAAAGATGTATAGACTCCAGCTACTTCACCTGCATTCTGAGGTGGCAGCACTGTGGATTCAACTATAAGTTCTTTGGATTCAGAGACAGACAAAAATGAGCACACGCAAGAAAATCTTCATAAAATATAGACGTTTACTGAGTTTGTCTGTCTTTCAGTTCAGATGCTATCAGGTGTCTCTGAAACCACTGAGGACAAGGCACATTAGCCTAGAGATTCCCTGTTGCCCTCTATTTGAGTAGGAGAGTATTTTTGTTCCCCAATCTGTCAAGTTTCTGAGTGAAGACTTACTTACTATGTGGTAATTGTACCTGTCACAATTATGCTGCTTACAGAGACATAAACCTGCCTTCAATTATATTAAAAGATGGTATTTCACTTTGCCACATTTTAATTTTCACTGTTTTAAGTCAGAGGATGGTTTACAGAAATGATGATTTAATACAGAAATGCCTCATATCTTTCTGATGAGTAAGATTCTGCCAAAGTGCGTTAGACCAAGCATTTTTTAATTCTTTCAAATTACTTACTTTACTGCTTTACACAGTATGACTACTTTTATAACAGAAACATGACTACTTTTGCAACACATTTGGGCAGACACTAATACTAGTAGAGAAGAAAATTTTTGTCAGCTACTAACCATATGTTGAAAATTCTGAATACAAACAATTATTTTCATGCAATTTCCTCCCTGCATAATATTCCCAAAGTGTGTATTAAGCTAACCTTCGAGTGAAGTAATGAGAATATCTCTGAAAAGTGAGTTCTGATAGAGGATGCTGAGCCAGGTGGGAGGGGGAAGTTCCCTAGGACAGGGAGTGCCCAGTGAGATTTCATCCTCAAACTGCAACATCATGAGAAAGCAAAAAGAGTCAAAAGGGCAAGGGGTGTGGACAGATAGGCTATGGGTAAGATGGAGGACAAGTAAGGTTACTTTAAAAGCCTTCTGAGAACTCCAAATGAAGATGATTTTACACTACTCCTTGAACTAAAAACTTAGCCTGAGCTTTACTGTTTCCACTCCCTTTGATTTAAGAATCCTCATTATATTAAGCTTGTTTTATTGCTGGAAGGTCTAGGATATAGTTCTTAACAAGAAACTGTACTGAGTACCACAGGACTATCTATTTCACTGTCTTATTTGCTTTTGGTGCAATATTATAGTATCCATTATAACTAACTGTCCAGAACAATTTGCTTAATTCATTTAAACTAAATTCTGACCAGGAATGAAAGTTACTAAATTACCAAGGCATTAAAATTTAGCTCTTTCCTACACTGCATTTGTGGCATGCTTTAATATATATTCCTTATTCAGTGACTTGATTTTTCTTGATCTCATTGCCACGACCATGTACTTTAAACCTCTGGAGAATTCAATCCAATGATCCTCCATGACAAAAAAGATATTTAATTCACCAATGGTTACTTTCATTATTTTACAGTTGCAGCTTGGGAAAAGTGAGTGTATGTACTGACAAGACTATAAGGACTACTGTAATGACATTATTGTATTAACAGCTTCTTACTTAGAAGGAATTAAAAATACTTGAAAGAAATGCACACTTTTCATTCGTAAAAATGCAGCAAAGGCTGTGCAAACTAAAGGTTGCTTGAAATGAAGAATAAGGTTTTCACATAAAAAATGATTGTACAGATATTGTTATTTTTTATTGTGTAGAAGTGACTTAGAAATAGTGCAGGTTTATCTACAGATAATTCTTGCTGGAGACCTACAGGACCTTCAAATGTAGCCTGGACATAAGTGAAAGGAAATCATTTATACCTGATAGCTAGGAAAGGTCATGAGTGGAGAAATAAATTCTAGATCTTGCAGGTCTAGCCTTAGGGGAGGGAGGGAGGGAGAGGGCATATTAGTGCTATGATCTGTGTAGAGTTTTTACTTGAATGCAAGTACATATACATGTGTACAAACCACAGAAAACCTTATTAAACAGCAATAATTCATATTTCCATTTCTTCACTTATTTCTCTTTCCTGTTCTCTCCTCATCTATTCTCCTTTGTTCCATTGTCCTGCATTCTTCCAATTCACTTGTGTTAGACTCTTTTATTTCTAGAGTTTTGAAGGCTGTCTTACTGTCCAACAATGCTTCCTAAATGCTAAACTGAGAATGAAAAATAATTCCAGATCATACTAAGGAAACTGACACTGTAGCCCAAGAAATGCACCTGCAAACCCTCCTGCACAGTAGGTCATAAGTAGAATGAATTTAAATGGTCTGATCCCCACCTCATTTGGGAGCAGCAGAATTGGACTTATTATGCTCTTATGACATTGTGATTGAACTAGTAGGGGGAGTCTTGGACAATTTGAACTAGTTACCAATTTGCATCAATGGGTACCCATCATGCCACATTTCTGGATAAAAAAAGCAAGATGTGAGGATGTACTACAAGAAGAGAATGCTCATGCCTGCAGGCCTTATTCTTGCCTAAACAGCAAACAGCTTTGCATCCCAACTGGTTTCAGAGTAACAAAATTCAGTTAAATATGTGTTCTCTGTTCTAAGTAACTACCCTGACATGGGGTTGTAGTCCTTAAGAAAGAATTTCTTACTAATGGAGATGCTCTTATTTGGCTGCAGCCATACAGACTATGAACTTCATCGGCACTATTTTAAGTTGCTTCTTAACAATACTTAAAAATAATTGAACAACAGCTAATACCACACCTCACTAATTTATAACCTTATTAGAGGTTTACCCAGGACTATGAGTCATCATATGTTTGATTATGGGCATAGAGTTTATGAGTGTGCAGACAGCACTGTTTGTGTGTTTGTATACAAACAGTATTTGTAAAGGTTTAGCACTTACTTTTATCTTTTTGTTTCTATTTATGAGACAGTGTAGCTGAAAATGTCTAATGTTTCTGCAAAGGATGGGTTTAAAATAAATTAATCCACTAAGAAAGTTAGGCAGGAGAAGTTATTTTAGGAAATATAAACTTAAAGAAGAATAACAGCAGTAAGCAAACAGCCAGCTGTTTCTGTTTTGATTTATTCCATACTTCAGAGATGCTGCTTCTATAGGGAACAATATGCAAGACATTGGAAATTCAGAAGGCATTTCTTTTGTGTATCATAAAAATGTGCTGCTAACCTACAATACCCTCATAGAAATACAATTCAATAAGGAACTCAGTTGGGAAGGAGCCTCAATAGAACGACATGAAAAAATGGTCAATACAAGAATGATTTAGTTTACCTTACAAGGGATTTCTATGCTGGAAATAAATAGGGCTTTGAAACTTTAAAAATAAAAGTCAAGATAAACACAGACCTATATTTTTAATTCTCACACATATTTAATGTGACTTTTTAGTAGATCATTGCCTCTGAATCATCACTTCTATCAAGTCTATCACTTGAGAAGTGTTACAGCACTTAGCCCTCAGGGCAAAGATAAGTCTTTACCATTGTCACATACAGTATATTGAGCCATATTATGCTGAATGGGAATAGAGTACACTGTGGAAACACTACTGAATCTTGCAGAATATCCTGAGATACTTATCAAGCTGTTAAAGGAGACATCACTCTTTTGTCTGTATTGCCCTTGACACATCCTAAAGGAAAGTATCAGGAAATTCTTTGTTTGTTGAAGAACCCTCAGACCCCTCAGGTCTAATGTAGGTTAAATGCCCCACAGGTCTCTCAAGAATGGAAAAACACCTTGAAAACCACTATCTGAATTCACCAGAAACAAATAAATAATGGCACTGAATAAATAAGGCTGAACATCCCTAAAAAAATGTAAGTCTGAAAATCCATATGCATCCTAAAGCAGAAATAACTAAACCTGGTCATCTGGGGTATCAAAAGATAAGATAAGTCAACATAACATAACCAGAATCAAATTGCAAAAATCTCCCCCAAACTGTTACCAGAAGGGCTTATATGAATGATAGGAACATTACACATATTTTCAAGTATAAATAATTATCTGCCTGCATTCAGGATTTGTTTATTGATTAACACACAGACCGCACAGCAAACATCCTGTATAACAACTTTGGATTTTTTTCTTACTTACTGCTTGCATTTAGATCTGCAATTTATTTACTTTACACAATTGTCCGTGCAATATTTTGGAGGGAGAGGTTGGTGACAAGAAAACAAATGGAAATTTATAGTGTGATCCATAGTTTTTCTTGCTTTGTTTTGTTTTTAAAATTTTGTGTATTCCTGAATTTGTAACAGGACTGAATTATGCAGTTACCAATTTTAATAAATGTGAGAACTAAAAAATATAATTTTTGTTGTTTTTCTTTCTTTTCTACATTCATAAATGTTGGAACAGCCAATATAACTTGCCCAACATACCATGAAATAATATTTTTCCTTTCATATTTTTCCACAGGCAAATCACAGAAACTTTCATGGCTTTCCAGTCTCAACAGAAACTTATAGAATAAAGAAAATGAAAAATAAAACCTCAACCTCTTCTTTAGATTAAACAAAATAAAACATCAACAAAACATGAAACTGACTTCTGGTCTCCAAAATCCATTTATGCTTTCTCTTAGAAATCAATTTCACCAGACCTTAAGAGCTTAGAGACAACGTCACACGCATCTGCTGGGTCTCCTGTGTTGGAATGTGAGATGCCAGCATGGAAGCACGGGAGGCTGCCAAGGGCCGTGTCCTCTACTCGTTTGCCAGCCCAGCCAGGTTGATGAGGAGCAGTGGCAACAAGAAGCCTTTCATGGCCAGCCACCTTGCTGCCACCCCAGCCTGGCTGGGGCCAAGTGTCAGAGCTGGGGCTGCAAGAGGTGCCTATCACTGCGCCACTGCCCCGAGGCAACAGCAGCTCGTGTTCCAACACCAGGATGCCAGCTGGTATTTTTCCACCATACACACAGACCACAGAATATTCTCTGGGAAGGAACCCACAAGGATCATCAAGTCCAACTCTTAAGTGGATGGCCCATACAGGGATTAAACCCACAGCCTTGGTGTTATAAGCAACTTGCTCTATCTCTATAGGTCTAAGTTTTTGAATTACCTACGTCACTAGAATTTCAAAGTCAGTTAAACTCCCATACATGATCAGTGATGCAAATTATGAAAAAAAACATGTACATGTTTACATGATATTTCAGCTCTCAGCTTCCCAGGGATAATGTGATCAGTATGCCATTAGAGAGAAATCTACCATAGACAAAGCACAAGGGAAAATGCTGGTACAGACGTCCAAAGAAAACAGCATTGTTAAGAACAAACTAAAATGAGATTGCAAAGTGCATAGTGATCATAACACCCTACTCCTTAAGCAGATTAACTTGCACAATGGTTACTTAAAAGTCAGGCCTCTTAAATTCCCATAATCTTAGAAAAATTATCTATTTTATATGAACGTGAATTGAGGATGTTTGAAAATTGCTATTTTGTAACACTATCTTGGTATAGAAACAGTACAGGGAATAAGGTATTCTCAAATCTGTCTCTTCACTGCAATGCTGAGATGAAACAACTTGTAATTTCACTCCTAAGACTACTGACTGAAGTCAAACAGAAATTACAAGTTATATCAAACTGTACATGGAAACTGTAATGTGGATAAATATCCAAAGGGATTAGGTAAGACCACCAAACTCATTTCACTTGTGACCTATTCAGATTCAAAGTCAGTTTCTTATCATTGCTATTTTATTAAAGAAAACCATTCTTAAACAACTTATCCAGAGTATTCCCTGAAACATGCATTCAATCAGTTTCAGACATCCATTTTTTCCCTAGACCTTTTTCTTCCCTTACAAACATATTTTGATCTATCAATACAGAAAAAAATTATTTTCAGATAAGGATAACCAAGGATCCAAACTATGCCTTCCATGTGTTGACAGCTGGTAGACTACAGCATAGTAAAATTCAGTGTCACTTTAGAAAGAACTTATTAGGGCAACTTAATAGTTGCTGACTGTATCTAAGCCACTCTAATATTTTAAAGATTTTCATGAACTAGCTTTGAGTTATTACTCATTGTACCCTACTTTTCAGAGCTCAGTCAGATGAGTGAAGGCAATGACTGCTGTCAGCTTCTTTGCTGTGTGATCTCAGTGTCCTCTGGGCAAGGTTAAATATTATATGTAAAAAATTCCACCCCAAATTTAAATTTTTATAAACAAACAACATGGAAAAATACTTCTCTAAGCACAGTGCAGAGTCACTGAGTGCAATGTAATCATCAAGGAAAAAAGCCAGGCCAAGGTCATGGGCATCAACTTGTGTTCTGACAAAATAATGCTGAGAATTCACTGATGTCCATCTAAAGGGCTCAGCCAGTTCAGCCAAGTGAAACAGAAGGTACGGAGAATTACTTGTCCATTTACAGTGCACTCATCCATGTATTATAAATCAGAAGCTGAAATCATCAACTCTCTCCAAAGTACTTGTAGTATCACAGTTCTTTCTGTCTAACAAAGCTCATCTAGCTTGCATGAAAGTTTATTACAAAACTTTCAAAAGTTATTTATAATAGAATCTTCTCAGCATGTATTTGAAAAAGCATATGATTCCTCATGAGGGGAAGTGAAGGGGCAGACACTGACCTGTAGGACCTGAGGAAATGGCATGACACTGTCAGGAGAGGCTTAAGTTTAGTATATTAGGCAAAGTTCTTCATCCAGAGAGTGGCTGGGCACTGGAACAGGCTCCCCAGAGACATGGTCACAGCACCAAACCACACACAGTTCAAGTGTTTTGTACGATACTCTCAGGCCCATGGTGTGACTCTTGGTGATGGTTTGGTACTGGGCCAGGAGTGGGACTCAATGATCCTCATGGATCCCTTCCAACTCAGGATGTTCTATGACTCTCTGATGATAACATCAGAGACAGCATATAGGTCATTGCAGAGAGAGGACTATTTGACATTTTATACTGTTAATTGTCCAAATTACACTCTTTCTATAGGTATGACTGTAAAGATAGCATTTTCACACACTTGGGCAGCCTATACTGAGCAGAAGGCATGACTGACATGTAGAACCATCTGCAATGTTCATTTCCTGTTCATTATGACAAGTAAATAACACAAGGTTGGCAACTACTGAAGAGTGCTTCTACAAACAGGTTCCCTGTAAGACCAACAGCAGACACACCATATAGAGCAAGTCTCATATACAGTGTCTAAAAGAGAACATTACCAATATTTTATTACCAAGGATCTTTCCTCATCAATCTCATTCAGTATTTCAGCTTCCCTATTGATTATCTGGCAGTTTTTAAATGTCCAGAGACTGAATCCAATCAAACCTACTGAAAGAAGCAAAAGCAATCAAACTGATGAGCACATATTATGTTATTTACAACACAAATAATTTGGTTCATGGGGCTTTTCTCAAATAAAGCAGTGGGCTGAAATAGCCAATGGTTAAATTATGTGGAAAGCAGCACGCTGAATTTGAAGGCCTCAATTCATGACACAAAGATTCAGAACATGAAATATGAAGTCAAAAGAAATTTCTCCCATTTCTGTACATAGATGTGAACAGACAAGAGTTATAGCTCTGTCCATATAAAAATTATAAATAAATTTTTTTATCTATATGCCTACTACAATGCCAGTAAAATAACTAATATCCATCACATCTGTTTGATGTTCTGTATGCAGAAGTGTCATATAAACTTTCTGCAGTCAACTTAGAAAAGAACTTTGACAAACCTGAGAGGATGAACTGTTTGGTTCAACTCCACTTTTTACACTCTTAGGTGGTCTCATCAACAGACCAGGAGGTCCTTCATATTGAATGAAGCACCTTGTGGTCTGATTCCATCATCATCATGAAGAGAAAAGCATTTGCAGGTCATTGGCATAAAATACAGAGTATGTGGAGTTTAAAAGGATGCAGAGCACTTTCAAAAGAAAAGCCTCTTTAAAAAAGCACTTTCAAAAGAAAAGCCTCTTACTGATATTTATGTAATTTAAAAAACCCCAAAACCAGCTACCAAAAATGATCCACATTCATAAGAAGTGAAGCCTGAAAAAAATACAAGCCCTACCTTCTCAACCCTGACTACTAATAGGAAGAGGTATCTACTCACCTACTAAACACAAGAAAATTCATTGTGAGGTTAGTCCCAAGTCCAGGCTGTCCTAGCTCTGGCCTGTTAGAATAAGAAAAAAGACCAACAGACATGCTGGGAACAAGTAAATGAAAAAGATGGGCTGAGATGCATATCTTTGAAAGTTCATGTAACCATCTGAATTGAAATCCTGATTCAACGGTCTTGGCAACAGTTTTGTTGCCAGCTTCATTAAGATGTCATGTCTATAATTGGAAGCTTACTTAATTTCAACTTTGGAACACAACAGTAACAAAATCAATAAACAGAGCTCTTCTGAGGAAAACTCAGGAGATTTTATTTTTTCTAGAGCTTCATATATGTTCATATTTTATCTTGGGACTTCAGGAGTGCTATGAAAGTTATGTTGTCGGTAGGTTGATGTCCTTAATTTTTCTCCTAAAGTATTGATATGCATCTTCTCTATCATAATCTAGTGAGATCATCTGAAAGCTACAGAATTAGATCACCAACAAAATTCTCATCCTGTAGACTTGCTCTTCCTAACCTCTTTGGAACAATAAGCCTACTCAAAAAATATTTCTACTTTTTGGGAGAACAAGAAAGCCTGTGTGCAAATTCTGGGATTCACAATATTTTTTGACTAATTTTACTCAGAAATTAAACATTCCCCAGCTTATCAGGGATTTGTGCAGTCCCCTTCCATCTCCTTTCCATCTCTCTCTCCCTCTTGTCATCAGGATGTGGGTGCTTGGTCATATTTCACCCTTAACTATTAAATGAAGAAGTCCAAACCCTAGCCTTTTAGTACTTCCTTACAACCAGACACATCAGGAGTCACCTAGTATCTCATGACCATAACACCAAAACTGATTTTATTTACCAAGTAGGGCCAACTAGGTTATCTAATGAAGCAAGCTTACTGGAAATATTAACAGAATTTGGCAGGATTTTCTTGCCTGGTTGTGCCATGCAATTTATAACAGATGGCAAAACTGAGTATAAAAATTTCCCTTTTATAGCAATACTGTTTGCATTATAGGCCAGAAAGGATTAATGGAAATTTCAGTAAAAATTTCCATGATAAACCAAGGGCTGAAATAGAAAATCAGTTCAGCCTCATTTTTCTGCCCTATGGAAACAAACATTCATTGTTGCTTACTCATGAAAGAAGAAAGGTATATGGGAAAATGGGCAGGATGCTTCTTTCTAATATTTAGTGAAGACTGGTTGCTTCCAATGCAATCTGAAGACATTTTTTTATAGTTGGCCCTGCTCTCAAATGTTACTTTTTGAACCTTTTAGAGGCCCTTATTTTTCTTAACTTTGCTCCTTTTTTACTCATTTTGTTGACATGCCATCCTTTCGACAGGAAAGTTTTAAAGAAAATCTGAGAAAAGACAAGTGAATTGACAGAGCAATGCTACCCTAGAACCACAAAGAATGAGTCTGCTGAGCCTGAAGTGTGGTGCTGGTCCCCCAGCAGAAGGCATCGGGTTTCATACTGATTAGTGGGAACTACAGGTTTGACTCCTGTCTGTCCTTAGGCTGATCTAAACTCTGAGCTGCTGGGCTGTTCTTCAAATTGCTTCACCTCCCTTGGGGCAAACACATTATAGGGAGAAAGGGCAAAGACATCTGGGCCCCCAGTAGGGAGATTCACAGATCCTGTGATTGCAATGTGAAGAACATCTTCATTTTCACTGAGAAACTCAATTATATGATAAACCTGAATATTAAATAATGTATATCTTTGCAAACAATTTATTAGGACCATAAAGTCTCTGACTCAATGGCAGGTTTGGGATAAAATTTTGCAGATATGCCTAGTTGGTGATTGCTCTTTATGGGACATGGACCAAAGGAATACAGGAAAGATGATGACCCTAGCTGAGTGAAAAATGGGGTATTTGAAAGCTGTTCATAGATGGAAGGAATTGGAGAAAAGGAGAAGCTAGCTAGGGAAATTGGTAAGAATTTTGGTGAAAAAGCTCCAATACAGATGGGAGTTCTCAGTTTTAGTAGCAGTTGGGTGATATCTAGAAACTGGCCAAGTATTTAAGGGGTAACAAGAGCTAGTACTGGGAGCCCTAATTTGAAACAATTCCAAAAGAACAATTTCTGCTTCTGGTTAATCCATGCAAAGATCCAGCAGTGGTAGTGGTAAGAGAGATGCTCCTAAGATAACCAGCATGGTTTTTAGTAATATTTCTGTATCATCCATTTGGAAATAGCATGTTCAGCTTGGACAGTGGGAATAGGGGAAAGTCTGCTGGTGTTTATACTGTTCCCACATAACAAACAAATGGGATACAACTTAATTATAGATTGTAGCATTGAAACAGATTGATATATTCCAATTTTCTAATTCTAGTGTCTGAGTTTGTGTTCAGGAGAGAAAGGTTTTATCAGTATAATAAAACAGAACAGGGTGTGTGACAAACAGAATGTTGAAAAGAAGAGGCATTACTGGTGCTTGCTAGACACAAAAGGTCATTGATAGGGAACGAGTTTGCAAAATTGAATTGGACAATTGTGGTTTTTCTCATAAAATCACAAAGAAACAACATTTAATATAGTTCAAGCACACCACCAGCATGGGAATAATAGTCTGCTATGACATGAACTGAAATAGAAACCGAGGAAAAGAAGACGGTTTAAAAGACCCTGTTACCACCTGGAATGCAATAAAAAAGGACAGAAATGTTTGGCTCCTTTTGACAAGAAATAGAACTACAATGCAATGACAGGAGAAAATGTGAGGGTCCACAGATACTGTACATCATCAAAGGACCAAAAATGCTAAGGAAGTTTTTGTGTCTCATCAGCTCCAAAAGGACAGACACCAAATCCTCAAGCTTTATTTGCCTTCTCTTCAACCCACTGTCGTTTTAATCGTCATGAAAGATAGCAATCTCAATATCTTTCTCTGTTTGCTGTTGCACAAGTATTTATTTACTAGGGCCACTGGGGAAAAACAAATCATAGAGAACAAATGGCTTGATGCTCTCTCACATTCCAACTGACACAATGTTTGAAAATATTGCCTTGTGCACCACAGTCCTACAATTTTGAGTGAACTGTGCTGTTATTACAGTAGAGTGGTGTCCCAAGAAATAACATAGCCCCTAATGGAGTCCTTAAAAGTCTCCAATGCTCCAGAAAGATGTATAAGTTATCTCCCTTTCAAGAAGCTGGTGGTAATTCTTGCTTATAGGGGAATTAATGATAAGCTACATAAATAAAAAATAGTACCTGTAGAAGATAGGTGATGTTTATATTAGCACAGTATATTCCAGGTACTGTAGAATGCATATATAGTTAGAAATAAATGGTCTAAAAATTACAGGGAAGACATGCACACAAAAGGATCTGAAGAAAGTCCTATTCTGACAATAAAGAAAATAGTTAGAATTACAGTAGCCCTTCACACTCCTTCTTATGCAATTAACAATGAATGAAAACCTCACTGCAATAAGATATTTATTGCAGAAAATGTAATTTTCTTCTGTGCTTTTTCCTCTGCTATTTAAATGGGAACAATTCAGGTTCACACCATTACTTGAGGTCAAGACTAAATCAGAATTTATTTTGATGCACGTTCAGCTATCAATGTTTAGTACAAAAATGGATTAAATAATATCTTCAGATGAAAAACAGACTACAGATTTTGCTTTGACTTTTTTTGGGACTTTATTCTTTTAAAGTGTGTTGCCTAGCTCTCATGAACTACAGCCCAATCATTTTTAAATTTAATTTTATAAAGCAATTTTTAACCCACCCACCAAAATGCCATTTGTGTGATAACAGCATGTGCAGGAATTCCTAAGGGATATGGAAATTAATCCCACTTCTGTGAAAAGACCTTTTAATAACTCATATGTTATTTTACCTTTTGAGTTATCAGTAGGCTTTCCTCTAGCATTTTCTAAGGAAATCTCCTTGTGGTTTGAAAGGGAAGGAAAAAAAAAACCCAGTAAAAAAAAGGAATAAGAATATAAGAGTTTGTTCATTTAATGCAATTTTGAGCTGGTTATACAAAGCCACCTGTTTTTTAGCAACCTTTAAAATCATGGTCCAAGAAGCAGCCCCAGACCCGTCAAAACATTCTGCAGTGAGTGTACCCATTTACAGAGTTTGTTGTAGTCACCAACATTTCATTTGCTCTTCTGAGTGCCAGCACAGTAAGATTCTGACTGCTGCAAATCCTCGTGTTTCCACCTTGCTCTTTTCATATGCACATATGTCACTGACAATTTCTCCTCTTTCCTCCCTTCCTTGCATCCTTTTTTCAATAGTGCTCATGGATCAATAAGACATCATGGCACTGTATGGAGCCTGAGTGATTTCTCATACAATCTGTGACCACGTTTCCATGGGAATTGCAAATCGCCTTTTAAGAAGGAGCTGAAGATATTTTCAGCCACCAAGCCACTGCTGCTACAAGGGCACTGAACCTCAGAAAAGGCCCAGAAACCTGAGCTGCTCTGGAGCTTGAAGGGAGCTGCTGCAGCAACGACGACGCTTGATGGATCTTAGCCTTGATTACAAGAGCAGACTACTACCACCATGATTGATGAAATCCTGCACCAAAGGAAGATGAGAAAACAATGAAAGCTCTGACTGCTGTGCTGGGAGAAGGAGGGATGGAGGCAACCAAGGCAGAAGGGAAGTAGTCAGGAACCTGATCTAATGGCAGGGAAGCACAGAGGTTTATGGCAGCTGAGAAGAAAGAAATTTTTTTCCTCCGTCAGTTTTCTAATGGGTATAAAATAAGAATTATATGAACTACAGTCATCAGTTTATAGAGAAATCTATTACTCTCTGGGATCAAAAAGTGAGCACCAGTTGTGAATAATGGTTTCAGCCTGTGGCTTTGAGCATTAAATCCCATTTTTCAACCAGCAGGGCAGTACTTTTCCACTATCACCTCAATGACAAGTTTGTGTTCGGTGTGCCAGTGACTCCTTGCTCCATCTACACCCTCTTTTTTTCTTATCTAGCTATGTACAATCTTATAAAGAAGATGCTGTCTGCAGTCTCATTATGCACATTAAAAATAATATTTTTAACCATCTTTTTCTCAAGTTCAGCCAAGATTAGACTCTGAAGCCAATGAAGATTGTTTCCATTATTATAAACCAAAGAGAGATATAACTCTTTAATCTTTCAATTTTTAAATACAAATTTTCTTACTCTTACTTCAGACTTTCTATGTTGTTACTAATTAACAAGGGGCATGTTCTAGGCCATATGAAATTGAGATTTAGTTTTAGTTTAATTTAATGTGAACACAAAGGGTATAGGTGGCTAATGCAGCAACCTTTCACTTCTGGAGGCTTAGACTGGAATTTGGTTTAAATTACAAGTGAAATGAGTTTAGTGGTCTTGTCTTCACTTTTAGTAAAAAACTGTTCTCATTAAAAAGCCACTCTGTACTGACTTCTAAAAGATACAGCTTTTTCCTAGATTAAAACCAGTGCTGTATTAGGAATTCTGGGGCTCAAAAATGAATTGCAAGTGCAGAGTTGTGTGAAGATGCTTGGCTAGGACAGGTATCTGGTTGAATCATGCTTAACAGTAATGAACGATATATATATGTCAATAATATCAGCTACACAATTCTAATTAACTCAAAAACTACACTGCAAACACAAAGGGGAATATGAACAGATGAATGGCATATGACATGTGAATATCTCACATCCCAGAAAAAAACCAGAGAATTTATAAACTGCTTGCACTTCTGTAATAATTACACTGACTAATTTAAAGCACTCACCTCCCTTCGTTACCCCCAACCAAAACAACACCCACAGTCAGGTTGTGCATGATCCTCATGCCACCTTTTAGGCCTACTGAAAGGACAACATCCACAGTAACTGAAAGTGAAATGGCTGTAGCTTGCTTTACCTCCCTTGTTAACTCAAATTCTACCTTGTAAAGAATCCCAACCAACATATCATAAAACCTTTGGTTTATAAACTCTCCACTTGGTTTTGTGCAGCATGATTGCTGTGCACTAACTGGAGTAAAACAATCTATTTAATGTGAGACCCAGTGACTACTAGAAGATGGATTGTAGCTTAGTTTGAATGCTGATCTCTTGTACTGAAAAAAATAGAGAATATTTTGCTAAACATAATGATGCAACAGTTATTGTTCAAGCAAAATCATTGCTTTCATTTCTTCAAGTCATTTGAGATTTGTTTCTTGAAATAAATACAACACAAGATATAAATCTCAGTTAAAAATTATATACTGAGATAATTTCAGTTTCAAATAGAAGATTTCTTTTTCTAGCATCAAAACAGCTCCTCTAACTTGTCCATTCAAATTTTCTTCAGGCTTAAGTTTTATATGAAAGTCCCATCTTCTGGACATATTATAAATTTTATAAAAATGTCATTGGAATAGCATTTTCTCAGCTTTACTCATGCTTATTTAAAACAGGAATTACATCCTCTAAATTGACTGCTTTTTACATAAAGGGAAACCTTTGTCCATAGAAAGGCCCAAGCTACCTCCCTTACACATAACTGAATTACATACGTGCATATATTTTCAAAAAATATAGGCAGGAAACCAAGGCAGATTTCTTTGTATTCTCTCTTCATCTGAGCTGAGCACTAAATTAACATGTCCAGAGTCACCAAGTGATGCCCTTGAATTGGCTGCTAAGGAGAAAACAGGACAACTTTGGGTGAAGGCAAAGGGAGGCGAGGACCTGACTCTCAAGTGCTCAGAGATGTTGCAAATATCTTAACAAAAGGAAACTGCAAATTTTATTCTCTGTACTCTGTGATAAAGTTAATGTATTACAAATTTCAGATTTCACATAGTGACAGAGTTGCATGTTAATGCAAGCAGAATACTGTCATTACCAAAAGTGCTCTTGGAAGCTGGGCTGCATAATGTAGATTTATTAGAAGACATGTTGTAAACATGACTATATTTTCTTCTTTCAGAATATATCCAATATGCTGAACAGAATAGCATGGTGTTCTACTTTTGCAGTATTAAGACTACTAGGTATTAAAGGTGAAATTTGCTTGATCCATCCAAACCCTGTGAATTTGCATTAGCTCCATGTATTTTCAGGCACACGTGGAGGTGGAAAGAAATTTATCAGGGGATGGCAAAAGCAATCAATGCTTGTCAACTTGGATGCAATATTTTACTTGGGGTCTTATAAATCCCCTACAGCACAGTCCTTACTTAATAGGGTAGTTGAAAACCATGCTTAGTTCCCCTAACTCCAGAAGACAGGGACAAAAAAAATCCTCTAATTTCAGTGGTCACAGAAAGGGGAAGTACTTCTTAGGGACTAGCTAATGATGCAGATGAATGGAAGGAAAATAGACATGAAAACTTTCTAAACATACACTTTCCTATTAGGAAGCTAATTTTTAATTATGAAAGTGTTACACTTTGACTGGCATAAGTTATGTAGGAATATTTCTGCACAAATTGCATACCCTGAACGCTACAAATACAACAGATCAAGGTTAAGGGACAGTGTAATTCTAACAAATTTAGTGACAGGTTAAGATCAAGGGATGTCTTGACATTCTCCTCAGAAAGGTCAATCTAGCAGGTATGCGATGTAAAAATGAAGACTCTGCCATCATTGCCATGGCAAAAGGTCAGACACAAGCTGATTGGTGATAGAATTATCAAATTAACCAATCGATGTGTGTGAGTAATAGATGTAAGCAATCCTGGGGGAGAGCCACAGGGCAAATGCCAGCTCATCAATAACACATTGCCTAGGAAAAGAAGATCCTCTCTTCAATCCATGTCCTTTACATTAGCAGTGGTATCAAGGAATTAAAAGAAAAATCGAAAGCAACAGCTTTAAATATGCTTTCAGACTGTATATAGCATTCAAATATCTTTCCAAAACAAGTTCCATAACATGCTGTGGTAAATAAGAGCTTGCTAGCAATCTAAAGAGAGGAGGCACCAAGAAATCCTATTATAAACAGGTATATTCAGAGACTGAAGGATTTTTATATATCTGACACCAGTACAGACTTTATTAGGAATGCTATTTTACCTGTGGCAGTCATAGACACATAAATCTGATGTTTGATTTTGTGGCAACTTCTGCACGGCAAAATGAGAGACAGATCACAGGTATTCTGAGGATTTTATGAATAGGATGCAGCAAGTCTATGAGTAATGCTTTAGCTTTAAGTAATATTTTAATGCGTATTATATTCATACCTTTTTGTATCTGACTGCTATTATGCCAGCTCAGATGGCTAAACCCAGCAGAAGCTCCCTATGAGTACCCAAGAAGGCAGACAATGCCTTTACACAGCAGAAGAGGGCTCCAGGTAAGCAAAACTGAAACAAAGAACCAAACTAGCTGGTCTTGAGCTCAAGAGACATACATTTTACAGAACATATGTCAACTGCAGGAAAGCAGACTGAACCCCATTCCTAGATATAGGGTTATCTAAAGTCAGTAGAACTGTTTAAACTTTGATAAAAATGTTAAGCATCAGGGTGGGCTAAGTACATAAAAGCTGCTTTGTTATTTTAAACTTTTTTTTTCCCTTTATCACTGTATTTCTAGGCACAAATAAACAAGGATGATTTCAAAACCCTCAATTGCTAGTGATATTTTCCCAAAGGGAGATGGCCACTTGGAGCTCTAAAAGCCTCCATAGCATTTCTATGGAATCCTGGGAGAGCAGCTCAGGGCATGCACCTGGGGCTCTGTGCTAGGAGAGAGCTTCTCTCCAGCTGGAAACAGGGCAGCAGCCTGATCCCTGTGCAGTGTGCTCCACTGAGACACAGAAAAGGTGAAGGTACACTTTATCCTGCACGTTGATGAGCCAGAGTCAGGATGTCAAATGTGACAAAGCCTCTGTCTGTACCAGCAACAACAACTGCTAAGGAGAGAAACATAACAGCATGTTGGCTGTTTCAGGATTCTTTATTCCTTCCAGTGATACCCAAGCTTCAAAAAAAGCTAAGCAGTGGCCTCTGCACAGTGAACAGAGCTGTGTTTGCTATACATTACTTGGCCACCACCTTCTAGAAAAGCCTAGAAAGGATCAGTGGCTTGCAGATCTTCTACCTGGTTATCCCAAGTCTTTACACCTCTTCTTCTCCTCTACAGGTACGCCACTCTCAGTTGCTACCATAAGGTGTATGTACTTCTCCTCACATAGTTCTGGTTCTGAGAATCTTACTTTAGCTCCAGTGATGCATCTGCTCTCGTGGCAATCTGATATTGCTATTATCACAGTAGGGATGGTAATATGGCAACACTCAGAGGAAGAACCCGTTCTGCCATCAAGAGGCCTGCGTTACTCCCATTAATGTTAATGGCAGCCACGCACAGGTATCAGCGCCAGAACGGGTCTCTAAGGGAGCACAATTACAGCCCCCACTGTGAAATTCACTGAACACAATTTTCATAGTGCTTTTGTTATAGATATACATAACACAATAAAAAAAAAAATTGTACCCATTTGACTAGGATACCAATTTGAATATGAGCTAGTTTCCTTATAAAAGAAGACTTTCTTATATTTTAAATGCTTAATTTTCCCTAATGTATTGTTTAAAATGCAGTTAATATTCTCCCCTCAAAAAGTACAAAAAGAACAGAAGCATCTTAGATTGTGTATTTATCTGTAGAAAGGGCAGTTTTTGTCAATGAACTACCAGCTTGGGAAGAATGAATAAGTATGGCACTACTGAATACCATCATGGTCTATTGATCCAGTTTCCTTGAAGATCTAGCTCTATATTGCCTTCCCAATCTGTGACAATATGGTTAGCAATGCCACTTTTAAACACTTGAAGATTTTTAGATTTATTTTATCACATTTTTTTTCCGGCCTGCAGTTTCAATAGTATTACCATTTAGATCTATAATTTTAATAGGTCTTTACCTAAAAAACTGAGACGATTACAGTTATGGGCTGTGGCAGCTCTGAGTGCTGGTCTGCCCAGACACAGCAGCTCTTACTAGTAGTTTTACATTGCAGTAGTTTCAGTCAATCTCAAAGGTATGCCAAGGTCTGCCAGAAAACAGAATGACAAATATTTATCCCATAGTGTTCCCAACTTGGTTGAAGTAGAAAAGCTAATGACATGAAAGGAAGTTTTTTTTTGAAAGAACAGGATACTTTTGAGTTTCCAAAAATAAACAAAATTAAAAGACTGAATTAATTTATATATTGAAAACTATATGTTGGAAAAACTATGTCTTGGAAACAAGGTATTGAAAGAATCTCACACTGCAATATGCAAATTTCTTAACAAATGTGTGTAAAAATAATGTCGCTAGCATTTTTAATATTAAATTCCTCTAAATTCCAATGCAGCAGATAAAATGGTCAATCTATGATGTCAAGTTCTTTTTAAGTATGCAGGGCTCTTAAAGAGATGAAGTTTCTGGTATAGACCAGGATGATGGACACATTTACATGTGTTAGCTGCTTGAACATTGATCAGAACATTTTATAGGCCTTATGAGATAGTGATCATCATAGGCACCTCAAGGCACTACCAATACCCAAATAATATAAAGCAGTACTTAAAAGTGAATACAGAAATTAGCAGACTAAGACAACGTGACCTTTGTTATAACAAAATTCAAAGGTTTTTCATGCACTAATTCACTAATAGTCCTATTTAAAACAATCTAAGCTTTGGTTTACAAAAAGCTGATGGGATGACTTATTTTGGATTGTGCTGCTGTACCATTTTCAGGCTGTGAGTACACACGCAGCCTCTGCTATTTTATCACTATTCAAAATGACATGACAATGCAATGAGATCTGGTTTCTGATGCTGTAAGTAAGCTGTCACACTTCCCTCAAACCCTACGGAAATATGGAATATCTAACCGTCTCTGAACAAGCTCATGGTTCTAGATTAATGAACAGCATTAACAAGGCACTGATGTGAGGAAATACATCCTGCTTACAATGTCACTGCATGCTACTCAGCAGATCTGGGAGAAAAATTAACAGAAGGAAAGCTAATAGGATGAAAAAATCAAACAATTTTTTCCCTTAAGTCAATTTCAAGCCTATAAACCTACTTAATACATTCCCTAAAAAGTAAAATGCAAAAATCCTTTTATTATGTAATACTATAATATATAGAAACTATGAAAACTTGGAAAAATAAAACCATTCTACATTTAACAAAATGCTGCTTACCTGTATGTGGAACAAATGTACACAGGGTAAGTCTTTGGTGAAGGGTGGACACAAAATCTATAATATCTTATTACTCTGTCTTTGTTTTATGGAAAGAGAATCTTTTTCCTTGGAAAATAGAATTGTATGAATACAGTAAAACCAGGACAATGCTACATCCTCCGATAAAACAGTGGAGCCTTTTGATGAACTGAATGTATTTTTAATTAAAAATCCTATTCTGCAACATTCTGCTATAGGGTTGCTAAAATATATGGAGAGCACTGGATTTGCACTGATGAAAAATCAATAAAAACAGATCAAAAATGCTGAGAGACTGAATAGGATTTGCACGTTCTGTTTGAATCTCTGACTCAAAATCGTATTGCAAAACAAGCATGTACCACTCAGCAGGAAACACTGGAATCTAATCATTCACCCCTATTCTGAGCCTGGCCAATTTATAATACCTTCTTGGGGTTGCTTTTCTAAGGTTGAAATTGTAGCATTTTCTTGTGCACCACAGACAAAAGTAAACCACTATTTTAACTCAACCACTGCCAAACCAGAAAGTGAAAAATCATGTCATGTTCAATAGTGAATGCTGTTGTTGCAGAGAAATGCAATATAAAGATGATACTAATACAAACTGTAATCCTCCCCAATGGAACACTGCATGAAATATGGTGTTTTCCCAACTGGAGCCGGGTAAACACTATTAAAATTCAGAATCTGGGCTTTTTTTTTTTCTTTTTGCCACCTTTTTTCACCCTGTAAAGTTGTTTCAAGAGCACAGGCATTGACTACCAACTCCCACAGCCTTCACTATCAGTCAGAATGCTCTGTCAGCAAGCCTTTTCCTCCTCCAAAGAGTATGTTTAAGGAATTGCTATTTCATATAACCTAGCTTTGATGTTGTGTAACAATAGTCCTGTAAAATAAAACAAAAAAAGTGATGGAAGTATTGATCATTGTTCAATAACAAAAATTGATAAAATATTAAAACTAATAATTTCTACTTCTCTATTTTAAAGAGATTAAAAAGAGACAACCAAATCCCATGAAGAGTTTCTTTATGCTAAATGCAACTTGTATCAAAGCTGAATTTATACAGTAAATAAAGAGCAATTGCAAGTAAATGGTCAATGTTATAAAGACAGGTAAAATGAAGCAAATCACACTAAGTTAGATGCTAATTTTCTGAAGATCAAGCCGAAAAACTAAGGGGTACTTTCAACGCTAGTATGCTTAATGTGTCAGACAAAGGCAGGCAATCTTAAAAACCTTAGTGCTATTAAACATCAGTGGGATTTCACCATCAAACTTCCTTGTCATCCACTGAAAATTGTAATGGAAGAAACACAGGGAACTGAATGCTACTTCCAGTCACATATTGCAGCTCTTAGCAGAATATTTTGTTCATGTTTTTCCAAATAGTGCTCCCCAATAGGAAGGGTCTGTAGAATGAAAGAGGTGGTGCTGAGGGTCTTGTATTTATGCTACCAGCATTTCAGAGGGCTGTACTTCACACAAAATCTATTCTGGTCCTGTGGCCTGAGTAATAATAGTCCTTAGTAGCTGGAGTGCATTAGTAGACACTCCAGAAACTTTGTGTTTCAGTTTCATCCAAAAAGGAGTTCAAGTACTCCAGGACTGCTCCATGATGAGAAGTGAATCATGGTGGTGGGGGAGTGATGAGCATCACTTCAGAATTGCACCCCTGATCTGAAGTAAAACACTGATGTAGGTTCACTATCTGTCAATTCCTTGGATATGGGTATCTCTATAAATGTTAAAATTTTTCAGAAAACTCCCAGCAGAGACAAAATTCTGCCAGGTTTGACCTGTTATCCCATGTGCCATAAAATAGTATTTAAACAGATGCATTTAGAAGAAACCATTTGTATATATAGCATTTGTTTTAAGATTTTGAATCTATTATGGTTTCCTGCAAACAAATCTTTTAATTTTTCAAAATGAAGTTTCACCCTATTTGTGGTGCATTTGTACTTAGCCCCACCCCCTTGTTGTTTTTTTTCCACAAGCAGCACCTTGTCTCTGTCTCCACAACAATGTCATCTGTTAAGTAGAATAGGTGAAGTACATTTCATATTCTTCCTTTTGGAGTTCGCTGTACTCTCTAATTATATTAGCTCATTGCCAGTACAAAAATATGTCATCTGTGTTCCCAAAAGCCAGTTTCTCTTCTTTTTCATTATTTTCAATTGTTTTTACTGAACCTTTAGATGTGGCATTACAAAGTATATAGATAAATTCATAAATGAAGCATGACAGCATAACCATGGGATAATAATGGGTGATAGCATCTTGTTGTTTACCTCACTGAGCCATTGTGAGGATTAATTAGTTAATGGTCATAAAGCAGAGTGCACATGCAAAACACTTTACAAGTGCTAGATAATATTACATGTGATATACAGAGCAATACCACTACTGCATATGGCATAAAGTGGAAGCACTCAATCATTATATTAACCTGAGTCTTTCAGGTAGTAGAATCTGTCAGAGGGAAATAATGGTTGACTGCATCACAAGTATCATTAAACCTTTCAGACAGTTATTCTCTTTGCGTGTATACATTCAAGCCTGTAGGTAATAAGCACCAAGTACCACTAGTGATCTAAGGTAAAACTGCAAACACATTTCCCAATTCATCACAATAATGTTGATAGCTTGGATGATAGGGGTGTTTATTAGCTTCCTGGTACATTTATCTGTTGGCTCACTGGGATTCTGGGACAAAGAAGAAACAATGGCCTAAAATGTAATATTGAAATGTAGATAAAATTTGGTTCCAGAAATTAATGTGGGTAAGACTTTACTAGAAAGCCTAGTGGCCTCCACAGCCACAGTCTCCTCTTGACACAGCACTAAGAGCAGTAAGATATAATATAAGATATTGGTGTCAACTGTTCTTTGGGGAATGTTTAGAGCAAAGCCATTTGGTAGTCCATGCTCAGACAACAGCTGTCACTGCGTTCATGGCCATGACTCTTAGTGCTCCAATTGCAATAATACTGACTTTGGATAATACTGACAGATATAAACTGAGCATAATCTAAGCACACACTTCTGAATACAAGTTCCGTCTTTTTCTGAGTATTACTAAGTTGAGGGAAATATCCAGGTCTTAGTTTCTGATGCTATAACTGAATGTTGTACTCTTTGGAAAATATTCATGGAGACAAGGTCTTTCTTGTGATCTGAAGGAGTTCTGAAAAAACTTTCCAAGAAATCAGATAAATAAAAATAAAAATTGAGTTTTAATTTTCAGTACATATATACATTTGAAATTTGAGCATGATGCTCAATGCTTTATCTTTCCATGAAGGAGACTGCATTGAAATGGAGGTAAAAATTCTGAAGTTGGATGAAATTCTCTTTTAGGTTTGATTTTTCAAATTACTCTTTAACAAAAATTTAAGAGAAGGAAAAATTATTGAACAATTCCAAAGAGGCATTATGAATGGTGAGTAATTTTTGAATTCAGTTTCTGATACTAGCATAAATTTAAATCACTTTAAATTGGATAAATTATATCACAATTATAGCTCAATGAAATACAACAATTTCCCCAATGATACAGACATCCTTCACAAGGTTTATATCTCACAAACTCCACTGATCCCAATGAAATGTCTTTTTACTAATTTTGAGCCTGAAGGTAATCCAAAGAGAATAAAAAGATGGTTGAAGACTGAATGAGATTCTTTTACATAGGGATTCATAATGAAGATACAGGATTTCCTGTCACCATGATTTGTTCAGTTGTTTAGGGATAGATCTGTTAAGAGTCTGGGACAATTTCAGATAAGATGGATGAAGGTGCAAATCAGTTGTCAAGAATTCTAATAAGAATAAACACAATAGACACAATGATTTCAACTACTAAAGTTATATTTCGTGTTCTGGCAGTTGCTATGCTATTATCGATCAAGTGAGGTTCTTAGATTACTATCCCGAAATTATTATTGCCCTAGAATAAAAAAAAAAATACGGGATTTCCTGATGCTTCACATGCAAAATTTTTCAAGGCTAAAATACCAGAAGTTAATCAAAAATTCTAGATGTTTTGAAATACTAGATGTTCATCACTGATTAAAGAAGATAAAAAAAAGAAATTATTTTACTGATATAAACTAAAAAAAAAAAAACAAACCAAAAACCAGCAAGTATCAATTTGATTGGGATTTAGGTCTAGTCTGGAGCACAACTCCTACTGATTTTGAATGAATCAGAATTTAATCCCTAAGAATGAAGTCTTTCTAGTGATAAATTCTACTAATTTGTTACGTTTTCCTTTCTGCCTATAGGAGGATTTTGCAAACATTTCAAAGTAAACCACTCACAACATTTTTCAGAAAAATCTCCACCATAAAAGCAACTGAGTGAATGCAAACAACAATTTCATTCACTTCCCTCTTTCCTTATATCTTTTCAACACTCAGTTACCAGCGAGTCCAGGTACAATACATAACAAACATGCCAGCTCCTATAAGCTGTGACAGAAGTATCTCCAAAAATGAAAATTTCAGTAGAGCTAGCTACATGCCTCAAATTTAAACACGCAGAAATATCACCTGTGCAGGACTGTAACCCCAGGCCTGAAATTAAACTACCTGATACATAGTTGATTTGAATCCCATTGCAGGTAGGTACTGTTTACCCAATTCCTTTAAAAAAGGTCATGTTTTTATAGGTGCTTTCTATTTCTCAAAAAATCTATGAACAGAGATATAAATATATTTTAGAAGCTAGTTTGTTTATTCCTGTAGTCTTCAAACTGTGAGCTTTTATTTCTTCTTGATAAAAATAACTGTATGCACTTCATCAGGTAATTTCCACTAAATACCTAGTGCTAATATAGATTTGTACTTGGTTCTTCATCCACATTGAAATTTCAGCCTTTACATAGTCATGTTCATTGCTTTGGTACCTATGTATGCTATAGAACTCATACTCTAACATCTCTGGGAAGAGCCTGTAAAAAAGAAAAACAAAACTCTATTTCCCTGTATCACTTTGTCTCCAATTCTCAAAACTCATTTCTGGTGAAATAATTTGCTCTTGCACTTTTTGTCTTCTGCAAATATATTTGAAGAATATTTTATTGTTTCCTGATATATTTCACACCACAACATTCAGTATTTCTTTTAGCTCTTCTAATTATCCTTTTAAATTGCTCCTGCTTAGGCTCATAGATCTCCCAGTCCTCTCTTAAGTGGACTGCTTACATTTCTTCTGAAGTCTTCAGTTTATTGCTCACAGTAATCTTTTTGTTGTTATTCCCCACTTGACTAGATTGGCTGCCTTTCCACGATTTCTTTTCTTAAAGTTTCTGTCATTCTGTATACACTGTTATTAATAAATATGTGACCTTGCTTGTGGATATACTAATGCTACTCTCTGCTTTATAGCCAGATAGGAAACTGCAACTTTTTAAAACAGGGTCAGACTTAGAAGAGATGCATTAGTATGTGCAAACCTTTTGGCAGGTAAGTAATAACGTGGATATGGATGGAACAATCTGACAGTTTAACCATTAGCTTCAACAATTCAAAATCAGGGCCATCTTCAAGAGCAAAAAGGAAAGGAGAGCAAATGCAGAGACAAGACATTCTATTTCTAAAACTAACTCTACCTACCACAGTACCCTAATGATTTACAAAGTCACTCCCAAGGTATGCTAGCATCAGATTGAAGTCATTCCTCCACAAAATGGAAGAAATTAAGGGGGATCACATCCTTTCAGTCTAAAAGAGGATTTTGAACCTTGTTCCACCATGCTGGAGCAGCCTTTGAAAATTTCATGGATAAGATTCCTCTGTGTTTTCAAAGGAACTCCAACAATCCAGGTTATTTCATATTCACAATTATACACTGTAAGTCACAAGCAAGAATATAAATTATAATTAAATGACTATGCCTTCTACACCAGGCAAGAACTTCTAGTGTATTTTTATTGACAAAAATAAAAAAAAAAAAATTATGACAAAAACACCTTATGAAAATTATGACAAAAACACCTTTTGACCTCCACTTATAGTTCTGTACTATGATTTTTTTCTTAAAGGAATTATTAATTGCATTTTTAAACACCATCAAAACAGAGAGAATTGGAAGCTCTGTATTTAAATAAATTAAGGAATATCTGCTATTGAATTATCTAATTAATTATTTCATTTGGGCTACATTCTCTAAGTTTGTTCTTTTTGAGATGTGAAAAAAAAAAGTGAAAGTAAATGCTAAACTGTTAATAGAGTAAATTCAGTATGTGGCTATGGGTCATAAAACCAAAATCATAAAACCAATTGTGCAGCATATATACACTTACATTTTGTGCATGTATAACCTTATATGAACAGCATTAAAAAACTTCCACTTAATACCAAACAAATGCTGCAATTCCCCTTGCCCATATTCGCTTTAAACTTGAAGTTACTTTGGATGTAAGATTTCAGAGAAGATGGCAAAAGTTAGAAAACGAGAAAGATAACACATTTCATCCTGTAATTCCACATGTGTTGCTATATCTTAAACAGCTCTGCAGGGATTGGATGGAATCCAATTTGCCATCATTTATTCACAAGCGTACTCCTTATGCTGTGTACTTTTTTTATTCTTATTCACTATTTACCCAATTATATCTACCCTTATTAGACCCCTGCTGAAGGCAGCAAGGCAGCTCTAGCTATGGAAGTCCCATAGCTTAACTTAATCCTATTATCTCCAGATAAACGGGGATGCATAGGGCTCTAGATGGCCAAATTCAGCTCTATTCTCCCTTCCCCATGAGGAAAAAGACTGTTCCTCATCCCTATGCCTGATGTAATTAAGATCTGGAAATATGCCCATTCCAATTCTTATCCAGTAAAAGCATCACTGTCAATGTTGAGAAATGAACTGCGGTTATGATGCAAAGAGTTGACACTTTAGTGACATTTACTGATGTGTTAGGCCTTTACAGTGGCTTGGCTCTACGTAGCTTATATCTTCAGGAATTTAAAATGTCTGCCTAAAAATCTAATGAGAGGAAAGGTAATACAATAAGAGAAAAAAAAAATGATAGTATTGACAAGCAAAGACTTTATTATCTCCATTGTATTTGAATAGATATAGACTGTCATTAAATTCTTGCAATACAACTATTTTACACAATTATAGAAAATGAACTGAATAGTAAAATAGGATCAATAACAGAAGTAAAACAGTTACTGAAGAAAAGCTTTTCTCTACTGACTCAAATAATGCAATAAACTCCACAACATTTATATCTGCACAGAAAACTGAAAAAAACTACACCAAAAATGGACTTGCACTGGATATCTAAAAAGAAAAAAAAAATAATAGCAAAGTCTGATAATATGAGATTGCTGAATATTGTGAACTAAGATCTTCTTCCATGGTTTGACTTTGAATATACTTCAGTCATGCCCTTTTCTTTGAATGCACACCTGCACTCCACCTGTTCATCCCTCTTTATCCAAATTACTAGCACACTGAATACTGACTTTTGTACAGAAACTGGCAAGTAGATATATATCTAGATAATTAGAGTAATGAGCATGTTTTTTTCATACAGGCCTGTCACTTTACTTTAATCTCTGGCTGTTCCAATCCTAGCCTTTTCTAAAGAGAACATGTTAATCACACCAACTGGTTTCAGGATTGAGAGGAGATTTTATTATATAATGAAGTATCTACTAGGCTGGGACAACTATACTAATATAGTCCAGTAACCTAAATCAGATTTTAACCCCAGTCTCCAGAGGTGAATGCTTTGTGCAGTTCTAATAATAGAAATGTGCAAATTTGTAATCAGACTCCTGTGTAGAGCTGGTGTTTTATTTACTATGAGCTTAGCTGAAATGTTCCTAGGGACTGAAGATAGTTGGGTTGTAATCCTGTCATTTGGTGACTTAATATTTTTATATTATCATGACATTAGCATAATTCTGACCTCTATTTTGCAGCATTTTATGTTTTTCAGGCACTAGTTTTGATGCTGTACCCACAGCGTATAGAATCAACAAATATTCACATCGTTCCCTATTTTACTGAACATTTGGTGTGAAGTATTAAGTCTGATTTAATGTTATTAGTGCCTCAGAATAGTGCAAAATACATGAATGTAGGCATTCATCTCTCAGTTTACCATAACACTGCCATAAAATGCTACTAAATGGGTGATAAACGTTTGTTCTCCATTTTCCTTTCTAATTCTTCCTGCTGAATGTTCTGCCTCTACCCAGACAGCTTGAAAACTGATGCCAACTCACCCATGTAGATCAATCATCAGGGTTTTTCTACTTGCCCAAGCTGCAACTGAGCAATTGAGGTTGGCTCAGTTGCAATCCCTCATTAAAACTAGTCTCAAAGTAATATAAACCTTTAAGGTGTAGCATTTGGATTCAATTCTGAATATTTTTTGAGACCAAATAATCAATTAAAAAATTTCACAATCTATGGCAAACCCCAAAGTTTTCCCCCTCTTTCATTAAAGAAAATATGAGAAATTGAAATATTACTTGACACAGCATCTTTACAAGCAAATATTTGAAGTTTTGATTGTGGAAATGTATGAAAGATGATTACACTAATGATGGCATGTCTTTTTCCTTTAAAGAAATTTGTTATTTAGGATCCTCATTTTGCAAAATATATAACTGGCAGGCTAAAGGCCTCAATTTTTATACAGATACAGCATATTTTTCCTCATAGGCTGGCTACTTAATGTGTTTCATGTTTGCATGCAATATTGCTTCATTCTGATTCTTCAACTCTTAATATTTGTAATATGAGTCAAGAAAAGGCCAGGCTGAAGATATTTATGGTGATTGCTTCATGATATGGACACCTGCCAACAAATAAGTTCATTCCTTCAACCATTTCTAACTTATGTGAGATCAATACCCAGGCTCTCTAGCAATAACCTTGCATCTATAATTGATATTGTTTGTTGGCCTGTGGTGCTGTGAGCAATAAAAGAACTAAGAAAGGGCTGAGAGAATAAATATTCATCTAAAGAAGAAGTCTTGTGGAAATGTATCAATAAAGAAACAACATATGATGCAACTTTCAATGGAAACTTACAATGTGCTGGTCTAAGAACATAAAACAAGAAAAAAATTATTATGGACAATCTCATTTCTAAGCAAAAGAGCAAATAAGGGTGCTCTAATGGATAGCCTTTAAATGCAGCTCTGAGAAGACTGCCCTAATGGGTTTCATGATTCACATGAACCAATGCCAAGGAGTAGAATAGTTCCCATTACCAAATAGGTGAAACAAGAGTCAATGACTTTGTGCAAGTATGAAGGAATTAATGGAAAGGAGAAAAGAGAAAACTGGGCAGTGTCACAGCATACATGGTGTCTGGGCTGCAGTGCTTGTGTGGCGGTGTTCATAGAGATGACATCACATAAAAATACCTTAGTTTGTGCCACAAAATAACACATTGATTAAATGACCTATGGACACTGAGGATGAGTTGACAAAAGACATTTTATGCACCTCTGAATTACACTGAAAACCAGGATTTTGAAAGAACTTCAGAGTGGTAGATCAATATTTATTTGCTTTCTCTTTTTCTTCTAATCATAACTCTCTACTTACTTGGCCCGGTTAATTTATGAAATCAACTCTAGATCAGAGAAATTGACAAGCACTCATTGAGGAAAGGATATTACAGTTTAAAAGCATTAGGGATAGCTGTATAAATGATATATATTTTGCTGTTAAGTGACTCACCATAAAGTGAATTACAATAAACATAGATTGGATGTATTTTAATGTGTCAAAAATAATTTTCTGTAACATGCAAACTTTTTGCTTCATGGTCATTCTTAGTAACACAGCTCCACTCTTCTTTCCTAATTTTCTGGTCTAAATCCATTTTAAGTATATGCTTTTAGATAACTAATTTGTATTTCAGTTTATGCATCAATACCCTTTTCATATGAATACACATCACCACAAATCTTTCCAACTCATCAAATCATCATATTTGCATTTTTCAGTTTTGGCTCCCTTAAAATTAGTGAAGAGAAGTATCAAAAATCTTGTTCACTTTGTGGAGTCTTTCTTTTCACAGCACACCCTGACACTACTACTCACAGTTAGCTACACAAGTTAGAAATAGTAAAAAAAAAAAGTTTCCATGGGCATGTAATTCACAGAGAATATAAAAAGAACATGATAACATATTCATAAAAATCACTTTGAAGTCCTTTTATTTAGGGTAATAATTTTCCCCCCCCCCTAATGAATACAAGTTCTATGGTATTGTTCTGCTCGTCTGTATAGCTGCCTCACCAAAACACTGAATTTAGTGACCTATTTACATCAAATTTAAGAAAAAGGTAGATGTCTCAGAGATACTGAGTGCCAATGAGCTTCATGAACTACATGGCTGTGTACAGAAAAATTATTTAAATTCTGAAGAAAAAGCTTAACCATGTTTTTGGACACTAGAGTCTCCAGACTCAGATGAGTAGACTATAAATATACTTGGCTTCATTAGCTTCATTGCTACTTGAATTATATCCTTAACATTGTTTTGATTTCTTTTATTTTCCTTGATAGGAACTTATCAGTAAATTATTCCTATCTGTAAATATTGGGGTTTTTCTTTCTCAGAAAATTGCTAACAAGCAAAATCTTTCAGCTTAAACCTTAACTTAGAAAGTTCCAGACTTAGCTATCTTGTGAACATTTCTTCATGCAGTATCCCCTAATTTTCAAAATAAATAAAAGACACTAAGAAATGTATGAATTTAAAAAGTATAATGTTTTATATACTATCTGTGAAGAAAGCATGGAACTATTTTTGAGTCTGACACTGATTAATGGCTCTCATTAAAAATCTCTTGAATGATCAAATAGCATTTTGGGTTGGCTGGATTAAAAAATCTGTTTGTACCATTGAGAAATACTTTTATAATGTGTCTTTTAATTCTTACAGGGAGTGCTATTGCTATTATCTATGTAACAAAAATAAATTCTGATATATCTTCAAGTTATCATTAGTATAAATAAAACTGTTTTGTCTCCATTGGCCCAATCCTGCAGTACATAAGCAGCACTGGGTGCTCTTCTGGTGTAAAGTCAAAAGAACAGCGCTTAATAAACTTGGTCAGAATTTGTGTGCTCATCACCTATTCCAAAAGAGTAATAAAAGCTTCTACACTCAAAAAAACTCAAAGCTGAGATTTAGACAAAGCAAGAAGTAGAGACTACATCACTGCCAAGCCTTGTAGTGATGCTTAAGTGTATTTATGACATTAATTTTATGAGCTCAATAGCATACTCCAGTAGCTCTCATTAATGTCCATCAGAACTATCTGTATATTACCAACATAGAACTATCTGTATATACAACAGAACAGAACCTTGCAAACCTCTGTTTTGTTGAGAAAATTTCTCAGAGTTCATGAGCGTGGTGAAGACACTACATTAGCTACTGCTGAACGTGACAGATTGAATGCAGTTTATTTTCTGTGCTCTAGGAAGTTCTCAAACTAAGTTCTGGCACTTTCTGCCATGTGTCAGAATAACATTTACTACAGAATGGTCTGTTCCCTTGTTAAGCATTCAGACTGAACTTTCTTTTTTGGCTCACTAACAGAAGTCTGACCTATTTGCCTTTTGGAGGTATGCCAAGATGAGACTAGCAAGGTGCAAACTGACCTGCTCGGAGGTCAGTAGCATTTGAAAAGAAAGGGTGGTCAGGTACTATGCTTGAGAGAAAATCACACACCAACTAACTGACTAGGTGGGATTTACGTGGATTATCATAGATCAAAATTTTAGAAGGAGTGTCAACATGTCAAATTTTCTTTAAGAGAAGGCAAGAAGTTCATCCAAACATTCCAAGGGCTTTATTTAGCATAACACCTTCTGCTCTGTGGCTTAAAAGGGCTACTACTGCTTCAAAAAAACCCCCATGTTCTGTCAGATTATTCAAAAGGATTTAACTTTTGGGAGAAATGTTCTCTTCATCCAAACATTCTTTATGATTCCTGTAATAGTTTGCCACCTCAGGGCCAGACATGTTTGTTTCGGGTTGGTAAATTCGTTGCTTCATCTTCTAACCTTACAGTTCACCTCGTAGTTCACACAGGAGGATTATTTCCTCAGTCTCTAAAGATTCTTGACAATACATTTCAGATTTCATATTTCTCTTTTCTTAATAAAATAAGACAACAAATTCCTAAAATAAGAGTGTGTACATCACACAGCTATTCACCATTTAATTATTCTCAGATGGTACAAGTCAGCTTCAAAAATTTCGTACTTCTGGCAGACATTTGTTTTGTCCCACAGAGGCTTTCCTGGGTGAATTTTTTTGAAGATTATATTTTAGTTCATTTGCAAATGATGTTTTATTGCACTGCATATTCCTTGTCAGTGACAGCTTTTACACAAATATAGAATAACTCCTCTAAGAGTCTGACATGCTCAAAAAGAAAGTAATGGGACAGAAATGTCCAAATTTGTTACAAATTTGACTGCAAGAGAGGAAAATAGAAAATCTACTGCAATGTGAACAGGGATGAATCACTACATGAAACACTTAGCATTGCACTGCATATTGTAGAATTATACACACTTTTTGGCAGTAGTAGTTTTCCCTTCTGCATTAGGCTTGCAGCATTACCCAGAGATGGCCTCACTTTCACTTACATTGCTACCTGAACAAAGAATGCTGGAGGAAGAGAATGCTGCTGTTGCTAGTCTTTTGTGAGTTTATATTCCAACTTTCAAATTTCAAAATATATTTTTCTCTTAGCATTTTAACAGTTTTCTATATTAATTCAAATTAATTTAGCCAGTTTTTCCTTCACAAAAATGTCCTTTACAATATTTAATTCTTATAAACTGCATTCCTCTCTTATGTTTCCTTTTTGTACAGATATATGTTTATATGTTTATTTATTAATTCAAAATTTTAAGTATTTCATAAATAAAATGTATTCTGCCATTTTTCATAGAAGATTGTGAAAAAAGCTCTTTGCTCTTAGTCAGCTATTCTGCTGGAGTTTTCTATGTATTTAAATTTTCTACACCACTTGGCATTATCAAGCAAACCCATAAAAGACTCATCAGATACATAGCAGGGACATGGTCTGATGACTTAATCCAACAACATGACCTCATTCTCATGTCAAGACAATGTTAAAACTCTTCTACCATCTACAATTTAGAGCTGCACTAGATCTTCCTTTAATCTTACATTTCCACAACTACAGTTTCAAAATACTGAAAATATTTAAGGCAAAGATTTACTCTTCTAAGTCTAATTCAAGCCTTTTTTGTCAGGCACTTTGTTTATTTTGTGGCTATGATGATTTATCACACCCTGCTTATTCTCTTGGGAAAAATCAGAAGCAACAAAGACAACTTTGAGAGATTTTGACTTTTGGAGAACACAGAAAATCATTAATTTTAAATCTAAAGACTACTTATTGATTCTAATGCCTGATAAGTATTCAACACATGCTTTAGGATTGCTTATATTAACACAATCACTGTTCTGATATACAAAGGACATTTTCCCTTCTTCCCTATATATGCTATTCAATACTTTGAACCAGTAAACAGGCACTGAGGGCCAGGTTTCTCTCTTAGCTCCACACCACATGCCACCACAAACGGAACTGTTGATTGTGTGATTTCAGGAATTAACAGTAATGTTTCCATTTGATGAATTTCACAATAGACAAACCAGACGTTTCAAAAACTGAGATCTCTATGTTTGTAAGGCAAGACAACAATCCAGCAGTGTACAACATTCCCTCTAGAGGGAATTACAAATGAGAATATCCTTAGTAAACAATCAAACAAAATCTGAATGCACCTTATAGTGTACCAGTGAAAACCAGTGAAAGCTAGTTCATAGCACATGGGATGTCTAGAAATATCAGTACTTATTTTCACATTTAAAACCACTTGCTGCAGAAATGTGCTTTAGACAAAGTACATGAACTCTCTTCTTTAGCAGCTTCCATTTATAACAGGGCTGATGTTGCCTAACTTAGTGCAGATTTCTGCTATGGACTCCCTCTGTACTTAGATCTGCATCTAAGTTTGACCTTTGATCATAAGAGGAGGTCATTAATTTCAAGACACAGTACTGCTTTCTCTTGGGGATTCTGGAGGAAAAAGAAGAGCCACATTTTGCTACTACCTAAAAGCTCAATACCTGAAACATGCTGACAAATTATGGTGAGTCAGCTCCTTACTGTGTTTTCTCCTGTGGGGAGATACCCACAGTAAATAGCACTGAATATGGGAGGGACCCCATGCTGGAGCAGGGTAAGGATAAGAAGTCATGCCCTTGTGGAGGAAGGAGCAAGGGAAACAATGTTATGAAATGGCTACTACTCCCCTTCCCCCTCCTCCTTCGCCACTGGCCCAGAGAAAGCAGAGAATTTAGAAGTCAAGCTGAGTCCAGGAAGAAGGGAGGGCTGGAGAGAAAGTTTTTTTAACATTTGGGTTTATTTCTCACTGTCCTACTCTGCTCTTATTGGAAATAAATTCAATTAATTTCTCCAAGATGAGACTGTTTTGCCTGTGATGGTAATTATTGAGTGACCTCTCCTAACCCTCAAGACTTTTCTGTCCAGGTAAGGAGGGGAGTGACAGAGTAGCTAGGTGGGCACTTGCTGACCAGCCACAATCAAGTCTTCAAGCATTTTACTGGCTATGATAGACAAACAAAAATTCTTCATTTTAACCAGATGACTCAACCCTTTTCTTCTCAGTCTTCTCCCCTTATCATATCAGGACAACATGGTATCTTTCTGAAACAGGTGGGGAAGTTTATTCTCCTTAAGGGGTAACTCAACACACTGCCCAGTTTTTTTCAGGTTTGCCTTGGGACTTGCACATCCATGGTGGGTATGAAAGAAGCATTATAATGAAAGACTCTTTTCTGTTAATTTAATGCAGCCTTACCTCTTGTCTTGACATGGACCTCTGTCATGAATGGGTCTATCCACTTCCAGACCCCATGCCTGTGTAATGACCATGACACCCCCTGTTTATGCTGCTTTGCTATTTGTCCTCTCAGGAACGCATAGCAGGAAGTAATGAGCTCAAGGATTGAAAAGTAACTTATAAATAAACTTATAACTAAGCATTAGATAACAAAGTGCAGCAGTCAAAGATACTGAAATGGAAATGCAGCTCAGCACCATTTTACTTGTAGGCTCAAATAAAATCAGTAATGGCTTGATAAGTCTCTAATCCTGTTGCACAGAAAGATTTTAAATAACAAGAAGAAAGATTTCTAAGCAGCAAACAGTTCCCTGGACCTCACATCCCATCTGAGTAGAAATCTTAGCAAAGAAAAGAGGCAGAGAAAGTGTTCTGCTTTCCTCTGAATGACTCTTACTATGTTCTTCATGCAGTGGAAAGTTTTCTAAGAGTCCACTTTCCTCCTTCCAAACATGAAGAAACAATTTGAACACCCTCTTTTGAACTCACCAAAATCCCTGAGAATATTGATCTAATACTGATTTTTTTTAACCTCCAACCCTTTACCAAAGGAATTAGCAATTTAAAAACTGTAAACCTTGATCTAGCCTGAAACCACTCAGATGGCAAAGTCTGACAGTTATTGTTGCCCTTCACATTTTGCCATCTCTGTGTTTTGAACACGTATTAATGAGTCAAAAAGTCGTGTTGTTGGTTACAACTAGGAGATTTCTGGTGTCTTTCTTTACTAGCATGTTCCAGTATTAAATACTGTTTCAAGACTTCTGAACACTTGAGATGACAAACTTTCTAAAAATATAATCTAAAGATGATCAGTACTTTTCAGTTAATACACTATAATGAAAAAAAAAAAAAATTAAACCCAGCATATTTTCTGATTTTTTGATATATACATGTGTACAGAAATATGTGCACACAAACATGAACATAAGAGAAAACTCAAACTAGAAATCATCTAAAAAAGCTATTCATTTTGGTATTCTAGCTCAGCAACAAGACAGCACCTGTAAGGGAATGTTTTGTATGTTTCAGCAATGGATTAAATGTCTACTTGTACAGGAAGCAATCTACTTGCAACTTCTTTCTCTTCTTTTATTAATTGTTTAATAATAATTACATAATTGAAGAAGGACGCCTATGCAAAGGCAGTTAACACCATCTACTCAACATCACAAATGGAAAGAGCATAACATGTAAATTTTAAAGATTCACCTGGGAGCTTTCTCTCTGAAGAAGAGTTGAGAATGCAACCCCAATATTCAGACTTCTTGTTCACAGTTCTAATTCTGCATCTATACTCCTTTTAAGTATAATATTCTTCTACAAATACCCATTCTACAAGCACAGAACCACCCATGACTCAGAGGCCAAGGCAAAGACAAGAATGGAGTATATCATGATGCATGAATTATTTATTTGAATTTTTATTGGGAGTTTTGGGAAGTAATGGCAACTTTGCACTTCATATATTGCAACTTAGTTTACAGAAAAGATGTTTATTTCTCCCAGTCTTTCAGAAACAGTTTTCTCCTTCAAGGCATCAGTGATTTCTTAGTAATTCACTGGCCTGTTTAAATGGCTCAGATTTTCAAAGCGTCTTAGGCACCCTTTCTCTCATCATTGACTAAAATCAAATCACATTACTCTTTCAATTCTGTGTATAAATGTTCTCCAGCAGCCACACTGAATTATTTTCTGTAGTTGCAGAATTTAAAAAAAAACCATTTTTCCCCCCTTTTGTGAAACTAAGATCAGTACTGTCCTTATGCTAGTAATTTTTAATTGACATCAAATACATGATGGTTTAGAGTTTCAGGAAATCAGCTTTGTTACTGTATTAGAATCTGTAAAGCTCCTTCCCTCCTGCTTGCTGATCAGAAGCAGCACTTCTTGAAACAGATTTAATCAGAAAACAGTGAAACAGAAAGTTAAATATTGCCTCTATTATTTCCTAATGTCATCCTTCACAGAGTTAAGCAACCACTAAATGTTGATAATTTTCCTGATGTGACTCTTACTGCTTAAAGAGTCTATCCTGTTTAAAAATGTCATGCATGTTGCTATTTCTACAGTTTTATAATTTGTCAACAAATCAACTACCTGTTTAGCAGCCCTCATGAGGGATTTAAAATAGCTGCCATGAAAATCCTGTGCATTTACTATTTTTATAACAAACTTGATTGTCACCTATGATATTTCAAAGATCACTTCTCATATAGACATCATGCTGGAAATTAGATGCAGGGCTTTGCTTTCCATGGAACATTATGCAGCGGCACTCTGGCTAATAAATCTTTGTAGCTAATGCATTCCAGATGGAAGCCATGTCTCGCAGATTTAACCTTCCTAAACCCTTCCAAAAATTCCTCCCATCAAAAGCTCTCTGAATGAGATATGTTTGATTGAAATAGGATCATCAATACATGACATCTAAGTAATAGTACAGATGATTACTGCCTGCAGAAAATTGCCATTTCCCTTCACACAAAGATATTGTCTTTGCACAACCAC
Organism: Urocynchramus pylzowi; assembly: GCA_013397555.1. Classification (NCBI taxonomy): domain Eukaryota; kingdom Metazoa; phylum Chordata; class Aves; order Passeriformes; family Fringillidae; genus Urocynchramus; species Urocynchramus pylzowi. The sequence goes on from VZRH01002477.1 coordinate 1,880,943, forward strand.
GGGGCATGAAGATGGACCTCATGAGCTTCACCAAATAATTTAAATGCTTTTTCTGAACTCTTAGTGCTATTAACAGATGCTGTAAAGAAAACATTCACTTCTGTCTCTTTAACTTGGGTATGTGCACAAATACTGCTAAAAAGAGGAATCAAGTCTCTCTCAGAAGCCACTAATTAACATCACTGTTTAATCATGTCACCAGGTTTAGCCAGTCTACATCATTAGTTTGTGTCAGACAGAAGCAGTGAAACATCTAAACACCTACATGTAGATCCTTATGAAATCAGTCATGTGAAGTGGTAAGGTCAGTGTTAGACAAGGCTGCAGCTACCTCTACTATTTAGAAACCATTACAAATCACCTCGCTAACAGACGAACGCAGAACAATTTTAGAATCCTTAGATTTTCTTGTAAGGTAATTTCTCAGTAACAACTCTCTAATGTAGAGCGATATTTTAATCCCATCTGTGAATGATGAAAAATAACCTGATGTTGTAGCCAGTTATCTATACTTCACTATTGGCAGTGTTCAAATGGCTCTATATTGCTTTTACTGTTGAACTTCTGAACTCTGCAGTCCTTTGTCTGAAGAAACCAATTTATTAATCAAGTACAAAATAAAAGGACTCTAAATCTCAAAACATTGTCAGTGCACATTCAATATGTGAAAATCTAAGGAAATTGTTTGATGTCACAAAAAAAATGGATACGGAAAGTCTTTAGGTAGCAAAGGTTTTCTTCCTATGCACCACACTTCTGTAAAAATGAAATCCTGGAAGAATTTTGTGTGACCTACAATTCCATTTCTTATACAAATGTACTCCTGGCACGTGCAGGCACAGTACAAGTTTGGCTCCTAAAAGTATGAATGGCAAGTACAGAAACAATTCTAAATCAGACTGTGTAATTATCTTCTTTATTTTAAACCTTTAAAATTCTTAAGAGCTCCTTTCCAATATATGGTTCACTTTGATCCACAGAGTTGTAATCTTTCATTAAGAGTCGATCACACCCAAATGTCATTTGCAAGCTCTCAGATGAGAGTGTAACAATAGACCCCTAACTGCAGAGATGGAGAAAAGATCAAGCACACTTCAGCTGGGAAAGCAGCAGGAGATTTGCACACAGGCAGACACCTGGGCAAGGTTAGCCGTGCTGCGGCTCCATTCCACTTCATTCAAAAGGAACTTGCTCTACTTATGTGTTTGAAAGATAATAAGCAACCATTGTTGCTGAAGATCATTTCATTTGGTTAGTGTCCTCAACCAAAGGAGACAGTCAATGTTGGACACATATTTTTATATCAGTGCCAACCTGAACATAGTAAGAAGCATAGAGGAAACTTAATAGGAAGTGGAATATATTTCTTTTCGTTGAAGGGAAGTGCTTCTTACTGCCTTAGTGATATAATATCACTGAATGTGACTTGTCTTTTTACTTATTCTATCAATCTGAGTCAGCTTCAGCGAAATAGTGCTTCAAAAAGGCAGCAAAAAAAAAAAAAAAAGCATTTGTCTGCTTTTGGAGAGGCCCCTTTCAAATGAGATTAGAAAGTTTGAGTCCATTTTTTCATGTCTAATCCTATTATGCTCGCTAATGAACTCAGTTTGCCTCAGTGGTTAAAATAAAAGCTACTGGTTTTGTCCAAAAAAGCACAGATCCTCCTTCAGAAGAATATATTAAACCATACAGCTCAATATTACACATTTGTACCATCCAAGGAAGGCTTTTCTAAGATATGCTGCTGACTGCACTGTACAGCATAAGTATTGAACAGTTTTAATTGAATAAGAAGGCATTAAACTAATATAGATCTTTGCTGTACCTTAAGCCAAATAGAGGGAGTAAAAGGACAACATCATTATTAAGATAAGACAAGAAGATTTTTAGATAAAACTCTGTCTTTGGAGCAGTAACTCCTGCAAAAACCCCACAGAAGTGATAAATACTAAGCCTGCACTTATAAAAGACCTTTGTTTTTGTGATATCAAAGCAGCAAGTGGCCTTGAAGTACATACAATACTGAAATTTGGACTGGAATGTAGCTTATTTTCATCAGCATGCCAGCCTGCTCTAAATAAAACCATTTTTAAGTCTAAGTATCTTAGTCATAATCATGGCATCAAATATACAGCACCCTACAGCAATTAAGTAAGAAATAGTAAAGAAAACCCTTCTAAAGGGTTTTTTCCTTCTGAAGGAAACCCTTCGAAACATTTCCTGTGCACCAGGAAAATACTTACACTTTTTTTCAGTATAGACAATATTTTCACTATCCATTACCCAACAGGTGGCTTCATACTGGTCTGATGCTGTATAAGCCACTACATTTTTACTGCAAAACAGAAAAAGACTGTTGACATGAGAAACAGAATTAGGCTTATTTCCCCTTTTACCAAACAGTGAAGTAGAGCAGGCTGTTCCATCCATTTCAATCCATAAAGCATTCCAATGAATGCTTTAATATAGAAAGGGGTCAAGAACATCTTAGTATAAAACTAGACATAGAGGCTAGCTGGACCTCTTGGCTGTCCCAGCAGTGCTCAGAAATCCTGCATCTGGGTTGTTAGAAATTGATAAAGAAGGGAGAGATCACATTGAAAGCTTCACATTCTTGTGAATGCTAATCATTTTATTGAAATATCAGGGACACAGGATCTAAGCAGAATTAGTTTCATCAAAATAAAAAACAGGCTGCCCCAAGTGGGGATGTATTTTTGAGGCTGGTTTCCTTCTATTTTTTTTTTTCTTTTCTTTACCTTCTCTTTTGCCATGGAAGCCAGAAAGTTCTAGAAGTTCCCCATAAACAGGATAAGAAGAGGACCTTTCCTTCGTGGAGGCAGTGCTGGGGGCTCTGCTTAAAGGATCCAGATCAAAATTAAAACATGCTTGAGCTTTTTTCTCTATTAAATTTCACACCCTTGTAATTTAAGTCTTTCATAAACTTCTTTTTATGCTCTGTCGGTGACAGTGAAGCTGACATATTGCTACCTCACAATTGACATCTTTTTGTGTACATAAAACCTCAGGTTTAGATTTTCTACATTTCATTCTCCTTAAGAATAGCATACAGACCACAGATACCAACATTTTGAAATATGCCATAAAACATACTGTAACATGTTCTGCAAATAACCACATGAAGAATTTTGGTCATTGTCATCATTATGGTTTTGTTTAAAATTAGCTTCTCTCGTAGTCTGTATGTATGAGGTTTAGGTTCAAAGGCATGTGCTTCCTTGAGCATCTCCCTTTTGAAAGCCCACTGTTTTGATGCTAGGAAGAAAGAGAAGTTTTCAATGACAGGAATGGCTCTCCTGGGAGATTAAAACAAAATGCCAAGGGAACTCCTGAGCAGCCTCTTCCGTCCTGATGGGCAGGCAACCATATGAAATAATCTAACTCACAGAGATATTGCTAAAACTAGTTTTATGACAGCTAGAGAGAGATTCAGCATTTATAAGTGCTAACATCTGACTTAGGCTCAGAAACTTATAAGACAGCATGACAAAAGAAGGGACTGTAGGCTAAAATCAGAAGAACTTTTAGGAAGACTATCTGTCCTCTTTTAAACCAGATTTCAAGGATTTAATTTGCAAGAAGGGAACAAAGCACACAACGTGATAATGTATATATCACATGAAATTTTATGATATATGTATAGACCCCGTGAAAATAGGGAAAAGCAGAAAGTAGGAAGATGGTAAGTTACACATTCTTCAAATACTCCCCCAATAATCTGTGGCCCTAGCATTTCCTGAGTCAGAGATTGTTTCTGAGCTCTTTGAATAAAGTAAGTATCATCAGGAAGGAAAAACTAAAAGACAAAAAAAAAAGTAGCATTGTAAATACATTTATTCTTAATTAACTGGTGAAGGGACAATGCCAGAATGGTTAAATTATTGTTTTTCCATCTCTTGGCTGCCTCACAGCTACAATAACGGTCACATTCCTGATGAAGTTGACTATGTTAAAAAAAATTATCTAGTCTTCTGTAGTGCAATACAACAGTCTTCATTCTTCTGTTGTGGATGGAGGACACAGAACAACAACAAAATCAATAAATTTAACTCCCTCTCCCCTCTGTGAACAAAATGGACTGCCAGCTTCCCTGCTCACACACTCTGACTCGTGTGATGTGAGGTCGCTATCCAGATTAGTTCTCTCATTTATCGTCTTTCAGCTGGAATCTCTCCCCTGCCAATAAATAAGTGAGAACTTCTAGGATAACACGGATTGCTCTTCCTGCAAGAGCAGACTCTCAGCAAAGGCAGAGCACAGCAGTCAGAGCATCAACATTTATTTGTTTTTGTCTCTGAACTTTGTACTCTCTTAGTATTTACCATATTCACAACAGATATCATCTTTTGTAGAGATAGACTGGCATTGGTGTTCACCTGATGAAGGATATATGGGTGGAATCACGTGGACTGTGACTTCCACAAAACAATCTGTGGCATGCTAATGCTTGAAGTAGGACTAGGGGAAAAAAGTGATCAGCGAGGCATAGACGTGCAATTAAGTCTAAATGAATGGGAGTTCTTTCTCCTAGGCCATACCAGACTACAGCATGCTTCTTACTGCAATCTAATATTTGCTTTCCCTTTAAAAATGTTTTACTGCATGCATCAATCCAATCATCAATTAGTCTTAAACATGTATGTTATAAAAAGTTCTATTACAATATGCAAAATAACGCAGGAGCTTTTGTGTGCTATAAAACTAAATATACAAGATCTCTTGAACTTTGAAAAAATGATGAAGTGGGAAAAGGTAGGACTGTACAAAGTCACAAGAAGTCTGAAGAAACAAAGGGTGATCAGGAACACTCCCCAGCCCCAACAACTCTTCGAGGCATCCAGTGAAGTCAAATGAAAGCAATTTTCAACAAAAGGAAGCATATTTTTCTTAACATAGTACACAGTTTCAACCACTTGTTGACATGCAAGATGGAGAGGTCAAATTCCTACACAAATCTGAAAGTAATTAAACTCAACAATGAGATATTTAAAAACCTGCAAAGGTGTTTGGCTCAGAAAATCTTTAAAGTGCAGACAAAGGCAGGAGGAAAATGTTATTACATGCCTGTCTTACTCTAGGATTTTTCCCCATGTATTTCATAATGGCCTCTGCCAAAGATGGAACACTAGGGTACATGATACTTTTGTCTTATCCAGTAGGACCACTCATCTGCCTTGTCTCAAATTTTGGTCCTCAGTAGCTCCGTGTGTAAAAAAGATGACAGGGTCTGGAATAAAAAAGGTTGTACATGCAATTCACACATATCAGAAACTGATCATAATTAGAGCACTTGTTAACTATGTGAGAGAATTTATGTCATAATTCCCCAAAGTTAAAGATCAAAGGAAATAAATATCTTACATGGTTTACCTTATTGCACATTCAAAATTCTGTAGTTATAAAGGCATATCCTCTTACACTGAAAGTATTCTTCTACAATATGCCATGGCATGCTTTGTTTGCTATTTTAACTTGGGACTTGGTGTGTGATAGGTGGAGAATTCCTTTTTAATTTGTATAATATTAAATTTTCTGGTTGTAAGAAAATAGAGGATTTGAAGCTCATGGTTGCCCAAATCTAAATATAATAATTAAATTATTGTATGCATTTCACATTTCCAGAATTCATGAAATATGTACTGAAAGAGAGAGTGTCATTCTGATGACACAGGGGAAAAAAGAGAAGAAAGAAAAAGAAAAAAAGGAAGTCAGCATGAGTTTCTGTGCTCTGCATTAGAAAGTAGGAAACATGGATTTTTCTTCTGGATTCTGTCCCTGGTTTACCGGACTAAAAGTCACAAGAAGCAGCAGCACAATCACACTCTTTTATCCAAAGCCAGTTCAGGTCAATGGGAGTATTTTCATTAATTTCAATGGGTTTGAATCAGACCCCTAAGCCTTGTGAAGTAACTGCTTGTAATGTCACTCAACATCAGCTCTGACTACTCTAGGAGCCACACTGGCAAATTCATAATAAAATCCACTCTCATTTCTAAGCTGAAAAAAAAAAAATACTGTAATGCTTTTAATATTGTTGGCAGGTAAAAGACAGTAGTAGTGGTGGTAGTGTGTGTGCATGCTTTTAATTGCTAACCAAAAGCAAAAAACAGTAGCAGTGCATTTTCTACTAAAAAAATCATGAAAGAAGAATGGTGCATTTGTACATTATTTGACTCATCTGGCAGTTAACCAACCAACTTGGCAAAGAGGAATCTTCCTTAGTTTTAGACACGAATGTTTGAAATACACAAAGGCATCAACTGCAAAAAAAAAAAAA
>VZRH01002477.1:1887264-1980598 GCA_013397555.1 Urocynchramus pylzowi
AAAAAAAAGACAATCCCAAACCTCAATCAAACCCAAAAAAATTCCAGGTAGTGTGACTGCTGTAAAACACTTCATTTTAAAATCTTGCTTCTAAATTAAGGTATTTTGGGGCCACCATTAGCTGTTCCATGTTGGCTGCAATGACTTAAGAGAATTTATTTGGCAATCTCAGTCAGCTTTGTAGCAGACAAGCAGATCATTAAATGGCTAGTATTTTCTCATCATGGAAAGTGGCTGCTCCAGGTGGCAGCATCCTCGTCTCTAAAGAAGCCTAGATTACCATGTTTAGTGTGCAATAGAAAATTTTATAAACTAGATCCCAACTATGACTTCTGTTATTTTTAATGTAGACTTATATAAAAAGTGAAACTTGAAAGTATTATCATTTTGTAGTCTGAGGAATTTGTTAAATTTGACAACGAAGGGATATATTGGAAACTTGTTTCTGGTGGATATGAAGAAGTAGAAAAGATGATTATTCCCACTTCTCTGAAAAAGTGCCATTCTACATGCTGAACTTAGCCCAACCTTGTCATTTTTGGCCCTCAGTTATTACTGATAAGCTATCTCTGGCCACAAGTTGAGTCCCACTGACACTTTCTGAGAAGAAAAAGAAAGAGAGAGAAATCTTGCAGTAACTTTACCTTCCTAGTGAGAAGCTGGGGCCTACACCCAATATGTTTGGGTGTTCTGTTCAGACTTACAAGCCTATTGCAGCACTACTCAAGACTTCTCCTTTGATATGCTCAATTTACCACTGATGTTAGAAACAGCCCACGTACTTTTCAGTGCTAGTCCACTAACATGTTACAGGGACAGCAGTCCATCCTATGCCATTTTAAACCATGCACTATGGCATTCCTGGAAATATGCATCTTTAGGTATACCAGCACATCTCACCAAAGCTGAAAGTACTTACCATTTTATGAAGCAAACAGATAGAAAACTACTTCCCAAACTAGCCCAGAATAATTGACTGAATCTACTAATAAATTGTTTAGGAAATTTCATTATTTTTAAACTCTGTTATTAAATGAGTTTATTTATTTTTCTGCAATATTTGCACACTGCTTATAATGAAATTTACAGACCTACTAATAATATCACTACATGGCATCAAAGTACATAGCCAAGTTAATCTGATTCTCATAAAAGAAATAACAAGGATTTGAACCATTTTTAGACAGTAAATGTAATATAGAAAAGAAGTGCACAGAATAGCCACAGTATAACTCTTATATAAATAACTGTATATAAATAACTGTTTCTATATATCACTGTGAATAATACTGCATAGCTTCACAACTCTTATATGTTATTTTCTAAATCAATTACTTGTCCTTGGAAATACTAATTTCTTAAACCATATATAATAATAATTTAGCAAAAATATGTTTCCATACATGCTGACATTCTTAAGACCTTCAAAACACATTTTATTTTAAATTAATTACATTGTAAATTCAAGGAAACAAAGCATCCTTTGCAATTTTGTATTCTAAGGGGCTTATGCTTTCTGTAATGACAAAGAAACTTCTGAGTAATAGATCCATCATATAAGTTCATATATAGGTTTATTTGTGGTGCACATACACTCAAGTACTATCGACCAAAACAGGCTGTCCAGCAGAGGGCTCCTTTGAAACAGAAAGTGGAGAAAGAGGCAGAGTCTTTCAATGTATAGACAAAACAGAGATTACACAAGCATTATGTATGCTAAGGTCCAGCAATTATTTTAGCAATCACCAGCATACAAATGGCGCATTGATGTAAAAATTATAATTCTTTTTTAAAGAATGAAATGCTTTCATAACACCCATTGGAGAAAAATGTGGAAACCAAATGATTTTTCCTTAAAAACCACTCTAATTGTCATCTTTTCATTTCACTGTGTGCCTGTTAAGAACATCAGTTTAACTGTATTTTTATTTTCAGTAAAATATGTATAAAGCAACCTATAGATATTAAAGAAATATTAATTTATCAGGCACTTAGGTATATAATGTTAAACTCAAAGTGAAATGGCATGAAACAAGTATTTTTCTTTTTTCTTTCATGAAAAATATAGAAACAGAGAACCAAAGGGCAGCACAGACCTGCTGCTGCCCCATACAGCCATTTTTAAGAATGCACTCATAATCAACTTGATAATCTTTTCATAGTAACTTGTCTGTAAAAATCTTTTGCTTTCCAGAACTAGGAAATAGTACTGTGACACTGAATGGTCTGCATATTTTTTTTAAGTTTCTACTTTATAATTTCCACTCACTTTAACTTATTTCTTGGGGATTCCCAAGCAATATATCAACATTTTTAGTTGTAAAGAATACACAAGAAGCCACAAAAAAAAAAAATTAGTCTGATCTTTCCTATTGATAGAAGGTTAAAATACTGGTAGATCAATAGTTGAAATGTCTACAGCAAACTTGCAAAATACATTTCTTCACGGTTTCCAGATGTGTGCGTATTTTTTTTTCCAAACTTGATAGTGACTTCTAAAACATACAAATGGAAAGAAATTAATCTGAAGTCAATGATGTTTCCAAAGTCACATCAGATAATCAAAATATTCAAGTGATAGGGAAGGTAAAATGTTAATGAGTGTTAAAAATACGAGGTATTTTTTGTTTCTTACATTATGTAATATTTTTCACTTTTTCTCACCTGCTACAAGTGAGTAGGAGCAGGTTTATCAAGGAAAACCTAAAGAGGATTCATACACATGCTGCAGCTGAATATGGCTCCCATTCCAGTCAGCCATTGTATCCATGAGAAATACAAGAGTCAAAACACAGCATGATTCTTTTTCCTTTTAACATGTGCTGACAGGACTGATTCTGCTTGCTTCACTGTCAAGGACAGACATTTCCCATGACTGCATCAATGCCAGACTAGAACCCAAAAGTGCCCTCCATGGGCAATTTCCAGAAACCATTTGAGAAAATTTGAGCACACAAGTTGTTACAGAAGAGTATGCATATCTCAGGATCACAAGCAACCATGTAGAGAGCTTATTGTCTGAAGCAGACAGAATGTGCCTGAATACTATGCAGATCCATATTGTCTGGAGTCACAGCACCTAGGAGCAGCAAATTTTCTTATCCATGTTGTTGTTGCTGAAGGGCTAATCGGATTTAAGGGGTTGCTACTTGGCTCTGAAGAAACCAGTTGGGAAGGGGGGAATTTGGCCACCCTGCTGATTGATACAACATATTCTGTCCTGCACAATTTTGACCCTTGCATCTTCTCTAAGAGGAATCCATGTGCTATCTTCAGTGTCCCTTGCCAGCCCTGTCCCACACAGCCAGAGCCAAATCTGGAGTTGGGCTTTGAATGGGATGTAATTTTGTAACACTTAAAGAACAACCGTATTATAATATGGTCTTCAAACGAATAAGTGTAAAAGGAAACAATGTGGAAAGTAAACTTTTATCTTCACTACAGACTTAAAATTGCATAAACATGCTATATTTTCTTCCATATGAATATCACATTCTGGTATTTATGTTGCAACTAGCCAGACAACATTTGCTAATAGCTACTTTTAATACAGCATATCATACTGCTTAACCCCTTGGCTTGCCGGGCAGTTTAGAAGCTCCTACTGTGATGTTTTTGTTCTCACATATGCGCTAGTAAAGGCTGTCACAGTCCTCATTAAATAAACAGACATACATGCCAATTAATAATTTAATTTACAGGGAGAATCTTGACATAGAGCTAAGGAGGTGAATTGCTAGTACCTCCTGAATTGTCTCATCTTAAAATAGCAAGCAAACAGGTTTTAGCCCCACCTCCAAAGTTATGCCACTGTAATGAGATTGGAATACGTGCAAATTGTTAGTTTTGTATTTACTGTCATAAAAGCTGTCCATTACTATGTACAATTTTATAAAGGCATGGGTTTAAAAAAAGGCCAGCTCTTTTAATTTTACAGGTATTCCCAATATTTTATTGTTCTAAATTTTAGCAGGATTTTGTCTGGCATTGAAGCATGCTTAGTTTTATGGCTTTTTTTATTTGTATGAATATAATTGTTTAAAAACTCTAGAAACAACACTATTGCTACTATTTTGAAAAAGCATTTTTTCCACTTAAATATTCACCTTAATATGCAAATATGCATCTACTTTTCTAGCAGTGCAGAACATTTCTGACATTTGGTTTAGGACAAATCCTTTGAAATTCAAACAGTGCTTTAGGAAAGTACAGATATCTCTTCCTGATGGAAACAGTTGGCTAACAGCATCAAAATTATTTCTCCATGAGAAGCAGATACATGAGAGGTTCTAATGGAAATATTTGGATCATTTCCCCACTTCTAATTTGGGCATACATTGCCAAGTCTCCCTGTACAGCATTCCTGTTATCTTGCCTTTCTTGCTCATCTATTCAAGCACAACTTTGTCAAGGCTCTCACCACCATGTGTCTCAACTTATGTCATCCCTTCTTTTACCACCCTGCAAACAACATCTAAGGTCTATTTATTCAAAACTTGTATTAAAATTAGACATTTTTTGGGCCAGTACCTTCTAATGCCATGATTATTGCTATTTACTCTCTCTTAAGCTTTTCTCACAAAATTGAGTAGAAGATACTTTTACAGGTATTATCATGCCTTTTCACTCTCTGTTACTTCATATACTCATGGTCTGTTTCCCTTCCACAAATCACAGCAGCTTCAATACATCAAAATTATCCAGGTAAAACTCTTTATAGTTTCATTTGCTACACTCCATGCAAAGCAGCTTTTCCCAAGCACCCACAGTGTTATCCTATATCTTTACATCAAATCCCTATTTGAAAGTGTCCTCTATTAATGAGGTTTTAATGAAAACTCTGAGATGGATTTTACATCCAGCAGATGTAAAAGTTGTATGTTTCACTGAACTCAAAAGAGAAATGATTTCTCCAATAAACATTTCTACCTGAGATCACAGAAAGAAGATGGCCTACTCAGGAAATTTTAGGGACAGTTCTCTTAAAATTGTGGACCACTGACAAAACAGTTGAATATAGGTGTAGGATTCCAAGCAGTACAGTTCTTATCTTTGCACAATTTCTGTAATGATAAAGAGATATAAATTTGCAATCATACAACATTTCTTTTCCTCTCCATTTTTTTTTTCCTTTCTGATGTAGTTCTGAGGAAACTCAAATTTTGAACTATCAGTGATTTCAAACCTTGTATACATAGCTATACAGAACTATACCTTTTGATTGAAAATCATCTTTTGATGGACTAGCTCTGCACATTTGTCCTCTCTTAGCCAAGGTAATACTGAGAGCATAAAACTTCTAAATAAAAATCTAAAATAGCAGCTTTGAACGAGATGGCTTTCCTGTCCAACTGTTCCCTTCATTTTCTGTAATTTTAGGCAATCAGTAAGACTTCAAAAAACAAATAAATAAATGGACATTTACTTTAGGCATATTCCTGTCCCTCTCTCCCAGTTCTTGATGATTACTGTCACTTGCTGCAGAATCACATCATGCTCTGATGTAATCCCCCTGCCATTCTGGATTTTGTCTCCATACTAGTATTCCCATTGTTAGCCCTAACAAAACTAGCAACTGCTGTAATTTTACGGTGAGATCAGCTAGTGTAGGAGCTCAAGGATATATCAGTATCAATATATAGCTGTTTAGTATGTTCAAGAAAGTGTGTCTGTTAAATCAGTAAGGTTTTTTTTTAATACAGAAGAAAATGGACTCCAAATGCATTAGCTTTTCAAAGCACATCTAGGATAATCAAGAGTGTAGAATAGGAAAAAGAAGGGAAAAAAAGGAAAAAATGGTAAGATTTTAAAAAAATCCATAGCATATAATCCTTTTACTAAAGAACACAATAAAAGCTAGAAACATCCCCCAGTTCCAGAGATAATACAAATGTTATTTTAAATACCAAACTCTGCCCTCAATTACATTCAAGCAAAATCAGATCAGATTTTAGTTGTGGGTAAGCACTGCATGTTGCCCATTGCAAAAGCAATTCCCTTCTGTTTCAGTGAACTGTTCAGTTTTTTTATGAAGAAGTGAATTTATAGGAGAGAAGAACTATTTGCTCATTTTCTGTACAGAATCTGATTTTACCAACAAAGTAATGTAACATGGAAGTGCGATTATTTAAACCAGCACTTCACTACACAGAGGGCTGTTCAATGCACTGCTCCTGCCAGACTTGTCACAATGACTGACATTTTCTAATATTGAACTGGAAATAATATGGATATTTAATACTGCAGAGTTTACATCAAGTAGAAGAAAAGTGCTATTGTTTATCAGCAATCTACTTCTGATGGCATACATCTAGATAGACGTAATTATTACTGTGATGAAACATGATTTTCAAATAATGGAATAAACACATCTGTATAATATTTGCAATGCTTCATATCAGGTGATTTGGGCATCCTGTAAATCCCTATGATTAACCATTTTCTATGCTTCCCACTTGAATTTTGACTAAAATTTACCTTTTAGATCTGTTATGCCACTCATTAATTTTTTACAATATCCATCTGTGCATTGCAATCTCTATTCTCCATGGCTCCGCATTGTTTTGGCTAACTAACAGGCCCATATGTTGCCTTAATGTATTTCTGCACAATGTTTGTGCTTTTGGAAAAGAGGGAAAAAAAAAAAAAAACCACAGGGAAAAACCACAGGCCTAAATAAGCTATAAGGAGCATCCACATACAGTTAGACTGTCTTTACTGAGTCTGGAGACATTATGATTCTGCTGCGACAAGCAGCATTTGTCTTCATTTTGTCTGACTGTCCTCATGTGTTATTATTAGTGGCTGTCAGGCAGCAGCAGAAAAAAAATAGCATCACTTGACTAAGAAGTTGAATGCATAAATGCAGTAACTACACACTGGTAGCTGAGGAGAGGATGTCTGATAAGATGGTCTAAATGCAAAAGCCCTCCTATAATTACATTTAAAAGGGAAAAAACACATATCTGGCAAAACATAAGCATCCCTCCTCCCTTCTGCTTGCATAGCTAAATTAGGAACTAATTATAAATACAACTTAGCTGCATCTAAAGAAGTTGCTTTAAGAATGTCCTTTCAGAATGTCAGTTTAGTTTAATAGCAAGAAAACAAATATGTTGGAATATTCACATCAAGTCATGTTTTTCTGATAACGTTGATAAATATGAACATCTTAAACATGAGTTCCTTATCATACAGAAGTTCACACTGTAATGTATTTATGTATTTAGCACTTTTAAAGCCCAAAGTATCAAATATAGTCTGGTTCTGAGAAGCTCCAAATGAAGTTTCTTTATCATAAATTTTCTGCTGTAATATACAGCACGTAATAATGATAATAAATAAACAACTTTTATAGAGGATAAAAGACTACATCCAAAAATTTACTGTGTGAGAGGGAGAAACCATAGGCTTTCCACCTCACATATGTACAGATGATTAAAAGCAGATATAAGCTTATTATATTCTTAGCTTAAAAGTGATTAAATTATATCTCTGAGTACATATATTTGAAAAAACATACATAGAAACACAGAGCATATTTTTTATGACAGCCAACATGAAACTAATCTGTGAAGTCTCATAACAAACTGATATCCCATGAAACATGCCATAATTGCATTATTTTATAATAAATTCTTAAGCTAAACATATTTCACTTAAGGCTTAATAATCAAATGAGTGCCATAACAAAGAAAATTTTGTCTTCACCAATTAAAAAACCACAAGTCCAAAACCAAACAAAAAACCCAACCAAAGGGAAAAAAGAAACCAACTTATAACAAATCAATGGTGAAATATGGGTCCTGTTGCAGTCAGAGGCAATGTTTCCATTTACTTTGTGAAACTATTTCTATTGCAAGAAGGTAAGCAAACAAGTTATATCAGTAATCAAAACAAAATAATGTGCAGCTGACAGTACTGACAAGAGTTTCTCATGAGCAGCCTTCAATGACATATACAGGTATTAGGAATTTTGCCAGTACCTAGAAGATCTGGTGGTAGATCACTATTCACATTAGCTAGGAAAAGATGCTTAGCACTCACTGCAGCTCCTGTTTGTCCATGTTTATTTCAGGTTCATGGATAACCACTGAGTTCCAATTTCCAAAATTAACCTTCACTTTTAGCTTCTACTGGTTTTTTCACTACAAAATTTCACACTCTGGCAGATCCAGAGGTGTGTGTTGAAAGAGGAGCTCTGGCTTACAGTTTTAGCATCAGTGTTTCAATCACTGGATTTTCTAATCTTGGTCAGATTTTTTTTACAGATTCAAAGTGATAGCAACCATTTGCTTATGCACATCACAGAAGCTGTTCACCTCCACCAAGTACATATATTAAATGTAAATACACTGGAAAACTGATGCATCCAGACTGAATGATTTGCTCAGGAAATACAAGTGTGACACGCAGCCAAAAAACCAATTCAAATTCATGAATCCTGATGCAGTTTTCTAAGCATGAATTGGTGTGACATCACACATGCTGAAGAGTTAGGCATAAGCCTAACTTTATGAATCAGGCAGGAACTGTGAGGACATTGTCACAACTTTTTCTCCTATTATCCCTGAAAATCCCAAGACTGGGATGGGAGAAAAGGAAAGGAGGCAAAGGCTGGTAGCACTTTGGTCTATTTTCAGTTACATGATGAAATTATTTCCAGAAGTAAAATACTTATGATTACTGTTGACACAGAACTGAGACAGGTACATATACTGAGACCCACATATTCTGTGTTTTAGTTGTGCTGAAAAACTTTCATTTAACTTAAGGTTTCAACAAGATAAATGAGAAACAGCCATGGAAACCTACATGGCCATATTTATTTTTCTGAAACACACTGAGGTAATTGTACAAGATCATACTACACAAGGCCATAAAACTGTATCCAATCTTTAACAGAAGCAGCCTATTTGTGCCATGTACAGGAGACAGAAACAATCACTTTCTTATTTACAAAAATGCCCTTGCATCCTTCCTGGTATCACACAAACTACTAGGGAAGAAGAAAGAGGTTTGGTCATTTTTGGGCAAGGATAGTGAAAAGGAAAAATCCCTATTAAACTGACAGAAAAACTGAGGCAGTAGCAAGAAAAAAAAATTAAATTAGTCTCCACCTAGTGATTAAGAACTCCCTGTATTAGCATCATGTATAGCACTCCTGATTAAAATTAAAGTGAAATTAAGAATACTATTGCTAAGAACCCTGTTTTCATGATGTTGGCAATGCAGTGTAAGGTACCAAGACTCAAACTGCATTTTGAATTCCTAATCACTGAAGAACATAGATGTGTACTAATCTCTTTTGGGTTTCTCCCGTGTCAGGCAATCCCTTGCTTCAGGTCCTTTGGGAATATATTTGGATGAGTCAAAGTGGTTTAGCTCTTCCTTGGCCACATGAGGTATAAGTGGTAGGCTTCTTTCAATTAAATGGCCTGTGCTCTTAAGCCTGCAGATGTAAACAGCTTAATCTTGGGTTCATCCATACAGTTTTAATCAGAGTTTCTGGACCTTTCAGACTTTGTTCATCCCTCCATGATTCAGTAGCTGTTTCCAATTAATTGCATACTTGGGCACAGTTATTTCTCATCAAGGGGGTTTAATTCCTTTAAGGTTTGAAAGATGGGTTTCACTCACTCTTGTTCTAGAATAACAGTGTTCCCTCATGGAGTCAGTCAGAAGCAATTAATACAGAATAGATCTATGTGCACACAAGCAATAGAATATCACAGTTCCAAAAGAAAGTTCTTTCTGTAATCTTTAGGGCTGCATCACAAATTGATGCATAGAAAGTAAAGATGGGAAACTCACATATTTGGTCACATTGTTACATTTTAGTAACAGAAAATAGTTCTCAGAAATGTATGTATTCTCTTTTGAACCAAATATAAGCATTATTTTTGAACCAAATATAAGCTATATAACTTCATGACAAAAAAAAAAAAGTTATTGACTCTCTTAAAATCTTTGTCTCTCTGTATTGATGTTGGCCTGGAACAGCAGCAGAGAAAGGGACTTGCACCTCACAACTTGATCTATTCTCTAGTCAATTAACACATGAACTCCATAACAAAGGACTTAAAACCATTTGATGTTTTCTGAGCTATTTTGTTCTGTTTTCTCTAGCAGTGGTGTATCTTGTGTTACATCTCACTAGGATCTACAGGGTGCAGAAGGATGTGGCTTCATCTTCTGAAGCTCTTCAAGATGCTACATCCTTCCAGCCCCTGCACACCCCCACTTCCATGAGGCCTTGAAATAGACTCGTATCACAGTCAAACGTCCTTTTCTGAATGGTGTGCTCAGCATTTCAAGCTAAGCCAGAGATCAGCTCTAATATTTCATTCTTCCATACCACTAGAGAGGTTGCTCTTACTGTCTGACAGAGTACAATACTTCTCAAACTACTCAATCAGTTAAGTATTGCGTATTAGAAATCTTATGCTCTTCTTGTGAAGAGCTGGAAAGAAATCTCAATAATGTAACCCTGTAAGAGTCTTTGAATTTTTATTCATCTGCATGATTTATTTTACTCACTGAGAAGGGCAATGAGCACTGAAAATTTTAAGGTACTTTTACACTAATTACTAATTCACCGTTTCTTTCTCATCGGTCTACTGTCGTTCCCGCTACTTTTTCCCTGTTGTTCAATTTTTTTAAAAATTTTCTGTACCCTTTCAAAGTACATGTAGAGATCAGTTTCCTTTGGAGGAATAACCAGTTCTTCTGTAGTTTATACTATTTTCATGTGGAATCAGTACAAATCACTTTTCATTATAATCTGTATAATTTTGAAATGCTTAGGGAATTTCTTCTTTGTCTTTACACTTCAACATCGTGCCTTCATTTTTCTCCACAAAAGTTAAATCAGATCTTTGGCTTTCATGCTTAGGATTAGCCTATGGAACCACATTCAGATGGTCTACCAGCTCCTAATATTTTCTAGGTACTTCTAAACGCCAAGATGTCTGGATGGGGGGCAGAGAATCCAATCTAAAGAGTCTCCAATAGAATCTTGGCCAAATATTATGCCACACTCTCATTATGCCATTTACAGTGCTGGGTAAAGGTCACTCTTAAGGTCACTCTTAGGTACATTTGAGGGAAAAAAAAGAAATTCAGGTGTAAGTCTCGTACAAGAGAAATTGCTGAGCATCAAAGGTAGCTGAGACACTCCAGTGTTTAAAGATGCACTGTCAGGACCAGCCAAATAACATTTTTTATGTTTGTTGTATATCCAGAGCTGCAGAAGCTAGAAAGGCAACATTTAAAGTACAGGAAAGTTTCAGAGAGCTATGTCAACTCTGAGTGACAAATCATCGTTTCAAGAATAAGCCTTAGTCAGTGGATATGTCCTCAGCTGAGAGGCCTGAGAAGAGCAGCACTATGCTGGGAGGTTCCTAAGACTTCAGGAAGAAGATGCAGGCTGGAGAACACAGCTCCCACTGCCTTAGAATTAACATCACCTGATCATTTTACCAGGATGTGAATGCAGACCACAAAATCCCAAATACCAAAAGCAGTATGGTAAACGAAAAAAGACTTACTAAGGCTGGAAACCTCCCTGCAAGAATTATCACAGGCTATTTTTCAGTTGCACAAATGTCAACTTATTTTCTGATTAAACACAAGCAGAGGTTCAAATCTACTCAAGACCTGTGGTGAATTACGTACCTTGCCACGAAATATAACAAGTAAAACTCTGGGAAATTGAGCTTTGTGAATGACAAAGGGCTGAGGACATGGGAAGTCTCATCTGATATGATGAGACCCTCCAAGTACTAAGTGAATATGACCAACCATCAAAAAATTCATAGACAATAGCAAACAAAACAAAGTCCACCCTCAGTCCTGCATAAGAACTCCAAGGTATTTTATCCTGAAGGTTCTTATTTTGTAAGAAGACATGAATTGAAAACAGACTTCCAGAGTCCAAATCTGAATAATTTAATGAAGTAATAGCTGAGATTTAGCTACTCATTTGGGGGGATTATTTTAGAACAGATGAACATAGAGGTGACTTTGAATTAGAAAACAGGTTAAAGATTAAATATGCTAACAACAATGACAGGTACACTTGGATTTCAGTTTATATGGATTTATTAAGACCAATTGCAAAATAAATCCCCTAGACTTATCTCTAACAGGGTAGGATTATTGTTCACTTGTGGTTTTGAGACTCTAGGTGTTCCATTTACTTAGATAATGCATATGTGGAACAATATGCTCATCTAAACTCAGCTGAGTACACAGAGGACCAATGCACCCCTCCAGCCACCTGAGAACATCAGGTTATTGGTGACTCAGTGACAACTGTCACTGCAGCATTTGACGAATAGACAGCCTGATCCAAGAAATTTACAGAAGCGAAGGTAATGATTTCTCTGTGTGTAAACTCTCTCTGTGCATAGTGTCACAGAGTAGTAAGTGAAGTAATGTAAAGAGGGGGGGAATCACAACCCTTTGTGAAATGTTTCAAGCAAACATTGAAGTATCAGGAATTTGAGCTGACTTGAGAGTCATGTAAATAGTGTCAGCTTATAAAAACAAGGTGATTCCCTGGATAGGAGAATACCCGTACAGCGTCAAAGCTCCCATGCGTATGTAAACATTCTGTGTAAATATTTGGCTGAAGGTTTCAGTATAGAGAGCTTTTGCTGTCCCAGAGTGTGGGCGTTGTCTAGAAACCTGAGATCAGGAATGACATGATCTCATCTCCCATTACTTAGATAACTGCATTTGATGCATGCCTCAGGGAAATTGAAATGATCTTGGCAGAGGATAAAACAGAGGATTCAAATGTGCTCTTTAACTGATGATCTGGACTTTGAGGCTGTAGTCCCATCTGATTTCAAATAGACTTCTAAATATCAGTGAGGAGTTGACAGAAATGAGAAACCACAGATGCAGTTAGTGTCAAGTTATTTAAGTTTGCTTTTAGGACGTTTTTCAGTGGATACCCTTTGCTTGCAATTTAGAGGCTTCTACAGCTGAGGGTATGGGATTGTGTCATTTCACAAGAGTTACAAGCCACTAAGAAGAACACGTACGTCAGTCTGGATATTCTTTCTGGAGCATTTCACATGCATTCCAGAGGCCAAGGGTAAGGCACAGCTCATAAAACTGTAAAGCACATGATGTTCTTATCAAGGGGGATACATTTTGGAGACTACATTCATTGTTTATGGCTTGCCAGAGAATACAAGCATGTCTGACTTATACAATAAAATTAGTCCTATGTATAGAAGATTTTCTAATCATCCTGATTATGTTCTATGAGGTAAGACTGTCAAAGAAGCACATGGTGGCCTTTTGGTCAGACAATATAAAAGGTATTCAGCAATTAATATGCAGACAGCTGAATTGGGAACACTGATTAAAATATAAAGAGATTTTATCCAAAGGTTTGATCCTCAGTATATCTTTCAGGACTAAGCATGTGCTTAGGATTTGTGATAAAGTTGTTGTTCACACCCTAATTGTTCTGGCTTCAGTATTTTGGCTTCTGAATATGCTGCCAAAGTACCGGTTCATCAGCTATTAAAACTAATTTAAGAAACTTAGTGCCAGCAACACAAACTCTTGAACCTGCAAAAAGATGCCCATTCTCACCACAAAACACCATTTTGTTTCTGTGATTGCTTTTAGAAGATGCTTTAGTCTTTGCCATTAGCTGCAAAAGCAGCAGAGTGTTGAGTTCCACTCAGAGATTACCAGAATAAGCATGTATCCAATTTAAATTGTAGACTGTATTAAGTTGAAAAATTACTCAAAAAAAAAAAAAAGATGGTAGAACTGAAGTTTGACTGTTTTAGATTATTCCAAATATGGTACGTAATGCAAGAGCTATATCTCCATAAGAAATCCTCACTGTAAATAATTAAATAATTAATTAATATGCACTTGTTATGTAGGAAACCTAGAACCTCAGTGTTCCCTAGCACCTAACTACAGCCACATTTCTGCTGATAGCCTCTGCAGTAAAAAGAGAAGTGTTCTCACATCCTTATCCATACTACATATCACTTCTACTAGGCTTATGTAAGGATGGTTATGACAACTCTAAGTTCTAGAAGGGGTTTTGTAACTATTCTTTCAGGAGAGCATTTAACAAGGCATCCCTGCTCCACCATCACCCAATAGCCTTTAGCAAGAAAAAGCATTAAAAGCATCATCAAAATGACTGACATTTAATTTTCAGGACTTCAGACAGAACTATAGCTTTTACTAGGTATTACCTCAGAAACCTCCTATTCATTCCAGCTGTTTCAGTAGTTCAGTATCATAATTAAGATTATGAAACACTGACAGAGATTAATAAGAGCATGACAAAATACAGTTGTTCCAATTGGGACAGTTGTTTTGGAAGTTGGGACAATGTATACTAAATAATTTTTCATTGAAACAACCTGGAATGAGTTTTTTCACTGTTTTATCCTCTATGTGGGGTTCATTCACTTGTGATTCTGGCAGCCATTATTGAACAACGACTAAGCAACTCTTACTCCTCAACTGACTGCTTAATAACCAGAGGGACACGTAAGTGTTGCATGTCAGCCACTATTTGTCAGGACTAGAGGATGCAACTTTTTGTATGCTGACAAGCACTGCAGACACACAATATAATTCAAACATATTGCATTAAATGGTTTAGAAAAACTAAAGCTGTAGTTGATTGCAATTACATTTTGAGGTGCAAATCTCTGCCAGGGGCAGGCAGGAAACACTGACAGCAATTTTTTTTTGCCTATCTCATGTCTATAAGCACATGGAAGTGAGGTGATTCTCTACATATTTCATTTCCCACCACTGGGATGGTAAAAGTGATCACCAAGTGACATTTGGAGCTGGGATCAAGTGAGCTATGACACAACCCTTCCTGATTTCAGATTGAGCTGATTTCCAATCAGCTTCTGAAAACAAGGCTGCAGCAAATGCAGGAAGGAGCTATGGTTTGAGAGAACTAAATATAGTCTGGTATTGATTTAAAGAGAGAAGGGTGGAATGCAATGGCTAGAAAATGCTGGGAGGAAAAAGTTGAGGATGTTGGTTGTATGGCTTTCATACAGACTGTAAGAAACAAAGACTCTAAAGAGGTTTAAAAACAATGCAAAAAAATTCATTATCTATTCTTCCCTGTGTATACCTCTATGGTATAGCTGATCTCTAGAGACCTTCAGCTTCAGATGTAGTTCTTCCTTACCAAGCATAGACCATAGTAACAAATGTAAGGCATATAGCTAGTCAGTTTCTTACCCTCCTGTATGTAATGAGAGTCACTAGACTCAACAAAAGAATTAAAGACTATTATAAAAGTGAAAAATTCAAGTCCCCATAAGCTACAAAAGGCCAGAATTAACGTTGCCTGGGAAAAATTGACCCTTGTTCTCACCACATGCATAATCAAAATGACACAAATTTTAATTACAGGACCATATAATAATTTTTTCCACAGCAGCCCCCTGCCTTGCTTGAAGTCTAAGATAAATGCTGCTCAGAGAAAGAGGCAGCTCTTCAATATTTTTATCCTTAACATTCTATTACTGGCCCGTGTTTTATTTACTGCACACCATCAAATGCCTGCAGTGAATGCAGAATTGTTTATTTCCTCATGGTGTTTCTAGAGTGCTCATCACCACAGAATCTTCATGCCTCGTAAACATTAATAAATTCATCTTCACTATGAGATGAAAGTGTTATTATCTCCATTTTACAGGTGGGGAAATCAAGACAAAGAGACTTCCCAGAGGTCAAACAGTTAATAGGTAGCACAGCTAGCACTGGAACACAGAACTGCATGACTTCTAAGTGTCTGGTCCAGAGAGTTGAGTGCAGTGTCCTACTACTGGTACTTCCTAGGATGAACTCTTATGTAGGGCAGCTGTGTGTACTCTGATCTTTTCCGTATCTGCTTCTGTGAATTTGAACTGTTGTCAAGGATTTGAGGAATGTACAATTAGTGGCCTCCTGCCAATATTTTAGTTTAAATTACTCAGTATTGTGTAAAAATCTCACAGAAGCATTGATCAAACTAAGGTCTTTAGTACATTGAGAAACCTGTCGTTCATGAGACCAATCTTTTTCTTCCTGAAACTCCATGATTTTTTTCTCTATGTAATTCCAATACTAGAGAAAATAATAATGACAGAAAAATCCCCTGTGTTACCTTTACGCAGCCACAACTCCTCTTCAGGACCTTGTTTTTTGTGCATATTGAATAATGCAGAGAACTTGAGCACAAAGCAGTGTGATCATGTGGTTGAAGACTTTATCATAAAACATAAATGCAAGACGAAAAAATTAAGGTTGTACAGAAAGCCATAAATCCAATATTGCTTCAGCTTCTGGTAATTGACTTTCTAACTCAGTTACTATTTTTTTAATAGTTGCTTTTAAGGTTGCTGGCCTTTTTAGCAGAGAAAAAATTAAAGATAATTCAACTTCATGCAATAACATGCAAGTCAAATTTGGGGTTGAAAACCTGACACTTGAACTCAGAAACATGTGTTGAAAGTATAACTATATTGCTGACAACAGGAGATAGCTGGTGCTCTAAGGAAGAGGCAATGGAAAGCTCTTGGTTTTGGTCTACTGCTGCTAGCACTTCTCTTTGTCCCTCAGCCAGACTGTCTGTTTTGAGTGTTCCCACTGCAGTGTGTTCAGTTGCTGCTGTGCCTTTAACAGTGTTACAACCTTTGTCTTTTATTAGAATGAGCACTGATAATATTTTGAATTGCTCTGGAAGAGAATAGTGACAAATACCTGATGACATTTGAGTACGTCTCTCCGACAGTTCGACTCAAAATTTAAATATTTGGTCAATCATTATTTTGACAGCCTGACATATAATTGCCAGTAGCATAGGTAGTACAAGGCAATGGACAATTTTTTCTTCCAAAGATATGTATTTTCTACAAAGTGAATTAAACTTCAGTAGAAGAAAGCATAATACTTCTTCAGCCATGGAGTTTTAGTACTGCAGAATATTCAGTCCCTCTTTCAAACAACTTAAATGTTAAAAGCTGTTAAAATTCAAATAAAGGAGAAACTAATTATATAACAAAAAATATTTAGGTCAGCTAAATACAGGGAGCAGTTGGTATTTACTACCTACCTATTACAAGCTGATTTTGAAAGCAATTGATTCAAAGTTTGCTTAGAAGTGTTGTTTCCACTGTTTCCTTCAAAAAATGTAGTACAATAGGATATCACAAGGCTGGACTCCATGGCACACACATGATGGCAGCCTGCCATCATGGGGATTATCTAATAACACCTAGGGATCATTTAATTATTTAATACCACTCAGCTGAAATTAAACACCCTTGCCATTCTGAGAGAGCAGTATTACAATGGGCCCAGGAAAGACCTACAAAACCCAGGAACAAAGTGTTTTCTGGAAAGTGTTCAAATTTTTTAGAAGCGCTAGTCTTTACAACTGTCTTATCTAAAATCTATCACTGAAAAAATCTATCCTCCAAGTGCAGATGAAGTCATTCTTTCCCCAGATGAATATTATTTTGGGTAGGGCATTGAAATGAATATGACTGCATTACAACATATCATTTAAATGATATTGCAGCGATGTTATTTCTCCTGTTTGCACAACAGTTAATGAAACTGGGAGCAAGAAGTATGCAGGAGGATGCAAACATCAAAGTTCCTATTCTCACAGATTTGAGGGGAGGAACAGCCACCTTGTTAGTTAAAAAAAAAAAACAACTGGGACCAAATAGACCACATGGGTTCTACCCTACTATTTAAAATAAACAGTTTATAGCTTTAACATCCTTTTTCTTTTCCAAGTATGACATGCAGAACTGCATATGCAAGAGAGATAACATGAACAAAGATAAAAATAGTGTCAGTGTCCATTTCTGATCCTATAATTCTAAGGTGTCAGTTAACAAAGGAATTGAATACAAAACACGTAGAAGTAAAAAAAAAAAAAAAAAAAAAAGAAAGAAAAAAGCCAAAACCTACAGGCAAACTATGTAGCTTTATGCAAGCTGCATGACTGACATAAGCTATTTACCATTTTATCAGTGATTGAATAATAGAAGCAGGTGTTCCTACTGGTCTAGGTGGAATACTCTCACTAAACATTTTCCAAATCTATCGTTCTTGTATCAGTGGTGCATTGTGTTGCTGCATTTTCCAGGGCTTAAGTTATGAAATAAATTCACAATACACCAGCTAAGAATCAACCAGAAATGCTTATATCTCAGGTACTGTAAGCTATTAATTCTTCATTTAGAAGAAAATGAATTCAGTTCCTCCAAAGAGATAGTGTATTTAAGTTTTTATGTACAGTGCCTAGCACACTGGGTTTGTAAATCATGACAGGAACAACAATTTCAACAATTTTTACTATCTACTCATGGAATTCAAGAAGAAGAAAAAACCATGTACAAGTAATACAATAAGTCATACCCATCTATCTATATGATTTTAACCGCTGCAACTTTCACATACAGTTTTGAATGCTCCTAAACAAATAAGCTTATTTGGGAACATCTATAGTACATGCTTAGTTTTTTTTTTTCTTTTTTTTTTTTTTTGGAGCTCCACAANCTGTGGACATAAAGTAAGCATTTATTGAATACCTTCTGAAATATTATTTACCTATTCTTTTGAGGCATTCATCATTAAGCAGCAAAGTTGGCAGTGGCACACGTACACAAGCATTTCTAGCTCCATAAAGTTTCAGATCTCTTTATATCCACATTAGTGCTGCTTTTAAGTGCAAAGATGATCTTGTTCTTTCAGCCACCATCCCTTCCCATTACAAAGGCTATTTACTTCCATAACTGCAGTTCTAAGTAAAGTACTTTCCAAACTTGTCCGCATTTTATTTCTCAATCTATAATTCAGCAACATACAATTTAAGAAAATTATCAACATAATAACTTTTAAAATATTTTTACTGTGTCTTTGAAACCTTATTAGTTATTAGTAGTTCATCAACAAAGTGGGGTACAAAACATGTTGCTCTGTATATATCTCTTTTACCTATGAAATCACAGGTATATACAGACACTTTGGGAGCAATGGAAAAAGTACATATTCATAACTACTAACATAAAAATTAACCAGATTTGATTTACTGAGTTTAGAGAGGAAAACAATCCAATAGAACTCTTTATGGAAAAAGACAGATCAAGTAAAGTAAAATTAGATTATAATGCAACCAAAAGTTGAAAGTGGGACTACATTTGTACAATCTCCCATCTGAATTTCAGATGATTTAGAAGAGATTTGGAAATGAATGGCTGATGAAGTTTTTTGTCAGATTCTGATATCAATTAATGTGGTGAATTAGTACCTTCTTGTAGATAATCCCGAAACTCAACAAAAATATTTTCTTCAAAGAAGAGAACTTTAAACTCAAAATGCAAACTTGCCATTCCTGAAGTACATTCTGTATATTTTTCATTGCTGTTGCCTGTATGTCTATTTATCAAATTTAATATTCTCTAAACTCTTTAGTCAGCCCTTCAGTCATTGCTCATGTTACCTGATAGTCTGGCTTATTTACCTCTTTATTATATTTGCACTTAATTTTTATTTCCTTTTGCTAACTATTCCTCTTGTATATAATATCAAAAATGCTGCCTCCTTTTACCACTTAGTCTTGCATAACAGTGTTTGATGTTCAAAGCCACTACAAAGCAAGCAAGAATTAAAAGCCAAGTCTATGACTTATAAGAAGCTATTAAGAAGTGTGCTGTAGCTCTATATACAGTGCACAGATCTTCTCCACCATATGCATGACCAATGAGCTATTGCTCTCTTTTCACAGGTGAGGGTGTTCTAAGACCTTTGATTTTGTTGGTGGCAATGGTGTTGCAAATTTTGAATAGCTATGAAGTCATTTAGCACGTAGAGCAAGACACATCCAAAATATGTTCTAGAAACCCTTCTGAAAATAAAGGTAGCTTTCTGATTAAGCAAATGTTTTTTAAAGAACATTTCTCTGCTGAAAATTTTAAGAAAGCAAATAAAACTCTCACCTTTTTCTTTTTCATAGACAGAAAGATGAAAAACCTTGCTCACCTTTCTGCTTAATCCTCTGTGACCCACATTCTGAACTGTCTGACCACCTCTAGATTCATTCCATAGAGGGAAATTCTGGATTTTGTGCAAATATTTTCTGCTGTCTAGCTTAAAAATGCCTCTTCACATCCCCCTCTCTATCTACAAGGAGTCCACTGCCACAGGAATGTTGTCCCAGAGCTGTGATTGGGCTAGAAAGCAAGGGCTGGAATAGAGGAGTATCTAAAGAGACACATGCAGATGTGCCCTTCGTGGTCCATGTGACAATTTTATCTGTTTTTCCATGAGTGAGTACTGGTTGGAGGATGAAAGGTCATTTCAGTATTTACTGAGGCAGGCTTCCCCCTTCCAAATGCATGACTGACTAGTGCTTATGTGTGCTCTTTTTGCTGGGCTTTGCACACTTCAAGAATCTCAGCCCCGTACATCTCATGCTATCAAAGCCAAGGGGAACGCAGTGTTTCTTGGACACAACAGTCAACTGTGCTTTGAAGCAGAAGCACACCCCAATGTCCAGAAAAAAAGGGAGCATTTTTTTGTCCTGGGAAGAATTTCCACCCTGAGATTGATACTTGTTACCCAGCAAAACAGTCTCTTGTAGAAGCTAGTGAGTTTTCACTGTTTTCAGGAGAAGTGTCTATGCGATCAGGTCTTCCAGGGAATACTTTGTATTTAAAAAAACATCCCCAAAAAATTCTAGCTCCAGTTTCTTAACCAAAAAGACATGGATATGGACACCTCTGCACAGAACACTTCTGTGTGTTTCTCAGTGGGACACAGAACCACTGTGCATGTACTAAAAGTCATGGAGAGTTAACAAGCACCTTTTTAATTCCTGGAGCATTTTACTATGTTGCCTACTGCTTTATGGTCCCTGGAGAAGAGCTTAAAGTTTTATGAACATTCAAAACAAATTTCTATTAGACTAAGTGAACCACCTGTTACAGATGTCTTTTTAATAACTCTCTTGGAGTATAATAGAGGTGACTCAATTAAATTAGTTTGAAATGTGTGGTTATTCTTGTCCAATAAACGCTTTATTGAGAGTCCTTTGTGTTCATAACCAACCTTTGTAGCAATCCATTTCCAGTTGCAAGTCAAGACAACACCAGCTCTTAATGTTCTAATAAACAAATGGTTTAACAATTGGGAGCTAATTGTCACAGTGGGACAGCCTGGGATGCTTGTAATCAGGCCTGTATTGTCACAATTCATTTTCATATTGTAGCAAAATAACCTCAGGAGCCCTTTTGAATTAAAAGAAATATCACTTTATGCTCATAGATGCTCAGTCTATGCACTTTAAATCAGATTCAGTAATTTTAGACCACCTTAATCTCCTCAAAATCAACAGCTAACATTTTCTTGCCCTGTCTATGAACGACACTTTAGCAATAAAATCCTGTTTGCAAAAAATGGATGGGATACATTCTGTGGCAAATTACTTGTAATATTTTACAGATTTACTCCACTACACATTTACTACAAATCTTACAAAATCAGCACTTATTTAAACCCCAGGCGTGTTTATAGACAAGAAGATATTGTAAATCACAGACAAGATCCAACTGGTAAAATAAACTTCCAAAGAGATATCTCTTCTATGAGTATGCTAATAAATTCAAACCTAAGTTCCAACATATCTAAATTCAGGGTACAACAGTGCTTGAGAGTTTTTGAAATAAACTGTTTTCCATTCACTCAGTTTTACCTTCTCCATGTTTTTCCCAATCTATTTTCAACTAATCCAATAATACTACTAAGACTTCTAACAAGGAAAACTATAAACATATTTAAACAATAGCAATTTAAACTACTTAAAGCAAAATCGTCCAAGCTTCAGATAGCGAAAGTTGCAAAAGAAGCTCTCAAGGCTTCTATTGTTCACAATTGTCCAGACAGCAAACTCTTTTCCCAGTTTGGTATGCCTCACAAAAGCCTTTAAAAAAGGCCTAGGGCTACCACAGAAGAGTCATCAACTCCTAGAAAGCCTTATTAACAACCCACGAAAATCTTGCAAAACACACCCATACCAGCTGAGGCTGAAAGTATTTGGTCCCACTTACGTAGACACTGACTTTCACCTGTTCTTTTTTAACAAATGGAAGTAAGTCAGAAAATTAAAAGGGTCATATATTTACTAGCTTCTGTTCAGGGAAGAAATTATACAATCACTCAAAACAAAATTTGCATTGTTCCTAAATTGGTTTGCAGATGCAAGTTCCTTACAATTAATTCTGAATACAAGGTTTAGATGTGATTTTTTTTCCCACCTATGAGAAAATGTCTAAATTAGTTTTTCTGCGCTAAGCCAAGATTGTTATGGAAAATCCTACCTATTAATCCAGCCCTACTGGAATTTCACTTTAAATTCCAAAGACAAAGAAAGCAATTTTATCAACTACTTTTTCAGAGATTATGTTTAGTTGCTTCCCTTACTGTAACAAATCAAGTAAGTAAACCCACCTCATTAAGAAAATATACTTAAGAACTAGCTGGAGTATCCTAATTATAATTTTTTCCTGTAAAATAAAAATTACTACAGCCTAAAGCACTTATTTTATGTTTGTTTGACTTTTCTTATTAGAACAAGCATGTATAACCATAAGTGTTTAATTTCCCAAAGTTTGACAATTACTATTCCCAATAAATTTAAAATTATAAAACACTGATTATATCAAAATATAATTTCTAAATGTTTTACCCTCTTGTTTCATGAAAAACAAAAAAATTCCGACCCCACCCCACCCCAAATCTCAAAACAAACAGTATGACTTGTTATTATCCCAGGAGTTTCTAGGTAATGAAAAAAAAAAAAAAAAATCTCATGATCACTGCCCTTTATGCACCTGATCTCTTGACCCAGGTTTCAAGGCGGTTGTTCGTTCAGAACTTTGTGCATTCCTGCCTGGGCTTTCCGCATCTTAAATATTCTAGCTGGTGTTTTTCCCGCTGGTTCTTAAGGAGAGAGCTATTGTTAAATAAATAATAATAAAAAAAAATTGTCTCAAAGAGTAATCATAGAGGAAATGCGAAAATGAGATAGATGGACAGCCAGAACAGATCATTAAGTCAGGACAACATCATAAGCTTTAGAATCAATAAACAGAATCCAAACATTATTTGGACACCATTATGCAGCATGAAATGGAATTTTTTCTCAAGATGGTTTGCAGCCTTGAAACAGAAGGAGGAAGAGTTGAATTTATTTTATAAGATTTTAGTTCTGATTTGTACTATTAATTTTGGTTAAACATAACACTTTTTTTTTCCTAAATTGTGTGGAGTAAACAATGACATTCAGTGATCCTGTTTTTAAGAAAAAACATATAGTATGCCCCTTTGGTGGAACAGTTTTTAAATTCTAATAGAATTTCAAGGTTATTATCTATTTCAGATCAACACTTGAGGTCAGAGTTCACAGCAGCCAGAATTTACAAACCTCCAATGGGTTTTGATTGACAGCAATCAGCATCTCCTCAGCATCACTGAGGGAACAAAGTACAGGTCAAGACAGCAGGCGATTTCATCTGTCATTTTTAATTATCTAAATGATATTCACAGACAAAACCTTTCCCATCCATCAGGGCATCGCATTACCATAGACAATGTTTGTTTAAAGAAGAGGCCATAAAATCAAACAATTATGAATGCAGACAAGCCTTGCTATTGACTGCATAAATAATCAAGTGAGATTTCCAAAACTCTCTGCTAATGAATTGGTAGATTGCTGGCAGGAAGTGGCAAGTAATAATACAGACAACAATCTAATGTTCTTATTGACTTTTACTAAAGCTTAGCTACAGTAGCAAAGATCCGAAAATGACGTCAAGTAAGGTTTCCATAGGAGCCGTATTGATATCAGTACACTGCTAAAATACAAGTAGTTAACTCCTGACCTCAAAGTAGGACCAGCAATCCCCTGTGAGAGAGTGGAAACACTAACAGTACAATATATCATGAGCTGAGTCAACAGCCTCAGGGCTCCAACAATGTTACTGCACTAGAAAGGGTCCCTTCTTTCACTGTGTAACAGCCTGATCCACAGTAATTCACCTGCAATCCCAAAATAACTTCATTTGAGTCTATGAGTAAATAAACATCTGCAAACTGAAACTGAAAAGTATATTTAATACTGTTACGAAAAATATGGTGTGTAGAACTCATCTTGGACTCACCTTTCTCATGTGGATGTTCCCAACAGCCTAACAAATTCACAGTGTAAAGGCCAGAATCTAAGGTGACATAAATTGCCATAAGTCTGCTGCTTCATTTACACTCTCTTATTAACTGTAATCACAGGTAACGAGCTGGACCAAATTTTGATGAAAGTGCTGGTTTCATCAATCAGAAAAAGCCAACAAGCGGAAACCGGTAAGAATCCTTTTTCTTGAGTTGAAGAAACTAACATGAGACCTCCTCAAGGGGAAGCAAAAAAGAAAAGGCAGAGAAAGATAATACATGAAGTGTGCAGTCTGTCTCTGTTCAGTGGGTCAAAGCTTAAGATGCCTTTTCTCCCACTAGGAAATACTGGAGAAGGATTTCCTCTGGGTGGAGGAATTAGTGTTTGTACCAGATGCACTGTCAAGACAATAGCCTGGTAGGTGGACAACACAAAATAACAGTGAAAGCTTCTTGCAAAGTCCTGGGGGATGGTTATTGAGACACAGAGAGAATAGAAGAAACCTTTCTCTTCATTAACACATTTAGACCTGACTGCTGTCAGCATGCAATTCTAGTTTCTTTCACTTGAAAACTTATCACTAACTACAAATCTCACACTTCTTACTCATATGATAACCCTGGAACTGTTTTGGCAAACAGTATGAAGCAAAAAAGTAGTTCTGTACTTCAGAATCCCAGTAGTTTCTCCTGCCAAAAAAAATAAGCCAGACTATGTTTGCAAAATCTTTAACTGCCAGCTGTGTTTCTGGGACTGTCCTTCACATCCGTTGTATCTGAATAAGCCCAAACTAGTTCATTGATGGTCTCATATTAGCTCATTCACATTTTTCAAATCTTTAATAGCTCTTAATAACCTTTCACAGATGTCAAAGAAGGAAACTGGACTGATTTCAATGGGATTTCAAAAAGGAAGCTTTTAAAAGGAAAAATGAGAAAAGCTCATGATCCAGAGAGATAACAACTATCATTACATCTGGTCTTGGTCCACAGGGAAAAAAAGAGATGTCTAATTAGTCCCGTGTAACCCACCTCTTGGCCTAAAAAATTAGTGAAAAACTCTTTACTTCCCCTTCAGCACCATCTCACCCCACACACTGCCCAGCTTTAATTATCCTCAAGGAATACATATGATTCTCTCCAACTTGGTCATGAAGATAAAACAGACCTCACAGATTTTATCTTTCTTGTTGAAATGTCCACTCTTGAGCGCATAATTTGTATGTAATGCAAGACACACATTTTTATGTTTTATTGTGGAACTGTTTCTAAAAACCCACTCTGAATTTCTTCTCAGTGGCTAATGTAGTGTGGCTTGTTTTCTCACCAGATAACCAGACAACAGACACATTAAGATGTAACATGGGCTTACATCTCCTAGAACTGAGACTATCAGTTCAAGATCCATGAGTCCCGGTTTTGAGCCTCTGGAATTCCTGGTCAGCATTTGCTCTTATCAGCTTGCAAAGATGACTGCAATACCCTAAATTCACCATTAATGGATGTCTTATAAAATGCATTTTTGTCAGTAGAAGTCAGTCTATATCTGACTGGAGGGAAGGGACTGCCAACCTAAGTAAAAACTACAGTGCAATGTTACAATTTCCTTTCTTTAGTTTGAATTAAAAAGTTCATTATATCTCAGTTCAGATCTAAAGAACTTTGCTGTAGCTGTGTATTTCAATGGAGAGTGATACATGTAATTCAGATGTCCATTCATGATTCTGGGTCATGGCAAGCTCAGAGTTTCTAGAGAAACAACCAAAATCCGCACCGAAATTAATTTAACAACAGGTGCTCCTATATAAGACATCTTTAGCAATTCCTGCTAAAATGGTACAGTCATCAGCTTCATAACCACTTGTTATAAAACAAGCAGTGATTCTTCCAAATATGAAGACTTTTTGTCCATACATTTCACCAGGAATCTTTTGCCAAATATTTATTAGTTTTATTTTTCAAATTTAATACTATACTTTATTGAGATTTACCATTTCTTTCCCACAAGGACTACTTTTTCTACTGCCAGCTTAACAAAAGAGGCTTAAAGTTTATGTTCATATTATCATAATATATTTTTACATTATTTTATGTCCCATGGATAAATATCTCAGGCTTGTTAGAAAAATATCTCATTTCCCTTAGGAAAATGTACTGCTTTTTAAAAATCTTAAAAATATATTAAAAAAATATTAAAAATGTTCTTTGAAGAATGGCTCTCAAAAGTATTAAGTTGTGTTTAATAATATTCCTTCTTTTACTAAAACAATCATTTACACCATGGACAGTCTGAATTAAAATAATCCATCAATGCATCATAGCTTAGCTGCAGCCAGTGACATGAAGAATGCCATGGCAACAAACCAATGGAATTATAGAAGTTTCATAGTGTCAACAGAAAAAGGGAGTCTCAGCTAGGAGACTTTCTCAGAGAGGAAGCTGAAAATATTTATAGAGAATCATTACTTTTAGAAATTATGTTTAGAAAGTGCTTTAAAAAGGACACAAGCCAGTTTTGATTAAGAGACAATTCTGAAGAAGGATGGTAGTATTTGGTCCCAGAACTTAACTGTGAATCTCCACTGAAAGTAAATAAATATTAACTCAAAGTTCTTATAAGAGATCTTGACCTGACAGTCTAGGCAATACAGACACAATTGCCCCCAATTAATTCATTATATTCTTTCTCCCCTTGATAATAGCAGTCATGACATTTTCAGCAGATGAATTATTTCCTGGGGAAATCCTACTTTACAGGACACTTCTGATTTCAGTCTTTTCATAGTTATCTTGTAAAAGACAAGGCTAGATTCCAGAAAATGACATTAAAGCATATGATTACTGACTTAAGGATTTATTTCAGACTTTTTATAGGTTGGTTACCCAAGAATAAGTGACTAGCTAAAGTTCTTTCAGAAAGACTGTAACCCAACCTAAATACTTAAAACATCTCTTTCAATGGCACCATTATTCTAGCACCCCAAGTTGCAATATTCTGGGTTTCAACTCATGGAAGCTTGGAAAAATGACTAAATTGAAAAAGCCCCAACCACCTGAAAATAATTCCACCATCAAGGAATTTTTTTTTTTTTTTCTGAAGCTATTTTATAGATTTGCAAAGCTATCTGGAAAAAAATGTATAAGGAGAATGGTATCAAAAAGTTGTGTGATGGTTTCATTAGATACTGATACTGCTTCTTCATTAATTACAAAAAAAAAAAAAATAAAATCCCAACCCAAAACCTTGTGATGACAACAGGCAGGTATTTCTCAAGTCAAATCAGTCTAGAAGGGTTTAGTGAGTATAATTAGAAATTGTCCTGTCTCAAATGGTTTAGTGGTTACATAAGTAACACTTACATTACATAAGTGTCACATGAACAAAAGTCAAAATACAACAGCACCAAAGACTATAAAGGGAAAAAAAAGAGTTAAACAGAAAATAACTCTTATATATGCTTAGAGGTATATACACTTGCACAAAATAAAATAAGAAACTTACCTTGAAATAAATTAATCTTTATTAATGATTTTGTTATATTGATAGGGAACTACTAATAAAAGAGATAATTTGAAGGAGGAAAACTTTCTACCTATAATTAAAGCTGTTATGCTATTCTACAAAAGCTTTTGCAATACCATGATATGTTCAGTAATTTTCCCTCAGCAGATCATGGAATTCAGTTCTGGATACTATTTCATTAATTATTATCATAATCTTTTGTTTCTGTTTACATGCACCTATTAAGAGAATCATTTAAGCACCTTTTAACTCAATCATACTTAGGTATAGAGAGGTAAATTTAAGCACAGAACACAATTCCAAACAAGTTTATCATAAATGATGGACAATATGTGCTTTCAGGAGTGCAAAGTTATCAGCTCAGGTTCATTAACAATGACATAAATCAGGAGTATTCATGGAAGTCAGTGGATTAAACAGTTCTAAAAGGACTGAGAGGAGACACAGGACCAGATTGCTTGCATTTTTGAGAACCACACAGTGGATGACACTTCTTGCTTCTTAACAAAGCTTTAAAAGTCAGAGAAGTAAACTTGCACTTAGACAGTGTCATAAATTTCCAAGGGAAAAGGTCTTACGACCTTTGGCAACTTACACTTTTCTAAAATAATTAAGCTTGTAAGACTCAAAGGTTATGTTGAGGGGTTCAATTATTTTCTATTTGAGAACTTTTGCTTTTTCACAAAAAAAATTTAGCACTTCTGGAGTTAAGCTTAACATGGAAATGCATTCTCATACAATCAATCAGTTCTGTATCCTGAAAAGGTCTGCCTCAAAATATGCTCTGAATTTCTACTTTTTTACTCACTTATGCAACATAAAAAATGTTCCTTCTTTCAGAGTAAAATTCAGTTATATACATATGAACAGCTTAAGTAAAATCTATTAAAATGTCATTGCAGTCATTATGTATTTTTTAAATTTCAAACAGGAATGCATCTGGGCTTGTTCTCCAGAACAACCAACAAATAACAACAGAGACCGTTTCTTAAACATCTCAATTATTTCCAACAAGAGATTTTTCTAGGGAATCAACTCCATGGATTTATTTACCTTTTTTCTCCTAATATAAAGCGTTTATTTCTTATGTAATGCATAAAATGTTTTTTAAGAAAAATGACGGTGACGGACACCTTCAACATTTCTAAAACTGTATGTCACAAATCAGAGCAGAACAATCAAAAAACTAATATTCAAAGTATGTCATATAGTAATGACAAAATGACATGCAAAGAAAGTGTATTGCACAAAAAAAACCAAACTAGTTTTTTTTTTCTTTTTAATTAAATGGTTTTTGTAGCTCAAGAAAAGTTAATAAAGACATAACTAAGCAGGTTAACACAATAAAAAAGGGCCTTGTGCCTTCTCTTTCCCTTATCTTTCTGAATTTTTTTTAAATTTTGAAACATTTCCCTTTTAAAACAAACCTTACATTTTTCTTCTGTCACTCAGTACTGGCATTGGCTAAAATAGAAAATACACTTCATAAAGTCACATCATTAATAGAAGTATTCTTGTTGATTTTATTAATAGCATTGTAAAAGAAAAGTACATAATTGCTAAAATGCAATGAAATCCCCAAGGTAGAAGCATTAGGCCATACTAGTCTCAAATGACTAACATTTTTATACACTAGCTTAATGAATTAAGAATTACTGGCAACTTATTTTAAAGGACAACTACTTTTTATTTAGAGAAGTATGAGGTACATGCTTCACTGTCAGCAATCCTTGCAGTACCATTCTCTTTTTAGAGCACAGGAGACTTCTACAGCCCTCTAGACTTAGAAGATCAGCTCATAGGAATCCCTATATGCCATATGAATTCTGTATTAGAAACACCTGACCAGAAGTTTCAAAATAAAAATATACCAGCAAAGCTGCGCAGGAGAGCTGATAAAAACAGCATGTGTCCATGTTCACAGCCTACTCCTCTCTCTCTGTGAAGATATATCTATCTAGACTATTCAAGGGTAAATTAATCTCTGGCATCTTGACACATCATGCTTACAGTGAATCTAGTATAAGGATCTAAGTCAGGCAAGGAATTAATGTTCAAATCATGTATACATCCTCCTCTGAAGGAGATTATAGGCAATTAAAGAGGATGGCTTAAGTGTAGTTTCCAAGTTCTTTGACAGCTTCAGGATGTAAAGGAGTCCAATGCTAAGTTTCTTAGTCCTAGAGTGTCCTTGATGCTTCTTGGTGTCAAGTGTTCATTCTTCTATTTCAAACTCTTTGGAAGACAGCCCTCCCACTAGCTTAAACAAGTGAAAAACAGTATGGGATAAATAAATAAATAAATAAATAAATAATAATAATAATAATAATAATAATAATTATTATTATTATTATTATTATATTGCTGAAGGAGAAAATACTGAGGGAAAGGGGAGGCAGAAGCCCTTATCTCTGTTACAGGATTTTCTCACTCTCTGAGATTGCTCAGTGTGGCATGAATGGATTTAGCCTTCATAGAGTTTATGAAACTGGGACAGTATGGGAAGAGAACTTTGTTAAAGAGAAGTAATTTCAGGGTTTCTGGAGATCAAGGCTGACTCTAGAACCCACACCAATTCTCCCAGGAGAATGAGCAGGTAAATATTAACAAGTTGCTTCTCCACATAGGAAAAAAACCCACCTGTAAGTTCAGTCTTTTCACATTTACTCTTTTTCTTTNATAATAATTATTATTATTATTATTATTATTATTATTATTATTATTATTATTATTATTATTATATTGCTGAAGGAGAAAATACTGAGGGAAAGGGGAGGCAGAAGCCCTTATCTCTGTTACAGGATTTTCTCACTCTCTGAGATTGCTCAGTGTGGCATGAATGGATTTAGCCTTCATAGAGTTTATGAAACTGGGACAGTATGGGAAGAGAACTTTGTTAAAGAGAAGTAATTTCAGGGTTTCTGGAGATCAAGGCTGACTCTAGAACCCACACCAATTCTCCCAGGAGAATGAGCAGGTAAATATTAACAAGTTGCTTCTCCACATAGGAAAAAAACCCACCTGTAAGTTCAGTCTTTTCACATTTACTCTTTTTCTTTTGGCATTTAAAAAATAATCTCATTTCCTCACTGTGCTGCTGCTTTTTACATGTCTGCATAAGCAGAAAGCCTTATGCATCACAATCATGCCATGAATGGAAAGAGCCTTCATACAGTCTCAGAGGAGACTTCTTTCGACCTAAATTGGCTTTTCAAACATAACAGCATTGCTTCGGAAGACTTGGCTTATCCATTCAGTGACTGTGCAGGCTGGGATCTCTAACTCACAGGGAATAGAGAACCTGCTCCAGGTTGGGAGCCAACTGCTGGTGAAACACTGACAGATGCAGGACCCATATGCCCAGGTCTGGGTAGGATGCCTGTATCACTGGCATCTGGATGTCAGCTTTCCTTTCCTGGCTCTGCTTCTGGCTGTGCTGATAAAGCCGATTGTCTGTCTGTTGTGGGTCAGCCTGCTGCTGCCCTGTAGTCATGTTTTGTGGATTGCTCAGTGGTTCCTCTCTGTTAAGGAGTACTATCTGAGCATAGTACACATCCCTTAATGCTTTGATAGGCCACTACGTATCTAATTCCAGTATTTCTACTGTTCTTGGTGATTTCAGCATAGATGATTAAATCTTGCAGGTGCAGCGAATCTGTAGAATGTGCAAATGTTCATTTCCTGTCTAGTGGCTAGGAAGTTATGCTGATACTATCCATTACTTTTTAATCCTAAAGAATTTTTTACTGCTAGATATACTGCCTGGGATTGCAAGTGTAAGATTTGAAAGACCTGAAAGGTTTTTTTATGAAGAGGAAAACACACATCAATAAAATGCTCTGTAATAGTAAAAAAAATAAAACAACACACAAAACCTATGTAAAAATTTTACAAAATACTATTGACACATACTTAGATAGTTGCATGTATCACCCTGGCAGGCACATTCTTGCAACTAAAAGAAATAAAATGCCCTTTAATTAAAATTCTGTACTCTGCTCTTGCTACTGTTCTTCCTAAGTTGCTCTGAAAAAGAGATTTTTTATCCCTCCAGAATGAAAAGTATTGACCTAAGTACTTGTGAACAAACATTGATAATACCCACAAAATAATAAATATCAACCATTTACTTAGGCAAGAAATTAGAAAGACTGCTTTCTGTCTAAATTTGGAGTCTACCAAAACCAGAGCATATCCGTGAGGGAGGTCACTGAACCTCATTCTAGAACAAGTCTTAATGGTATATGCACTCCTATATCCAGCAATAGCAGCTACAATCACTTTATGCCAAGCCTGCTACATGTAGATAATTTATACTCTCATCAGGAATAATCTATCTGGGAGTTGGGGGAACTTTTGTAGAATGAAAGCCAAATGCTGCTAATTGGCCTTGGCAAACACTGCAAGTGTGGGGGGCAGTACAAAGCCAGTAGCCTAAATGTGCAAGGAGCAGACATGCAGCAACCCCCTTCCTCTCCTACAGCACGTGCCCAGCCTTATGTGGCCTAAAACACAGCCTAAAATGCAAATGTGTGGAATCTTAAGCAGACACAAATAAGAATCCCTACAATGGCCACAATGCAATGCCAGTGACAAGAGCAGGCTCTCTACAGGAAGGTGTGTTATCTCCTGCTAGCCAGTCGACATACGGGCTCAATCCTTCACAGGCACAGCTTTAGGAGCCCACAACTACATGTTTAACTAAAATGCTCTAATTTATTTTTGTGCCAGCTGCAAAACATAACCATTAATAACTACAAGAAATTAAATGCAAAAACTGTTTTTCATTTTGAGGATGTTAAGCTTGGGTTTATAATAAACAAAACCAAGTATTTTTTTCTTGCTTTGACACACTAATACGACATTATATCCCTGAAAATTTGAACTGTTTCATACCTTCTTTTATACATTCTGATAAATACTATTTATGTTTAGGATATCTAATACTTTTTCTTCAAAGGGACGATCATATTAAACATTTGATTCTGCTTGACTACATAATTTGTAAAGGATGAAAACCACTGCCTTGATCATTACTGTTTCAGACATGTAAATGTAAAAATTATTTGAGAGAGAGAACAAAAAAAGAGACAGCAAGTTTAGCAGGACAGTCTTTCAATGACACTTTTTCAAGTCCCAAAAATTTTCTCAGAATTAATAGAGGGCTTACTCTTATTTCCAGAATTGCAT
This sequence comes from Urocynchramus pylzowi, assembly GCA_013397555.1. Classification (NCBI taxonomy): domain Eukaryota; kingdom Metazoa; phylum Chordata; class Aves; order Passeriformes; family Fringillidae; genus Urocynchramus; species Urocynchramus pylzowi. Next base: position 1,920,218 of record VZRH01002477.1, read on the forward strand.
GCTGACTGTATACTATCCATAATTAAGCCTTGAAATGCTAAACCATAACAGAAATAAAATTTTTTAATGTAAAATTGTGGTTGCTTTGAGTACTGAGACACCGAGTCCAGACTTTCAATTTAAATCTCACCTGTAAATGACCTTCTTCAAGACTGTACAGAGGAAATCTGAGATTCTCTAGTACACTTCTGTTACATATCAGGGATGCACTAAAACACTAACTTTGTTTCATTAATTTTCAGCAAAACTAACACACTTTTTTATGCTGTGGACTGAAAAGCATTTGCTGTTAGCCTGAAGAAAGCTGACAACCAGTCCCATACAGGTAGTGTGATGCCTTAAGTTTTAGCTTTCATATTTTTCAGATTCTGTATTGCCTTATTGTGTGACTTTATATGAACATCATATAAAGTGTCAGCAAGTTCTTTTCACAGTTTAGTTAGACAAAACAATCCTTTTCCAGACCAAGAACCAAGGACACCATTGCAGCTTCAGGCCCAAAAAGTGTAAACAGCAAATTGAGGAGAGCAATCTGCGAGGATGGGACTTCCTCACAAGTAATATGAGGAAGTTATTATAAGAAGAAGAATATATATAAGAAGAAGAATAACCTGAAGCTGTAATTGGACAATTAACCCCAGTATTTAGATGGACCAAAACTTATAAAAGTATGAAAACTCGTGACCAGTCATCCATCTTGGGTCTGTCTTGGGTAGAGCCACGGCTGTGCTCTTGTACTGCCCAAGGTGTATCCTTTGAAGGCCTTTCTAGTAAATACCTACTTTATTCCTTTGATTCTGTCCAGCCTCTGTTCCAGGTAGCCTCTTTAGGCATCAGTTTGTCCCTTCAAATCTTTTCAGCTGATGTTATTTTTGGAATAGCAAAAAGCCAAGTGGCTCTATCAATGGGCTAGGAAACAGCTCCTACAGCTAAGGTGTCCTCTATAACAACTATTCTCTTCTGTAGGATTCTCTTGCATTGTGAGGAGGACTTCTGAACTCTAGACACAGACATACACTCACCACAAATTTTTCTTTCTCCTTAATGTGTGCATTAAAGGCAGATAATCTACCACCTCTGTGCTAAAAAACCCCAAATGAATGAAATCATAACAATTAAAATCTTCATGTTGAGCAGAAGATACAATTGAAGGGAAGAACAGAATAATAAAGTGAAAAGCAAGCCAATGATACACATTCAATCACCAGCTATAATAAATATGTAGGATACAATTTACAATGCATTAAATCAAACCTGAATTCTGTGAGACTCTATCAAAGAGGTGTAGTTGTACAGTAATCTAAAATGGTACATATTTAAATAGGAATCTCCTTAAAATGGAAGAAATATAAAAGGAGAAAATTCATTGGCTAAGTGCTGTGCATAATTAATGAAGAGAGTCCAGCCCCAATTTGCAGCTTTTGTGACCTTATTACGTGTGTGTGTGTATGTGTGTGAGTATTCCTAAATGTGATACCATGTAATTACACATAACTACTTCACTTGTGGAAATATTATCTTTTTTCCCATAGTCCTTTTTTTCATTTCTGTACAGGTAGAAATTCTAATACAATGACATTTTAGCAGCAACTAATAGAAACAACCATTTAATCAACTTTTTGAGATAATATACTTCAGAACAGAGAGTATTCTCTACATGCCTGACTCATTTATTACAACAACATTTGTATTCCCTTAAATGTTATGTACTTAAAGTCTGTAAAGGTGGTTGCACTTTCCGTGTAAATTCAGGAAAAACAGAACTAAATCTTCTTTAAGTTTTTATAGCACTGGGGAAGTTTGAACACATAGATTCCATAACAATAGTTAATTTTCTATTTATTTAGGCCTCACAGTTGGAAACAAACAAGCAAACAAACAAAAAGTGACTAGCAGACACCTGATATGATGAAATTACTCAGAGTTAAAAGCAGCCTTAAGCAATAGTATTCACATGAATCTCAGCTGTCCATGATCCATTTAAGGGTTTTCAGTATGCAAACTAAAACTCTACCCTTTCCCAGCTCCCAGGTAAAAAGAGGGCACAGAGTGCAGTCCTTCACATCCATTGCAAAGGAGCACGGATGATGTTTAAAGCCTATTTCTAGTGGTTTTTTTAATAAGACCTGAAATGAGAAATATTTGAAATCTTTGAAACTGTCATCAATGTTTTCAAAAAAGTGAAGAAAAATATCAGTTAACTTGCTCAGCATGCCCATGAAATATACTTTTCATCATTTTTATTTATTTATATAAAATCAACACTCTTTTCCTTTCTTGATAAATTCTGTGACTGAAAAAAATGAAAAAAGTTTTCTGAAACAAGGACAGTTACTGCCCTCACCTATATCTTTACAAACACCTTAGAAGGTATAATTCTTCCTGGTGAACCCACACATTAGTTTATGCTGTCTATACTTTTCAAGCCACCTTACTTCAGAGAAATGTAAGGCAAAACCCCAAATCATAGCTGAAATGCAGACTCCATTAGAGTTCTGTTGATGTACCTGAAGAAAAAAAATCCTCCTTCAGCTTCTACAGGCTACAGAAACTCCTCCATTTCTTTTAATGACCTATTTCCTCTGTTTGATTCAATACAGCCCACTGGCTATGGAAATGACAACACTCAGCAGGTGACAACAAAATGGTCAGCAAACAGGGCTGAGATATGTCATTTTCTTCAAATAGTTTCTCAGGAATTAAATGACACACCACTGCATGCGTGCATGTCCTGCTCAGATCAAATATTTTTTGATTAAATGAAACCGCACGCTTCTCTATATATGGTTGCCATATGAAATGCAGGTTTAAGTGTACTGCTCCAAGCTCCAATTGCAAAACAATTTGCTGTTTCCCACACCTCCCCAGTCTCCTTTTAGCATATAACCCCTTGGGCAGCAAGTGCTCGGATGCTGTACCTTTGCCATAACTCCAGATTGAAAGCCCTGCCCTTATGGAGTCAATCTGATGCATTTGCTATGACTGGGACAAATTGGAGTATGCAAATCAGCACCTTTTGAGTCTCCTGAACCCAGGAAATTCTCTTGCTGTGTGTTCCAGCTAATGGACCTGAGATGTCCTTTGTAACAGTGCTGTCTGTGCAACTCCTTTAACCTTTTCAGATTCTGATCTAGCCTTTGTTCCTAGCCCTTTTTAGAATCATGCAATGTATCAAGTTAACCTCTGTTATAATTTAAACTGGTGTAACACCAGAGCCATATCATGGCATGCAGTGGCATTTACACATGTTTTAAGTGCAAAAGAGCATCCAACAGTGAATAGAGGCCCACAACATTAAAATTTCTAAGAGAGTTTTTTCTGCCTACTTTCAGCTTCAAATTATTATCTTTACCCTGAATCACTTAAACTAGTGCAAAATGCACGATTAGATTTCTAAATTTCTAAATAAATTAACATCAAGTATAAGAGTTTGCCCTTTTATGACAAGAGTATGATCTTCTGAGAAGACTGTCAATCTACAAAGTACTTGAGGAGTGATTGCTGATCAAGCATGAACAGATTCCTAGATAGATTTTATAGAAATCTACAGAAAGAAGTAGAAAGATGAAATAGTATTATCCTCAAATCATAAAGGGAAAGTTGCTACTGGAGATGTCTCGTTCCTGGAAAGGCACACTGCAAAGCAAGATAGCAATATTTTTTTTACCAGACTCCTATGACTCTTTTCACAACATTTCAGCATTTACACTGACTTCCTGCCTTTAAACTCTGTTCAGGTGTGGTGTTTGAACATAATAAACACACATTTCATGTCACCCCAAATCACTGTTTCCAAATAGATTGCTGAGACATTGACATGGAAATCAGTGGGAGCCTTTGTTCTCTACTGATTCCATCTGTTGCTGAACCTAGAATCACAGAAGGATCATGAATCCAGCCCCTGGCCCTGCCCAGACACCCCAAAATCCCAGCCTGTGCATCCCTGGCAGCGGTGCCCAACCTCTCCTGGAAGCTCTTGAAGGTTTGCAGCAGTGACCAATGCCTGAGGAGCCTGGTCAGTGCCCCGACACCCTCTGGGGAAGAGCCTTTTCCTGAATACCACCCAAATCCCTCCTGGCCCAGCTCCAGTTGTTCCCTGGGTCCTGCCTGTGGTGAATTTAGCCCCACAAAGCCCTCAGCAGGGCCCTGGGCACTGTTGCCATGGTGGGCACGGGGTCCCAGGGTGGCTGTGATTGCGTGCCCATCTTTCCTCAACACAGCATTTAGTATGCTGATATTCTCCTCTCTTGCTGCTTGGGTTTTTTTTTTTAAGATTTTGTTCCCAATTTAATATTCTTTGGTCCTGTCCACTGAGAATGGCATATTTTCTGGAAAGTTTCAGGATATATGCAGTCTCTTACATCATAAATCCATCATTATTCAGTTTATACTAAGGCACTACAGCATCCCATTTCTTACTGTTATATCTCTGTTTTGGAATTACTAAAATGATGATTTGTATAATCATCAACTATTCTAGAGAAAACATGGCTGCATATTAAATGCTTTTGATTTTGGATAGAGATGCAGCTTTCCCCTTTGTTCAGTTTCTGGACTGCATTTTGTTGAGAGCATTGGGTGTTCCTTTTGGTTTTGTACCCAAACTCTCTAGATGCCACTTAATGTAAGGAAGAAAACTCATAAATACAGGCTGTACTTGAAAATTAGGAGGTTCAGATTCAAAATTTAAGTACACAAAGTAGACTCAATATATGTCCTATAGAAATCATTCCTTATAGAACTTTTATATGACCTACAAGCCTTCAGTTCTGACTTGCTCTGTACTTGCTCTGTCTCATTGCATTTATGCACAGCTCTTCGCCAATAGAAAGTTTAGCATTGCCTTGCTGAGTGGTTTGATCTGTAACAACTATTTCCTCTTAATTAATCCATTTAATTTCCATTTTATTTTTGGCTACTGATGCATAACTTAACCTCTACTTCATCCCAAAAATTTTTACTTTCAGACAGCACAGATCGGTGCTCTCCCACATACCCTTAGTTTCGTCAGCCTTTTCACATTTTCCCCTTTTCATCTGCCTTTGACACATGCTAACAGATGTCAGTTAGTAGTCTACCCCTTTAACCCAATGCAGACAAGAAGCTGAACAGTCTTCTTCATTCTCAGAAAGTGTACCACTGACATCATCATTAGCAATTGCCCTTCTCAGATTTCCAAGCCAGTAGAAGTCTTTTCTTCTGACACCTTTTACAGCCTGGAAAAATCCTCCATCAGTAATACCATCTGCTGCTTCCTCACCTTTAGTCTTGTGTCACCATTTCTGTGTTGACTAGTGTTATACAGAGAGAACCTCATTATGTAATACTTAGAATGACTGAAAATAGTAAATGAGAGGCTAAATCTTCTCCCTAATATTTTATAGCACTCCAACACTTTCCTGTCTCTTTTCCCACTTTTTAAATTTTCTTGTCAGATGGGACTCCCTATAATAATTCAAATATTGGAAGAAATGAGATTTCCACTTAGCTATAGCCTAGCCAGTCAACTTCATTTTTTTTTGTATTGACTCTATCTAATTAAAACACTACAAAGTTTTACACAACATTTGTGGGGAAAGAACAATTTTAGAATTTTGTATCTCATTCACTTATGATTATTCATGCTGCTTGGCTGATTTTAATACTTAACTAACATTGGGCTTCTAAGGCAAAGTATTGGGTACTTTTTTCCCTTCAGGAGAAAGTTCTGTTTCTCCATTCACTGTTAATTGTGTACAACTCTTGTACCATCCACAATTGTTTGCTACTGCAAAAAATGTAAATAACTTGCTCTGTTTACTGTTTACTCTATTTAATTTGCCTTAAATAGAAGTTTTCACAAATTTTGCCCAATCTTAACTGGTTGCATGCTCAACACACATATTTAAAATGTATGGAGAACTTTACTCACATACTCTCCAGCAAAATTATTTTTTTTCAAAAATGAATTGTGTCATTGTCTCACTATATTCTAATCTAGTTAATATGGATTACTAGCAACATCTTCCAAATATGATTAAATACTGTAGGGAAATGTAGAGTGAATTCTTTCCACTTTTTGTCGAGAAAGCTTGATAGAGTACCATTGTTCCAAAAAGTATGTCGATAATTCTACAAAAATAGTGGCAGAAATGGAGGACAAGACCCATTTGGACAACAGAGAAATGGTATGAAAGTTCCCTTCAAATTTGGTATTTCATTCTACACCTTCTGTTTTTGATAACATTGAATTACAAACTGCAAGATAGAACAGCATTAACTTGAGGAGTATGTGAAAACATTTTCCCGTTAACAACTTCCGATTTTTCTGGCTGAAGATGGAAAAAAACCTTTTATTTTGTAACTATTGAGATATTAACAATCTTTGTTTGCATTCAGTTGATCATCCATGTGACCCTGAGTACTTCTGAGAGTATCACAAATATGGTTCAATCTGTTATTTGCAGCTATTACACAGCTCCAAGAATTGGATGGGATCCGACCCTTGGGCTCAATTGTAGATACAGCTTTACCTCAGTTTAGGAGTGCAGGTGGATGGGGTACTAGCTACCTGCAAACAGAACATTGTTAGAGTGCTCACTTGGAGTGAAGAAACATTAATTTTCCTATTTCCTGAGAAATTTAAGCTTATCTGACATGCTCCAGAAAACAAACCAATGACTCAGCTACTCTGTATGGTACTGGCATCACCTGGAATAATTCTAATAATTCAGTAGAAACCACAGAAATTGTATTCATCTGCACATTTACCTCACAATTAATAAGGGCCCCTCTCTGGAGCACAGTAGTACACTAAATTGACAAATAGATTATATTTGTACAGTTTCATGTTAGTCTTATTATTACAGTGCTGAATACATTAATAGAAAAGAAAAAGAATATCAGAGCATTAGGATGAGAGGTGTTATTCAATTGTTCCCAATACTTGCAATTCATAGGCATCTTACATCCATAGGATGAGGGTGGTTTGCTTATTTGTTGACTTTAAATAAAGAAAAGCTAAAATAACATCAATGGGTTTAATAGCCCATGGCTTCTCTACAGGATGAAGGTAAAGAGACAATTAAATCTTCCATGAAGTTCCATCCACTATCAGAGGCTTCCAGTGGAGTGAAAAGCATGTGAACCAAGACTGCCTTTCATGCATGGAAAGTCTGGGACTACTGTGTGGCGTAAAGCCAAATTGCAGCATTTGAGCCATTTGTAGCTTCTAAGTAGCTCAAATTGGAGCTATTCTGCTTCCATTCTAGGATGACATTCTATGATCAAGGCTGTGGTGGTACAGAGGTTTCTAGGAAGTAAAACAAGGGCTTACAGGCCTTAAGCATATTTCAGGTGACTTTGTTGGGTTATCTTGGACACAACTGGACATCCACTACAGCTATCCTCTATACATTGTTAACCACTTCATTAAAGCTAAGTGGTTTGTAGTTTGTGACTTTTGACTCAATGAAGAATACAATCTATAGGGTCAGATTGTTTTCACCCTGGTTGTTTTTCCTTGGATCTTAATAGGAAGCTGATTTTTCTTCTCTCATTGAATCTGATACTGCAATTACAAAGACCTTTGTTCACCACAAAATACTTAATGGGAGAGAAAGGTACAGCACAAAGTAAAAGGGAAATGCAAGCCTCATAAAATTTCCAAGATAACATTCAACAAGTCTTCCAGCTTCTAGGAAGGTAGGTGGGGACCTTTATGGAACAGAGGAGAATTCAGTAATTGTCATCCACTTATAAATCACAGGTGCACAACAGATCTTGCCATGGGAATGAATGAGATTGGTAGTTGGCTTTTTTCTCTGTCTAGTTCAGTAGCTCAATTCTATCAAATGTATCAAAATTATCTAATGTGCAATAACTTTAGGGACATGGCAGAAATTAACTATGGTCTTGCAATTAGTTTGATTTTGGATTATGTTTGGTTTGTTTGTTTCTTTGTTTTTGTGTTTTGAAACTCATTGTACAAATCTACATCATAAGGGTTGTCAGTGCTCTCAACTGAACATGCCCACAAAAAGAAGGAAAGGATACATTTTGTTGCACTCACACTTCAGTATCTGTCCAGTATAAGGAATTCTTCTCACAAAATGAGGTAGCACAGTATAGACAATCTAAGACAACTAGTGTCTAAGTTACTGTATATGCAATATGTACATAATACTATATGAAAATGTTGGTTTCTTAACAGTTGAATAGGCACTACTGAAGCAAAGAATGCAATTATGAAAGTTATCACTCTTGTATGCAGAAATACAAAATGCGTACTGCTCACTATAGTTCAGATACGCACTCCTATTATTATTACTTATACCAGCTTTCCATCCTAGCCTGACTTTGAAGCTACTTCACTGTGATTAATTCCAAATATTTAGTTTTTAAAAAGGCACTGATGTTTTAGAGGAAGAAACATATATTTTCAAAATATTAAATTTTATTTGAAAATAATGTACATTATACTTTTAATTGTTTTACAGTTCAAATTGTAAGGTGTGTTCTTTTTTGTTCAAGAATTTTAAAAGCAACTAATTTAAATATGCAAAATTATCTTGAGTTGTTCATACGTGAACTTAAAAGCCATGCAACACAGGAAAATTAAGTAATTATGCCTCCAAGTTATTTACTGCAATTAAGCTCATTTATCATATGCAAATTAGTGCAAACTGGTCTCATTAGTTACTAAATTACTCAATATGAGCTGAACAATGTAGCACTCCAGTTTGTAATGAAAAATCCCTGTAGAGGCAAGCAGTATCAATTAAGCTAATTTGCATATGCAAATATATTCACTAACTTTCCCTTTTCTCTATATTTAGTTCTACATTTCCTGATCGTTCCTGATTATAAGACGACTATGGGGTTACTGACCCTTTTTCACACCTTCTCAATAGCAATGAAGTTATAGAAAAAAAATCTAGAGATCCTGAAAAACTGATGAAAATCTTGCTAATTTTTACAACCACTTAAGCCAAATTTTTAATAGTAGGTACCAGAAATAATTTTTTTACTGGATTTAGTTGATAGACAGATATATATAAAGAAATATAAAACAGAAGATAACTATTCTTGTTATAACACCACTTTTCAGAAGAAAAAGAATGTACAAGACAAGAAAAACAAAGCCTATAATTTAGCAAATCAAAAATCTTGTCAAAAATTAATTAACATACTGCCATTATCTACTTTTCTCCTCCATTACGTCCCACTCTACTATTCATAATTCAGGTGATTTTACTTGGAAAACATTTAAAAGACATTACATTGACATAAAGATTCTGATGTAATAGTGTTAGAGCAGTCATCTTTTTTGGTGTCTTTTTTTCCACAAGCACAGAGTGGATAGTGCCTTTGGCTTCAACCCTCCCACTGGGAATCTCTTCAGCATGATGTACAGCAGTCACCTGTGGCTTGGAGATTTTTTGACATAGACTCATGCAACTTTAGACTGATTTGGGTTAAAAGAGTCCTTTAAGATCACCTAGTTCCAACGCCCCTGTCATGGGCAGGGAACCTTCCACTAGACCAGATTGCTCAGAGCCCAGTCCAACCTGGCCTTGAGCACTGCCAGGGATGGGGCAGCCACAGATTCTCCGGGCAGCCCCTGCCAGGGCCTGGCCACCCTCACCATGAGGACGCGCACGAGTGTCGGATTTCATACTTAAGCAAAGTATGAGCCTCTTTGTATATCTAGATTTGTACAAAGGACAAATGCAAAGATGCATCCCGACTTACTCAAATGAAGCCCTTTGAAAGTATTAAATTTCCTTTTATGGGGGTTTTTATTCAATTTTCACCTCTGAATTTATGTAAAGGTAATAGTGCGATTTTTTTGGAGTTGATGATTCTGCCATTAACGAAACAGAATTAACCGTAGGATCCCTGGGCACAAATGCTATCTCAGATCAAAATCAATAACTTTTTAACTTTTCTTTTTCTCATGACTGGTAGAGCTTTACTTTTCTATTTTCTACACCTAACTGCACAGAGGAGAAAACCTTTAGTACCTGTATCAATCATCAATTAAGCAGTATTTAAACATTTGCTTCCTTAATAATAGAAAAAAAAAATCATGGATGAAAGCATTCTTCATTCAATGATGACTAAGCATTATATGTAAATACATGGATTTAATATGTATGGACATGACTAATGTATATAATGTATACCCAGATATGACTGACACTACCTACTTGTAGACTTAAAATGTAAAAATATCACAAGATGTACCTCCATTTCTGGTTTTGTAACATCATTTTAAATAGACTATATCCACTTTTTAAAAATCTACTGTATTATGCATATTTGTCTATCAATACATTTTGAAGTATCAAAATATTAAAAAGATTAGAGAGGTCCTTAATTTCTGAGCTTACACTTAACTCAGTCCTCAAATATTAATAGTGAAAGGGATTACACAAACTATTAATTCAAGTTCTTCAGATAGCAGACTCTGGAAACAAAATTCCAAAGGTATCATCAAGGTTGTTTACTTCACTTGCAAACAATATTTATTACGATACTTATTTGAAAATAATTTCTGTGAGTGACAGAGTAGGTGAGAACATGTTAGAACTGTATTCCACCACAAGTTCTGTCCAACTGTTGTTTTAAAAACCATTTTGTCTTCTGGTGGTTATATTTCTACCTAAAACCCCAACAATGTAGACAGTACTTTGAAGTTCATTCTGATCTGTTTAGAAGTGGTGCATTTGAATGCATGACCCAGGTTTTCCTGCCAAGTGTTGATTGATCTGCTAAAATAAGACAAAATCTTAGCATGTCATGATAAACCTGCCATCACTATTAATTCATATTGTCCTTTATCCATCACCAACCATCTATCTTGCAGATATCAGGGTAGAACTTCCTATTATCAACTGAAGGATTCATGGGAGTAGTTTAATAAAAGCATCATCCTCTTTGTAAAGGCCACACCTCAACAGATATTCAATACAAGGCTGATGGTAATTTTTATTTAAAATCCTCAGTTTTGAGTACAAGTGCAATACAGGTTTTTTTTTAGTAGTAGTATGATAAAGTTATATCCTGAAAACATCTTAATTTATAACAAGTAAATTTTAAAAAAGCTAAAATAAATACCCCAAAAAAACCCCAAAAACCCCAACAACCAATAAGTGGAATCTAGTTTAAACAAGTATGAAAATCACTAGTTGTTTTAATACACAGTAAGTGAAAAACTCAAATATCAAGTACTTTTCAAAGCGGCCATCCCAGCCCACAGCTAGGTTTTTTCATTTTCATCCATAAGATTCATACTTAATACCTAAAAAGTGTAAATAAATCAGTCTCAATGAGGTTTTATTTATTTAGGAGTTATAAATAATATCGTAAAGAACATACCTTTAGGATATATCACATGTTTACACACTCGACATACTGACAAATTACATAAACTGAAATATCACAAAACTGCTAGTTCTTCATTTTTTTTCTACACCTATGAGACAACATAGCAGTGTTCCTGCCTAATATGCAAACACAGTACTGTAGATACTGGTGCATATCTCTGACACAATAACTCCAACGAAAGTATTTGCTTACAGAATCAAAAACTTGACCTAGACCTCTACCAAGAGTGCACAACTAAGCAAATAATTTCATTCATGATTCTTGTTCCAAAGAGAAATTAATTCTACTAGTTAATTTAATGTTTTCCTAAAATTATCTTTGTTGCTATTCCGCATTTAGTTACTTTATAAAGATGTGAAAATTCTGACATTATCTATAGTGCTTTTGAATACCACAGCTGAGTTAGTACAGAGAGATAGCTCTCAATCATTTCAAATTAAGTGGAATATTTCTCATGATAATATCCTAATTTACCTCTCTCGTACCTCTCAAAAGATAATACACCAGACAATATATTTGCATGGAGAAGCTGTGTACATTGCTAAATAAGAGCAGTTATTCTGTGCCACACTTAGAAAAGACTGTGTGGGTTTTATTTCCATAGGGCTGGGTTTGCCTTACTGCAAAGCACATCACATTTTTGTCTTAACTGCTTGTGCTCCACGTTTGATCACTCCAACCTAAGAAAGGCTGCAGTAACCCTGGCAAAATAAATCATGCACAAGAACAATTCCATCAGGTCATTGTTTTTTAGCTGAGTCTTCCTGGAATATGATGACTTGTGCCACGTGATGAGCTTGTTTGACAAATACCAGACCAGTTTTCAGCCCACAGCTAAGGACACCTAAAAGGCATGCTTCTATTAATTTTTTAATCTCTGCAGATTGCTCCAAATTTGTGATATATAATTGTGACAACTGAGATAGCATGGAGAAAAGCAGTGTTCATAAACCAAAGTGGGGAAAAAAACCCCAACCCTAAATTGATACATGACATAAGACAAATCACCAACACAAAATACTAGCTTGTACACACACTCACACAAATACATAAGGGCATTCTGCAAGCAAACACCTACTGAACAATTCTAAACAACAAAATTTTGTGATTCAGCTAAATGAACACTTGCCTTGCCTCTCATTAACAGTCTCCCAATTATGGACTTTCAAAATAGAAGAAATATGAGCATTAAAAAAAACCTCCTCAATATAAGTGGAGACAACAATACTATTCAAATTATTGGCAGATATATGACTAGGAAGATATTTTGATTTTTTTTGGAAAAGCCATTTTTTTACCTGTAATATATGACTTCCCAAATGTGATTCAAATACTTCAATGGCAAGGGCACTGGGACTTCTCCTGCGCTGGGCACCTATAACTGAATAAAAAACAGTTATGTTGCAAGGTCTGCACATTTAGTTCTCATGCATCCTCATCACTGACATTAACCCCTTAAATGTTTTGGATTTTAATATACTGGTGTTAATTTAAATTTTTCCTTCTACATAGCATATAAATTTGGTAATTTAGTATGTAATTTAAGACTCAAATTTGTAGGATAAAAAGAGATTTTTAAAACCCAACCTATTTGAGTGTCCAATGCATCTGGAAATGACTTTTTTTTTCAGATATATCTCAAATCCCTGTAGGCTTTCAGTAATAAAAACATGCAGAACTTAGTGAAAAATACTATTGAAAAAGAGGCTACACATACTGTAAATGTTTTGAAATGTGGGGCTAAGAACTAAATATTACTCATGAATGAGGAAGTTTAATCTATTAGTTTATCTGAGAGGTTTAACTGAACATATTATTTGAAACTGAAATGAAATAAACACAACATTAAAAAGCCCACATTTATAAATTCAGAGTAGAGAAATATTTTAGTATCCCAGATACCCATGTTAGTTGCTGGAATAGGTACTTGAAACTTCAGTTTTTAAATGATATAGTTTAAAAGTACAAAGGAAGTAACAGGTAGCTATGCTTCAAAGGCAGCAGTGACTACAAAAAAGGCTGAGAAATCAGAAATATTCTGTTAAACTTTGTATGTCAGGAACACAAAGCCAGAAATTAAGTCTGCATATAACCAAATGTAGCCATCTACTGTAAGCTGAGGTTTCTTCTTAGGCCTAGACTACCTTTCCCACATGATCAGAGAAAGCCAGAGCACAGAAAAGATGGGCCTGGGCTGCAGGAAGCTCCCTTTCCTGTCTTACTGCCAAAACCAGGCATGTCCACAGCAGAGAGAAGAGGCAAAGCTCATTCTGCACCCTTCTAAAGAGTGTACAAAAGCATTTACATCCCAAGACCCTGATGAGAGGCTAATGCCTCTGAAATCATCACAGCACTAGTCCATCTTTACGTACTGCTGTCTTTACAGTGTATGATAAGAAAAATGAAATATCAAGGATCCACTAAAACAAGCAGAATGAATGACTGCCATTACTGAACAGGCCAATTTAACACGAACGGAAACAAAACACAGAGCAACAATTTCTATGTCGTCTATGATACTGGCTGCCAAACATGATATCAGTAGGAAAAGATAAATGCCAAGTAATGATAGTCATATTGACCTGAAAATGTAATATCATTTCTTATTGATGTTTCATGTAATTTCCTCGCAGGAAATTCTAAGCTATTTATACTGAGCAAACAGGTGGCTTCATAGCTAATAGATTCAGGCAATAGCTCATAATTACAAATGGAGACTGCTGTAGAGCTGGAATTTCTAAGTCCTCCTCTTTTCTCATATTCAAGGACCCTAACACCTTGAAAGAAAACTCTTCAAGACTGTATTTCTTAGAAAAAACTTTATCTTAAGTGGCAGGACTAAACAAAATATATAGCACTGTAAAGATTTTCAGTATTCTGATCATGATTGCTGTCAGCATGGCGCTCTGTACAGTTATTTCATTTATAATCTATAAGAAACAGAAAAGCAAATTTGGTTTTGGCTTGCTAGAAATTGCTTCATAGTAGTATTCCATAAAGGCATTGTAAAGACTAAGAAATCCTTTAACTTGTAAACCTGCAACCCCTCCCTGAAATCCTCTAGGTCCTTTCATTCTTCCAGCTAAACTGTATCATATTTTCCACACATTGGTTGAACACACCACTATTTCGAATTTACCTTTCAATTAATTTTCTGTTTCCTGCCCATATTCTCACCATCCTCTACCATTTTAAAGTGTATCCATTACATATTGAATCCAGTTCTATGATGTCAATTGCAGGGTTTTTAGCATTTAAGTATCATAATTTGAATGAAGTGCCTGAAGTCAGTGTAGCCCTCTTTAAAACAGTATCTTGAATCTTAAATGACACTTACAGGTAAGTCATCAGTCCTTCACAATTGGGACCCTCAGTTCTATACCTCAAATGAAATCATTTTAAGGTCAGTGAGTTAACTAGAAAACAAGAGAGGGTCAGATTGCAGCTTTAAAATTTGTCAGTTAAATCCTCCATCTATGACTGCATACTTGTGGCTAGTATATACGTAGACAAATATCTTGTAGCACTTTCATGCCATTCAGTTCACTGACATTTTTATAGCACTAGAACTCTTGGATTTATGTGTCTTGCTCTTAGTCAGTTGATGTGGGGTTCTTATGATGGTTCCTAATTTTACAACCACTATAATAAGTCACACAGAAAACAGCTATGTTTCTGGTAGCCATGCTGCAACTCTTTCTTTGATAAACTAATAAATATTAAATATGTACCTTATTTAATGCATTTAGATAACTATCATTCTTCATATTTTGAGGAATGAGACAAGAATATTGAGACAAATATAGAACAAGGGAAACTTAAGTTATTTGATCATCTGGATTCATTGTCTTATTATTTTACTTACTTGAGCTTTCAAGTTTTCTTGATACCTATTTGCAGCAGAAGAAATATGCTATTTTGGGTATACAAGTGCATACCACATTGATACCTTTCAGAAACATGGCAATCTCACAGTCCAGTCTCAGCACAAAACCTCTTATTCGTATTGAATGAATTGTTGGCATGCCAATAGATGAAAGGAAGACATAGACTGAAATGTTTGTATTAAAAAGCAGGCCCAATGTTATCTTGTTCTAAAATTTCAAAACATAAACTATAAATACTGAACTGGCTTCCATCACACAAGCCACAGCTAGTCATCTAAATCTCTCACCCTGTGGATGGAACCATCAGCAACCACAGCTCAGCCACTCACAGAAAACTTAAAAAGCAAGAGATTTAAGATTTATTTCACAAAATCTATAAATCAAAGTAGCTCAGCAACCTTCACAGACTTAAAGGTGTGGATACACATCTTAAAAATGTGGATTCCCTTTTAAATGCAGACTCTTTACAGAAACAAAGTACTGACTGCATGAAATAAATTTCTTCTTTTGAGTTACAGGAAGCAGGTGAAATTAAGATGTGGAGAAGGGTGAAGCATGTGTACCAAACTCAAGAAGGAGTCACAAAGGAAACAAGTTCCAAACCCAGGTTAAATTCTTCCAAGCTTCTTCTATTTTAGCAGTATGAACAAACATCTCTGAATATACTTTTTCACATGTGGTCATATTTTGTATTGCCTACATTTAGTTGACAACGTTTAATGCTTGAATGCGCAAAATAATCAAAAAGTTGGTTGAAACAATGTTTGTACTAAATATTGACTTTTAATAGTGACGAGAAGATAGAAAGATTGCTTTCACATGTGCACTTTGTAGTGCTGGAGCAGAAGAATCTGTCTACAAAAATGTTTTACTTTCCAAGGCATTGGATTATGACCTTTACTATCAAAACAGACATGTCTATTCCTGGCATCAGATAATTCCATTAAAAAAAAATTAACTGTTCACTAGTTCCTCTTTAAAATTCCTCCCTCAATGACTAATCTGGCTATGCATGAGGTGAAGGAAGAGCCACCTCCCTTTCAGAGTGTCTTGGGGGCAGTCTAAGCATGCTTAATGCAACCTCAAGAGCATTTGCTATTGTGCTACAAAAAGTGGGAAACCGTGGAAAAGAAAAATGTAGACTGCCTAACAAAAATTGCTATGCATCCTGATGAGGAAGGATTTCCTCTTAAACACAGCTCTAAGGTGTGGGAGCACAGACCAAAGACTGATGTTCACTGTGCCTTTCTACTGGTGAAGACAGAGTTCTAATAAAGCAGAAGTAGTATTCTTTGATCACCAGGAATGGAAGAGCAGCACATGAGCACATTTATCAGTTTCCCCTAAAAAACTCCTGTGAGACTTTGCATGACGTCCCTCGACATAAACTGCTTTTGTGGAAAGTTTTGGAAAATTCAAACAAAGAGTTTTAAAATTCTGTTGTATTAATCATAGTTTAAAAACTAAACTCAACTTTAAAATTCATTTCCCTTAAACTTTATCTACTCCTAAAAGCTTTTCCTCAGTTAGCCACAAAGTCATTATATCTTTTATTTAATTTTGTTGATTTTTCTAAGAAGACAGTTTTGTCCACTTGGAAGCAGAGAAGGACTTAGGGCCACTGCAATACAACCTTTTAGGCAATCTGCTGTCTGAAGAATTATAAAAAAAACATCTCATCTTGAAGAGCTGAAAACAGCTCATCTTGAAGAGTTCTAACTATGACTGCCAATAAAGTCAGACTTTAATTAGCAAAGCCCAAGCAGATCTACATAAACATGAAAGTATATAAACACCCCACCAAATAACAGAAAATTACCAGTTTTATTCACAAAATATGTAACCATATCAGGCTAATTGCACAGCAGCTTCACATAGGGTTGGCTAATATTTTTCCCCATAGGTATCAACAAAATACATGATGGTGTCAGATGAGAGAGCATAAGAAGCAGAGTGGCCTGATAATTGTATGTGCAAAACAGTTCACAGCACGAGTGTGGCTATAATCTTTTAAATACTCTTTCCCAGAATATAACTTTTTTTTTTGTTTCAGAGTAGAAAGAAAGATCTGGAGAAATACCAATACAATTTCTAATATATTTGCCTTGGTGTAGAGCAGATTCTAGACAAAAATGTATCTTTTGTGATTTCTATGAAGAACTCCAAGTGTTCATGAAAGAAAATGGAGGTGAATTTGGCAATGAAAGTGGTTTTACAGGAAGCAGTGCGATGTAATCTTGAAATATTGGGGCTTTCTCATGAGACATAATGAGTAATTTGGAATGTTTTAAAAGCTGTGTTTTACAAAAGACAGAGACAGGGCTTTGCAGGGCTAAACTGAACAACAGAGGATTCAGTCTCAGGGAGTGTAATCAGCATTACACTCCAGTATTTCTGCATGCTAACACTCACAGAAGCTTTTTTTAAAAAAATAATTACTCCATGTTTAATACCTTTTGATGAATGTTTTTCCCATTGATTGTTCCTTGCTATCCCATTTAAGACTGATTCTAAGTTTTGAAAGAAATCTCTAGTAAGAAAGAATCCCTCTGCCTAGAAGCTGAGGACATCTGGTATACAAGATGCATATTGAAATCCTGATCTAAAGTGAGATAAGAGAGGAACAGCATGATGTAAGCAGAGGTGTTGCCCTCTAATTTGGAAAGGGTATCCAAAGAAATGAAATTTTGTCACCAGTTACCCCACTGTAAGCCATCATATTATCCAACATTTAGGTCTCTTATCCACCTTCACAGATGGGAAGAAGAAATAAATCTTAGATGGAGCTGCAACATATGTGGAAAGGTATTTTATCTTGGTTTAGTAAAGTTATGGGAATCATTAATACTGTGCCATTACCTAAGAAGTATCACAGCAATAAAGTATCAGAACAAATTTGTCGCAAAGGACTGCATGTAAGATGTATAATGCAATATATGATAATTAACTTGCAAAGCTAACAATAGCACTTCAAACCTATATTTTTGTGTACAAGATGCCTCATATTCTAGATATCCATCTTCTGGTCACTGGTAAAGAGCATTAATTCATTACTGGGGAATCCATGGCTGAGAAAGTAAACCTAAACCTTCCATGGAAGAGCCTACTAATTGTCAGGAATGTACTGGTTAATTAATGAAAGTATTATGTAACACAATTGCAGGTGTGCTTTATTATTTTCACTAGTTCATCTCTGAAAAAGCTCCAGAAATGAAAATAATTTTTAGCAAAACTTGCTTTTCACATTCAAGCTGCTTAATACTTTTAAACTTCTTTTTAATAGCTTTTTTAGTTTCAATAACTTAAATTGATCGAATTGAAATGTTGTCAAAAAGCAGAAGTTATTATATTAATTGAATATTAATTGTTAATTGAACTGGAATCATTGGATTTGAAGACATAATATGTCTTTCCCTTGAGAAACATTCAAAATTAATGGAAAAAAGAAGCAAGATAAGTGACTGTCATAGTGTAAGTTTTCATCTGTTTTAGGAGGCTGTTCCTTTTCCAATTACCTTCATTTGGTTTATAGGTCTGCTCCTTCCCACAGGATTTGTTCTTTAGTGGGTGGGGGTAGGGTGGGTGGGAGGAGGAGGAGACAAAGTTTCTTAAGTCCTAAATATCTCTTTTTTTTTCCTCTTTTCTGAACTTCTTAAAATTAGAAACCCCAACAATGCAATAAGTATATTTTGTGTTCTCTTCTTGATAACTAGCACTGTTTCTTAATTAGCACATGTACATTTACGAGTTTACTTCAGAGATTTTTTTTTTCCTGTTCACTGTAAAGGATGAAATCTTTGCTGTGCAAGAATTTCCAGTCATCTAAGCAAAGAGAGTTCTCCATCTGTGGCTGGGGGCGGGAGCACTGGCCTTTCTCCCACACTGTAGTAGTTACTATAGGAACTATTGTGCCTCCTTCAAAAGGGCTACAGACAGGGTGATTAAAATTCTTCATGGGAGAACCCCCACTCTTCTCCCTGACAATGAAATTTTTCAGGGAGAGGACTAAGCCTCCAGTTCAAGAATGGCAGCACCTGAGGGAGTGATGTGGCAAACAGAATCACCCCAGCTTTAAATTGAAGCACAGGGCAAAAAATACAAGGGCCCATACTCCTGCATTCATTTCATTCCCCTCCCATGAAATTCAGGGACACTGGCAAGACTAGTGAGGAACAGAGAAGGAATGGATAACTTCATACACTATCCAACATGTCGAGGACAATGCAGAAAGTAAAAAAAAAAAAAAATTACTTTCAATTCAAATCAATAGCAGGAGAAGAAAAATAATTAAAGTGAGATGGGAGCTTCCCAGGAAATCTATCTGCTGTAAATAGATCAGGAAAAAGTCTACAAAAATATGTAAGAGAAAGACATAAAGTAGAGACAGATGGGCAAGGCAAGGGAGAGGGACACACAAAGGTGGGGTGAATCAAGGGCTTAAAAACCTAGGAATTTGTCAGTCCTTTAGATAAATGTATACTCTGAGAGATTTGGCCCTACCAGCAGAAAAAATGCATAAACATTATGATTGCAGGAAGAAATGAGTGATGAGTCTGGATTACTTATTCAGATATCACATTAAGACCCTTACTGGAATAATAGTTCTGTTGTCTTATTTTTAAACTAGTATTAAAATTCCTCTGAAAAGAAAACTGCTGCCACCCCTTTACAGCTCCAATGCTACAGAAATGGCTAGTGTCACTGGTTCTGTTCTCAGGAGGAGGACAGGGTATTAACATCAAGTCAGAACAGTGTTATATAGTGTCAGACTATACTTGCTGGTAAAACTAAGAGACCTACATCTGTTGTCTTGCTTTTTTTTTTCCAGTCTGATCCCAAAGGTTCATGTTATGACATTTGTAACATCTGCTACAAATGCGGAGGTAAGTCAGGCACAACCTTATTACTTCCAATCTAACGCTCCATCCATCCACAGGGCTTTCATATGCCACTAGTATGTCAAGGCGACCAAAAAGCTGTTCTATCTACATGAAGCAAGGTGTAATATATTTCTGAAAGTCAAGAAGAAATCCTGCTTTGTAATGTCTCCCCTTCTTTTGTTGTCTTAAATTTTGGCAATGTTATTTCAGAATATTCTGCGAACAAAACAGCGAGCCGCTCCTTCTTAGAGCCAATACAATTGCCTTTTTATGCCTTAGACAGTGGTGGGGTGAAAATTGGCAAGCTGTAATTCACATCCTTCCCTGTTTTCACTAACACTGAAACATATCCAGATTCCCCTACCAGACCCTTCTATACTGAGGTCTGCTTTCTTGCACAGCCCCCTTTTCCTGCCATATTTCTCCCATGATTTGGTGGGCTCACTGCATTGTTTTAATGACAAATAACTTTTTTCAGTGCTCAGTGGAAAAATGCAACTTCTGACAGACAAAAAAATACTTATTTCAACTGTGGCAACAAAAAAGTAAACTAATAAGGAAAACAATAAGATGCTTTAAAACTAGTATTCTTTCTATTAGCTTCTATCTAGTTCTTTCTATGAACTTTTATTCTATCAATGAACTTCTATTGTTATATCCGCACTGTTTGAAGATTCCAATATTCCACTGTTCATGGGCTAGGGTACTGTATGCTGTGAGGACTACGCTATCCCTGCCAAGTGTCTGCACAGGAAGCCAACTATTTGCCATATGGCTAAAATCACCCACTAAAGAAATTCCTTAAGAAATACATATAGCCTCTTCTGACAGCAAGTGGATTGTAATTTTAGAAACTAACAGCTTTAGATGTTAGTGAACTAGGTAATAGGTTCCACACTCAGTATCATGCACTAAGAATAAGACAAATTTCACATTTGATAGAAGTCATTTAAATTCATTACAGGGGCTGCAGAACACTACATGGTAGCAAGTGAGAAAGAAAACCCAGTGCCTGATCACATAAGCCATTGTAGGTCTTGATCACCTGCACTTCTGCCATTCTCACTTTTTTCTGTCTTACAGGCTAAGTAAAAGAACCCCCCATACACATACCCAGCTAAGAAAAAAACACTGAAAAAACCCCCAGATCTCCTTATGTTAAATGAATACTAAAATTTGAAAGTATATCAAATACTGCTGTTGGCAAATGTAGGAGCCACATTCACTGCTGGAATATAAAATCCAGCGATGACATAACCAGACAATTACTGACTAATGCATCATTATTCTACCAAAGTAAGTGATATACTGAAATGAATCCAAGTGTTTAAAGGTTTTTCTGGTTCTAAGGTGTCTTTAGAGCTTTATTACTTCTATAGACTTGGCTTTATGACTGACACATGTAGGTGGTGGATTTGTTTGTAGATTATTTTTTTTTTCTTTTACTGATGTAGTCAGAAAAGATTTAATGAAGATTCATAAATGAAATGAGACTGCATACAAGTCTGAAATCAATCCACAATTTCAGGGAAGAAATCTTTATCAGCTGCCAAAACTGAACCATGTAATTA
This sequence comes from Urocynchramus pylzowi, assembly GCA_013397555.1. Taxonomy (NCBI): domain Eukaryota; kingdom Metazoa; phylum Chordata; class Aves; order Passeriformes; family Fringillidae; genus Urocynchramus; species Urocynchramus pylzowi. Next base: position 1,941,926 of record VZRH01002477.1, read on the forward strand.
ACTGAGGATTCTGGTAAGAACCAACTGTGCCACTAGTAAATTATTTTTACTTGTCTTCCAGCTGCAGCTTCTGTGTGTTCATATGAGAGACTGTAAGAAAATGCAACTATAGAGAATTTGGTGATTTCAAAAAATAACTGAAGAAATTTAAGGAGATTACCAAGACCATCTGTAGTAGAACCACAACAAGTTTTTAAAATCTATTGCAAATGGTTCTCCATTTCTCACTAGAAATTTTCATCAAGAACTCTTATAAGAACTAAAATAGCATTTCAGAATTGCTGAGGATTGAAAATGACCATGCATAAGCTGCAATGACCATGCATAAGCTGCAATGGACATCCCCAAGTCCTAATGAAGCAATCCTCAGAGGAAGTAGTATGACACTTTAGAATACTGGTTAAGTCATGACAAATGGGAAATGGAACTGCTTCTTTTCAAAAGCACTGCTGCTTGTTAAAAAAAAAAAAAAAAAGAAAAAAGAAAGTTGATCCAAAGACCCTGTGGGAAAGATCTTCCAGCACTTCCAGCACTTTGGATTGTATTCTTAATGCATATGTATACAAGTGCACTACTACTTGTAATAATCTGTTTCAGCAGTTTTTAAGGAAACAGAATCTCTTGGAAATCCCAATTACTAGTAAGAAGAATAGTTAAATCTTTACTGGAAATACGATGCAGTTTTTAAGTCTTTGCTAAGGTTAAAAGAATTCATGCAGTTCATCGTGAATGAGCTTGAAATAAATTAGAAATAAGTCAACATGTTAACATTATTAGCAGCATCAGCACAAGGTGTTTTGCCCTTCATTTGTTGAAGGATCTTTTTAAATAGTCATGTGAGAAAAGTCCAGTTTCCTTTGCCTTTCAAGAGTGTCTAACAGGGAAATATAAGAGATGTTTAATCAAAAGACAGAATAGTAATGGAAGTGAGAGCTTAGTAGTGAGAAAACAGGAAGCCAGTTCTCCAGCCAAGGAGATGTGTGTAGACACAGCATTCACTTAATCAGAGTTGCATTCATTAGTTTCAGGAATTAATTTAACTCAAGATTCTTTCTGCAGTGAGGGAAAACATTTGTTTTATTTGATTATATCATAGCTAAAATTCACACTTGCTACCTGAAAAAGTCATGCCTGTCTGGCTATAAGAGTAAAAAGCAAGACATTCAGCACTCTGCCTATAAGAGTAAAAAGCAAGACATTCAGCACAAAATATATCTTCAGCACCTTAAACATAAAAGTGCAGGGCATTTTTGTAGCCAGACATTTGAGTATTCTTTAGCAAATGAACTTAAAGACATCAGAATTCATTCCCCACACAGTACTTGAATTAGACATGGACACAGATGGTTACCTTGACTTTGGGAGCAAAGTTTTGTTTTGCAAGATAACACTGTCTTTAAACAAGCTCTTTTGCACTTTCTATTAGCACTGATAAACATTTTTTTTTTTCTTAAGAATTTTACAATTATACTGATAAGATATTACATTTGGTTAGTTAAAGAATTACTTTTTATTATACATACCCAGACCTAATATAATACAAATATGCATTTGCTATGAAGATAAAAATTTGCTTGATACAATAAATCAACAATCTGTGGGCTGAGATTTTGCTGAAATAATGTCCTTTAAATTCTGCTTGTATTTTACTGATTTTCAGAATCACCTTTTAATTCTTAAACGTATTTCTTGTGCTAGTCCCTCTGAAGAACTAGATTTACACAACTATGTAATTTGTAAATCAAGCTCATTAATTTAACTGAATGAAGACAGCTCAAACTAAACACAGAACACACTTCTTTTTCAGTCACCCACAACTTTTATACATCCTGCAGAAAAACTAACGAGTTATGACTGATAATGTTTATCTACTTTTCTTGTTTCTTTTAGCAACCTCCTGAAAGGCAGTTTGAATCCTGACATCTTTTTGTTACGAATATGATAGCTTAAGGGTGTTTTGGATTATTTTAAATTACCAGCTGTACATCGAACATCATCTTATTTTGTTAATAATATCTGAAAATCTGAGAAATTTGCTTGTAAGAAAAAGATTTTTTTTTACACTCAACAATGTTGTAGTAGGACAAGTCAGAAATGCAGCAGTTTTCTGTGCATACCAACAAACAAGTCTTTCAATGCAAAAGCTTTGCCTTACAAATGCAATATTATTGCAAGGCATACTCTAATTCTCTCTAAAAATAAGATGGAGAAAAAATAACTTTTGAGTAAAACTGCCTCAAATTTTTCAAAAGTATCACGGAAAAATTCTCTTTCAAACTTTTCTGAGAATAATTCTGTCATGATATTGAGTCTAACTTCTACAGGTGAGGAGGGATCTGAGGAATGAAGAGGCACCTACACGGAGGAAGAGGAAAAGACACACTGCTGTGAGAGCTCACGGACAAATGGCTTCTGAAGAGAAAGGCCTAATTTGGTAAATGACGGCTGCAGAAAAAAAAAATAATGACTAAAAGGAAAAGTGAATGGCAGAAAGAGACTGAAAATCGAAATACTTGTAATAAAAGAAAAAATATTTTGAAGAATATGAACTGAAATTAAGAATTAGGGATAATCAAAATATAATTTTAAAGCTGTGTCTTGTTTATGTTCACCAAGTAGTTGACACTTATTATGACTGCTTGATTATCTCTAACCAAGGCTAACCAGGTTAGCAGTTAACTCAACTGCTCTGGTTGCATACACAACACAGGTGTTGCTAATCCACTTGTTTTGTGAGGTTCAAATATTCTTTTGACCTACTGGCATATAATATTTTTAGCTGAGCTAGGGTTATGTCATTATAGTCAAATGAAGGCAAATGCGGACTAGCTGTAAATGGGTTAATGTGTCACTGGTAAGGTCTAGCTGTGCTAAAAAGGCATGAAACTTTCCCAAGAAGAAAAATAAAGTAACTTTTTCATCTCTGTTTTACCACAGCTGGGCTGCTTCAAGTCTCTAAACTAGCATGTGCTGCTGTGTAAACATATTGTGTCCAAAAAATATTTTTTAAATTAATCCCTAGCTAACTTTTTAACAGTTAATGAACAAAAGCCCATCATACAAAAAAAAATCCTGGAAAGGTCCAAGCACACCCTTTTGCCATCTCATATTTTCAACTTTTATGCTACCTCAACTCATCTTTTCACACTTTTCTTTCTTCTTCCCTTAATTTTCCTTACCAGCTTACTTGAATTGGCACTTTCAACCACACACATATCTTATAGGAAAGAAGTTCATTATGATCAGAGGACCCAAATCTGTCTTGTGGGAGGTGAAATGGATCACTTTCTCAGGCATCTGAAGCTCCAGAAGGCAATGTAAATGTGAATGAAAATACTGAAGTGGATACTTATTAAGTTGAAATAGCTGAACAATTTAAATTTACTCACTAAACACGAACTTCCATCCCCAAACCCTTGGATGCTATTCCAAAGAGCCCTATCTAGGAGGGAATTAAAAAAAATATATCAAAGTTAAAATCACAGCCCAGAGAAGATACTATTCACTCCACCAATATTCAAGAACTTATTATCAAAGGGGAGATAACCTCTTGCCTGTTTGTTAAAGATACTGGAGGTCCAAAGTGTTGCAACCTACCCTTATTTTAAGGTTAACCACCTAAAAAATTATAATTTCTCTGCACTGGGAAAGCAATATCTTTAAACTCTTCCTCAAATAGCTCTTTCTAGAAAGGAAAGTGAATTTATACTACTCCATGCATCATCAGAGAACAATAATTCAAGTATCAAAATACAAATTACAATATCAGCTTTTAAATTCTATTTTCTTAGAATCCATATTATTAACACAGGATATGTATAAGAATGAATGAAAACATAATATCTCCCATTACTTTTTTAATTTGGTTACTATGTTTTATTGTATCATGTTGACAATAATTATAGTTTGGACTCAACATAGGAGTGTATTTTTGTCCATTAGTAAACACCAGACAAAATTTCCAGAAAGTCCACAATAATTTACTTTTATCCATCAGAAAATAGAGCCAGACATTTTTATGATGTCCAAACATCACACTCTTATGACAAAATGTCATCTTAGGAGTTCCAGCTCTCTTCACAGTGAGATACTGAATCCAAAAACCAGGCATAGCACTAGCTTGTGGACAAAATGGTTGACCAGTTTTTCCATAGAATCATAAAATGGTTTGGGTTGGAATGGACCATCAAAGATAATTTAGTTCAAATCCCCTGCTAGGGGCAGGACCATCTCTCCCTCGATCAGGTTGCACAAAGCCCTATCCAGCTTTGAACACTTCCTGTTATGGATTTATACACCCTTGTGCTACAACAGGCTCCACCTTAGGATCCCACAAAAGTCCAAGTAAAATCCAATTCCTTTTTTTATTAGTTCTCAGATTACAGCTTGAATTTAGCAGTACTAATGCTGACACTATTCTGAGAGAAGAATACAGTTAATCAAGTTAATCTATGACAATCCTGTCACTATAAGCCCTGGTAAAAAAATCTTCCCCTGTCTTTTTTATAAACTCCCTATATTGAAAGGCTGCAATAAGGTCTCCCAGAACAACTTCTTTTTCTTCAGGCTAAGCCACCTCAACACAGGATAATTTTCATGGCCCTCCTCTGGACCTACTCTAACAGGTCAATGTCTTTTTTGTTCTGGGGACAAAAAAAGACAGAGCTGGATGCAAAACTCCAGGTGGGGTCTCACGAGAGCCAGGACAGAGCAGGAAAATAACATCTTGATCTGCTGGCCATGCTCCTTTTGATGCAGCCCAGGATATGACTGGCTTTCTGGGCTGCAAATGCCCCTTGCTGATTTATACCAAACTTCTCACCCACCACTATCCCTAAGGCCTTCGCAGGCTTCTTTCCAATCCATTCCTCCAGCATGTACTGACATTGGGAACTTTTGTAGCCCAGGTGCAGGACCTTGGGTTTGGCTTTGCTGAACTTCATGAGGTTTACATTGTCCCATTCATCAGTATTAATTCTTATTTCTTCCTCTGGAATCACACGAATGATGGGAAGTGGGATCAGAGCACCACTTGAAGTAACAATGCAGAGGAAAAATGCTTAATTTGGACATTCTTGCTGTAATTATCAACAGACAAGAGACCAAACACCAGCACTTGCTAGTCATACACTTTTGCATCTGTTAACTATTCAGTTTGAAACTACTTTCTTACTCATTTCATGCCAGCTCTTACATGATACTCCCAGTTAATATCAAACTGCATTAAATTTACAAAAAACTACTGTCTGGCATCAAGCCTTTCTGTCAACTCCTGAAAATATTTAAACTGATTTATTGTTTCTGAATTTTGTCCTTCAGTTTCCTGAATTTAAATTATTTAGCTTTATGAGTTTTAAGTATGAAACATAAGAGGGCCATTGGAGATGACTTTACAATACATTTTTTCTAATCACTTCCAAAAAGTGATTTAAAAAGATTTAAAAACTATTTTCTGAAAACTGACTGAAGTGGACCTTTAACAATGCTCACAGTATGTCAAAAAAAAAAAAAAAAAATAGTGTTTAATTTTAAATTTAAGCATGCTGGTAAACTAACCCAAGTATTTTAAATACTGAAGCAAGAAAGGAGGATATTTTAAATAGTGTGCAGAGTAGGTGCCTATTCAAGTTCAAGTAAAATCTCTAAATCTCTCCTTTCTCTGAATTGCTCAGCCAATAAAGGATGTGCTTAGAAGAAAAATGGGATATGGGCTTTTCTGGCATTTGAAGTACTTTTGCTCCCAAACCATTAAAGGAGCTATTCAATGAAAGTGAGTTTTGATTCTATGTTTCATATTGCAGTACTGCACATAATTGTGTGTTCAATAACTTGCCATAATAAAAAATTACCAAAACTAATAAATGATTCATAGTTCTAAAAATAGCCTGTTATACATGAAGTTTAGCAGAGAGAATAAGCTTTATTTGTATTTAAAGTTAGAACAATGATGATGGTATTTAATGTTTCCTAACATGTAGAAATTTCTTGTTCCATTCTTTGTCAAATAATAATCCTCTTAGTCAATAAAAAGAGGGCTGCCATGTCAGTTTAAAACTTGAGACACAAAACTCCCCTTGGCATCACTTCCCAGAGTGATTCCAAAATTAAAATGCACTAACTCAGATACGCCCAGCCACATAATAGTATAGATGTAAAGGTCTACATAAACAGAGGAAGACCCTGGAAACATCCCCCAAAGCCTTCTGTCCACCCTATTCTGCAAGCATGATTGACTGTGTCATGTTTATTGTTAGCCCATCTGGACAACAGGTGCAGTACTTAATGGCCACAGTGTACTTGATTATTGACTAGTGAATATTTCTGCACAACACAATAGGCCACAGAATGACCCTCAGCAACAGACAGACTTCCTACCCATTTCTGCATTCAAAACCTCTCAAAACAAAAGGAAAGAGTTTTTACTCTATCTGGAAGTTTGGTATAGAGATTAAACATACAACCCACATTTGTCAAGTACTTAGTTTGCTAGGCTTGTATAGAGTCAATTTAAGGAATTAAAAAAAAAAAAAAAAAGGTGTACGAATTTCAAGCTTGTGGACCTCTAATTACTTCATGCTTTAAGTTTAACTATAAACATAGATAAATTGCTGCACTAAAACCACAGAAGATCTTCCACATGATCTGTGCCAATGTATCTAAAGCTCAGTGAAGCTGATCCCATGGAGACTTTTCCACTTAGTCCTCAGAGAATTCATTTTGGACCCGTTTCTAATGAGTGTATAAAGGATTACTTGGATATTTTGGTAAAGCTACCCAATAAATTAGTCAATCTCAAATTTTATTAGCCACAAAGCATTACAGTGGTTATATAGCTGAAGAACACTGAGGGAATTGAAGGCGTATTAGTCATTTATTTAGGCAGATACCAGAGATCAGTACTCAGTACAGGATGTTAGTTGTAACATTAAGCTAATTGGCTAATAGTTGCAGAAGTCCTTAAACAGTTTTTATACTGAGAGGTGTGACCCCTTCTTGAACCAATTTATGTAAACCCAGAGGGAGTCCTAAATTTATTCCTGTTTCATGAACGGATGGTCTGGATTGAGAAACCAAAAGTAAGAAGAATATGCATAAAACCAACTGTGTAAACCAAACACCTAAAATTTACATGCTGTCAGTTTGAAAACTTTCTGTTTAACAAATTACTTGAGATAATAAATGTTTAAAATAAATTTAACAATTTGGTATTAAAAACATTCATATTTCATCCAGTATATAATTCAGGGCTGTAGTTTTTTACTTCTCAACCCTACCTTTGGCTATTTATCTAGTTGCAAACTTTTATAGATGTGAAATATTTTAAGAAGACCTTTGAAAATGGCCTGAGGTAATTTCAAACTTAACAGACCCTGTCCCACCAGAGCTCATTACAGTGCATTTTATAACAAAGTACCCTCTACTTAATTTTCAGAGCTTAGCCAAGCGTACTAGAAATGCAGCTGCATTAAGTACAATTAATGGTATAATAAAAGCAGTGGAGGGCTGTTTAAGACCCAAGAACCAGCATTAAACAGGGCATCCATGTTCTCCAGCGGTCAGTGATGAGTCGAAGTTCCAGATGTGTGAGATTGCCACTGCTAGGGAAGGAAAAAAAATGAAACAGCATGTGCTTTTGGGAAAAAAAAAAAAAAATCTTGTCCTTCAACAATCCCAAAAGGTAGACTAAAAGAGGATTAAAAAAATATTCCCTCCAGTTATGCCACTAGCATCCCCCTCTCTCTTTGAGCAGGAGTCCAAAATAATAAACTCATATTCCCACCAGCAAAAGAAACCCCAAGCAAATTCAATTCCAGANAAAGGTAGACTAAAAGAGGATTAAAAAAATATTCCCTCCAGTTATGCCACTAGCATCCCCCTCTCTCTTTGAGCAGGAGTCCAAAATAATAAACTCATATTCCCACCAGCAAAAAAAACCCCAAGCAAATTCAATTCCAGAAAAAGTGAGAATAATAGTAAGTGACTCATATAATACACAGAATGATCTGGTTTCTTAAGTAATGAAGTTTACTTCCAAATGACAGAAAGGAAAAGAAAAAACATTTTTTGTGACAGGAAATAATATTTTACTTTAAGTGAAAATATTTTATTTAAAATAAAACAAGTCATATCACAATTGGACTGTTGATGATAAAAGCTCTGCAACTGTTTAGTATGGAACTATCTTGATAACTAAATTATCACTCCTGGGAATTAAGTTAATTCTTATTTGAAACTAAAGAAGAAACACTATGTTAAAGACAGAAGAAAACCAACATCTCCTAACTAATTTCTGATAGGAGTCAACTGACCTCTCACAAAGAAACTAGTGACTAAATTTTTCTGTATGGGACTAGTATCTTTTTTGTTTGTGTGTTTCTACTTTTGAACCTTATTTTCGTGTATTTAGCTCAATTTGGCAGAAAAGATGAGTTATTTCATGTGACTGGGCCTTCTGATTCACAGACAGTAAGTGGCTTACAACCTGGCTTTATGGCAAAATTTGAAAACACAAAAGCCCTTGATTACGCATGGCCTGTAGAGATAGTAATTCATTTCATACACACTGAATATAAAAAAAAAAAAATCCTTTCATATAAAAAAAATTCTTTCGTGAGTGCTAAAGGTAGAAAAAAGTTATGATTTTGTGCTCTGCACAAGAATAACAGATTTCTAAATTATGAAATAAAAACAATTTCCAATTCTCAGTGCATAAGAATTGTAAATACAAAACCAATAAGAAAACCCTCAGAATTTCAATGTCACTTCTCCAAATAATGGATAAATGAAGTAGACCAGATTTTGTTTTACAGTTCCCTTTTATAGTGAAAAATACATGCTAACCTAATGTTGCTTATCTTTAAAGTTGATTTCAGGTGTTAAGGGCCAGAGATAACAAACAAACAAAAAAAACATCCTACACCTGTTATCTGTGGACTAGACTGCTGGCAATTTCCAAGTCAACTCTGACTAAAAACCCTTTATATGGACTTGGAAATAATCAACAGTGTGTAGAAAGATAAAACCTACTTTGACAGTAGATCTCATTAACCTCAGAAATATGTAGGAAAAATAAAACTCATGCATTCTCCCAGCTCACAAAGCATACAAATACAACTATTACTGATGTTCTGGTTATCCAGTGCTACATTCTGAGTTGTGGAAACATTTCAATATATCATTGAGTGGTCTCTCTTTCCCGTCCCCTCTGTTTGCTGAACTTCACACATAGGGGCTGTTCCTCCACCAAGACTGTTTTGCTGCTGATTTCTCATCTTTTTATTTACAGCATTCTGCTGCCTCTATCATTCTTCACAGTAACAGAATTCTACAACCATCACTTCAGTATCCCAAGAAAGTAACTTTATTTATACAGGCTTAAGTAGATTACAGAGAACAGGTGATCATGTTATTTCAGTGGATTATTTAATTGACACAAATTTTCTACTACTCTCTATGATCACACAGTACAGAATGTATCTTTTTATACTGTATTTACATATCCTATGATACATAATTCTGTATCCTGTGTAATTCTGAAAAAATGTTAGCTACTGCTCAGTAAAACACTATAATTACTGCTGAAATAACCACAGTGGTGTGAACTGTGTTGACAAAATAATAAGAATAAAGTCTAGGAAATGTAAGTATTAGTGTTAAAAATTTACATAAAGACAAATAACTAAAACTATCTAAGGTAAGATACCATCTACTGCCATTAAATCAAGTAATGATGATTCAATTTGTTGAAAGATACATTAAACACATCACATCTTGCTGTTACCAGGAAAGTAATAACAACAAATAAAAGTGATTCGCTGGGAAATTATTTAGTGTTAGCAAACTATTGAAGCAAATTCAAAAATACAAAGAAAGAAATCTCTCCATAATCTCATTTCAGATTGAAGATGTCATGGTGCACTAAGGAAATCAAAACAGCTCTCAAGATGGAAGGTGTAGAATTTGAAGAGCAGTATAGCTAGTGGCAACCACAGCCTTGAAAGCTAGAGGGAAGGCCAGATAACTAAATTTCCCTTTGGAAACCAGAGCAGTTAGGTCTCACAGAGCACTTTCAGGTAGAATAATAGAACAATTTACCAAGGAAGAATAAAAAGGCATTTAAAAATACAAAACAGGAAAGATGGAACTGCAATTATTTTCTGAGAAGAAAGGGAAACATTTTTTAAGTAGGACAGCAAGAATTTCTACTACAATATTCATAAGCTGAAGGAAACTAGATGTTGAAAAAAACCAGGAGCAGGTGCCATGGCAGAAACTTTTTACACCAAGCTGGACTTTGAGTTGAGCTCACATTTCTACTTGAAAACTTTGACACAAGTTGGTGGTCTCAGACCAACTCTCAGTAGATAAGCATATATCAACTGCAGGGTGCTCTACACAGATTCCTGTCACAAGGCAAGGCAAGGCAAGGAAAACTGGTCAGTCTTAGGAGTCAAACTCTGAAACCTACTGATACTTCATTGCCAGGTTTGAACATCTCTCTGAAACAATGAAGAAAAGAACTTTTTAAAACTGTCTGTTCTGATTCTACACCTTTTTTTCCCTTGTAAAAGGTAGCTAGTTGTAAGGAACAGTTTACAGTTTATCATGTTGTAAGAAGTAAAACAAAATAGCCTGGAATAAGATGAAAATATTTTCAGACTGGCTGAAAGAAAAGCTGTCAGGGGGCTAACAAGCATGTTGAAAAATCTAAGTTGGTAGGTGTGTATTTACCAGAAGCTGAATGTGGTCTCTTCACCTCTTCTTTCTTGTCTTTATCTCCTCCCCATTAAGACTGTTTTGCAATGTTTGTGTGTACCTGGTCATGGCTGGGGAGGTGAATACAAACTTCACTGAAATGTCAAATTATTTATGTAAATTTCCACATAAGCTCACAATTCCAAAAAAACCAAATAAAACTAAAAATTGGTACAACCAAACCCCAGAAACAAACAGTCAAACAAACCCTACACAAATCTGGATGCCAAATCACTTGAAAAACTTATTCAGGGAAGATATGGATTTGATGACCGTGTGGGGTAGTTCACTAACAGCAGAGCTCTTATTTATCCAACTTCAAGCAAAATAAATGCTGGCACAGAAGCAAAAATTTCAGGGTTGAAACTAAAAATAAAAAAGAATTAAAAAATTAGAATGAATGAAAATATGTTCCAGGCTTAAGATGGATAATATAATCTCAAATGATCTCAATATGCTTAATACAATGATGATCACTACACCGAGCACTGGGAACCAGGTCATGGCAAAGAATAAAAGAAAATTGTATTAATCGAAATCTCCAAAGGCAGGCCATAAAAGCCATATCACACACACTGAAAAATAATTCATTAAACTATATCCCAGCTGGAAGTAGTGAAAAACAAACAGAATAAAAAGACACTAAGCAGCAGGGAGAAATAAACTTTATGGAACTGTCAAAGCATGAACAATAGGAGGGAAAAAAAGAGAAAGAGACAATAAACGTGTCTGGTTTATTGGTAAAATAGCCACATTAGGACAGACATGAGAATTAAATTTAAAGCAAAACCTGAGAATGCCAAGGCTGAAGTATCAAAATTATCCTACTGCAGTTCAGGACATCCAGTACTTGCAAATTGTGGCTTGGCAGTATCTCGCAATGAGAGAAACATCACTACATGCTAATCACTCATGGAACATCAGGCACATCTCTTATGTAGCCCAAGATGAAGTGAAAGTGAAAATGTTCACCTTTCAGAATTGATTGATAAAACAAAAGTAGGCATAGCCTCTATATGGGAAAGAGAACACTTCCTCAGCTAGCTTGTCTCTAGGTTTGATTTAGTGATGAAAAGTAGTACTTTGCATAAACATTTCCAAGAGCCCTTTTGTAATGTTACATACCTCTTCCTTTTTTTTTTTTTTTTTTTTTTTTTTTTTTTTCTTTTTGGGGAACAGATGGGAGAAGGGAACACTATAGTAATGCATTCCATTGTTTAATAGAATTAAAAATAAGGAAGACCACAAAATATATTCTGTTTAAAGAAATTATTACCCACTTTGAGTCTTTGCTAGCAAAGTTTAAATAAATTTTTTCTCTACTTTTGGCTTTCCCAGCTTTTTTGCACCCCAAAAACGTGATTTGCAATAATGTTTGTCAGCTACAGATTTTACAGGCTTCATCTGGAGCTGGGTTTTGTCAGAACAGATGAAAATGTGGCCCAAAGTATATGGGCAAAGAGGCATCCAAAGCCACTGGCAACTTTTGAAAATTTCAGCCCATCCATCTACCAGGTTCTGCTGCGACTGATCATCTTTATAAGCAGAGATGCCAATGTGTACATATATGTATGTATATATAAGCAATGTACAAATGGTAGTGCACTGTAAATGTAAATTATGTCAATCTTTCCATTTGATCCTTGGTTAATTAATTTTTTTTTTTTTATATGCACTGAATACCACAGAAGGATGAAGAATTTTTCAGATGAGCCAGACGGATTATAGGTGCCTAGCTCTCAGCAAAACACAGAGGAAGCTGAGGCCCCAGATTGCTTTGGATTCTTTCATGTCACTGTTGCAAAGTATTAAATCCATTATATTTGAACATAATTCATCCACCAGTCATTGACATATGACAAAAAAGACCTTAAACTATGAATTACTGACTTTACTGAATGAAAGAGTGTTTTTTCAATTAAAAAAACGCTGTATATCCCGGATACAGTTTTATGAAGACTCAGTAAGGATCCATGGTAAATGTTCTCACATAAGACATTAAGCATCTGTAAATGCCAAAGTCTTGGATGGTAATTCTTTCTCTCTCTCTTTTTCCCCTTTGACACCCTGAATCCTTACTCCATGTCATGGACTAAAAACCTGGAAATTATATCTTTGTAAAGCAAAACTGTTTTTCAGCTAGGGGAATGAATAAAATTATATTTGACACATAAAAATTTCTTTCCTCCACCCTCCTTTTTATAACTGAAAGAGACCCAAACTAATTTAAACCAAATCTGATTTAAAAATCCTGCTGAGCTGAGACTTTTAAATACCAAGTTTCAGCCTGGAGTGAATTTTTATGGCTGTGTTATAAACACCTGAAAAACAGCAGGTGCCATAGAAATATATACAGTTTGTGTTTTTATATTATTTCCTTAGTTTCAAAAGTAGGTTCTAGTCAAAGTGAGGTTTTTTCCTAATTTTAACTTGTTATGGTTATTACAGTTCAAACAAAATTCTTACAAACCAGAAGTAATTTGGAATGAACACACACGTACAAATTTTATAGTTTGCAAAATTACCCAATTGATACATTTACCATTTGGCTAAAATATAGAAAATACTTCTGTAGGAAATTCTGTTAATAGTGATCAGAAAATGAAACTCCTGCCAAAGAAAGTTGGTTAAGCATCTCTCAATAGTGTGCTTGTGGTACTTTAATGCACTCTCTTGGAGTCCTCAGTTCCATAATAACTTCAAGATTCAGTCAAGCTCTTTTAAAAGAATAAGTACTCTTTCAAAAAGTGATAAAGATGCTTGTATTCTTTAGTTAAACATATGTGTTCTTAATCTTTCAGGCTTGAGAATGTAACTGTTTGGAAGTACTCAAGAAAATGAATCCATATCAAGTAACTGTGAGAATGCAAAGTGGGTTTGTCAAGTTGCATTAAACTCTGCTGTCTGGACAATCTCACTCAGACATAAAATATTTTTGATGCCTTTATATATAATACATCTAGGAAGAAAAATTAATTTTAAAAAGTAATAAATAAAAATTATTAATCCTGAACAAGGGTTCAGCTGTGTGAATTAGTGTGAATTAGTACCTTTACAAGTAAGGCAAATAAGAACTTCACTTGCTGTTTGGTAGCTTAAACACATACATTCACTGCAAACCAGAACAATTTCTCTTTGAATAAAAGGTAGTCCTAACTACGTGACATTTACTGGGGAAAAAGAACACACCTGGACTTACCTGTGAGTCATCTCATGTTATAGAAATTTACACCCTCTTTTATTTAACTTCTCTGCACCTCCCCACAACCTGGTGCACTTTACTACTACATTTTATACTGAATTTTGCTGCATCTTCCTGACTGAATTGAGAAATTCTATTACTGGATTTTAAACAAACAAAAGACTATTGTTTTATTGATTTATTTCAAGGCCTGATTTTTAAAAAGTTTGCACATGGTTTTCCACTCACAACTTTCAGTTACAGATGCAGAGACTGTTCACATGCAAATGATTGTTACTGCATTTAAAAATATTTGCATGAAAACTTGCACATGAAAGTGAAATAACTCTGCATTCAATTTTTTGCATACATTGGTCTAAGTGGTCATCTTTAGGTTACAGCCTATCAAAGCTTGTAAGTACAAACTTTTCTTGAAATGAAGCAGGCTGAGTTAAATGGAACTACTTAGGAATTTACAACTGAAACATGTTTCAGAGGCGTCTTGATTAAATACATTAGTAAAATTTCAATATATTTTAAATGGATTTAGGAGCAGTGTCAGAACAGTATTTGGGACATCTTAATCCAAGAGTCTTGATCTCCAAGAGCTCCGTTAGTTGCCACTGGAAATATCCACATGCCTGATTTTCTGCCTTTCCATGTTTCCACATCACCAGTGCAGCTCAATGCCCATTTCACACAAAGCCCATGGCTGCCTACTAGAAGTGACACACTCAGGTTATGCCTTCTGGATTAGGTACTGGCAATATGTGTCAGCTGGCTGCCTTTTTTTTTTTTTTAAATAATAAAATAGCAAACAACCCTACCATCAAAATGATTACTCAATAACCTATACAAGCAGACCTCAGAGGAAAGAATAAAAACATGGCTCCTTCTAGCAGATCATCAAAATTACCAGAGGGCAGGATTCAAAGCAAAAAGCATCCCTTCAATTCCAAGGTCAACCAGTAGGCTGGGGAAAGAGGGGAGGACACAGTCTTCCAGTAAGGGAAAGAAACTTCAGTCTTCCCAGTGAGAGAGGGGGAGCCATCTCCAACCTCCCAGTAAACAAGCCAATCAGCAGCTGAAGAGGCCTGGGGAGATGATGCTCATTCTTCTTCAAGCAGTTTGTTCTGCAAAGGGACATGAAAAAACCTTTCCAAAGTTTTGCTTTGGAGGGTGGTTTCTGTCAGGAGAAGGCAGTGGGCTCTGCAGGAGAGGCTGCCTGGCCATACCAAGTGACTGCTGCCCTCACTGCTTCCTTCAGGTCTAGCATCACCGGAGCCACCAGCAGCCAGGAGGCCCTGGCTGAGGTCGGATCTACAGTGGGAGAAGCCCAGGCTAACACAGCTCCTGAGGTTGTTGCCTTCACCTGTACAAGTGACAGCTGAGACACTTGGCTGCACCGGCACTCCCACACTTCACAGTCTGCTGTTTTAAAGTAAACATGCAAAATTTAAGGCCGAAAGAGGCAGGCTAGAAACTGCAGCTTTATGCAGGATGTGCTCAGCTGTCTGTCCACCAGGAGAAGAATGAACTGTTGGGAACCCATGCCTTCACAGAGAGAGGGGCGTTAGCATCTAACTAATGTAACATGAGCCACAGAGACACATCCTCTGCCTTCATCTCCAGACAAACACAGTCCCCTGGAAAAAACAACATCGGCACGAGCGCCAGGATTATCGTTACTGCTCAGGCAAATCCAGCTAGGTCGCATAATGAACATGTTAATACAGGAAGAGAGGTAGCCTACACAAAATGGATAGGTTAATAAAGTCCTTCTTATTACCTTTCTCTCCCTGAGTTTGCCTTTGATGTGCCAAGGGAAGGCTGAAGAGAGAGAGATTGCCACTGGGGATTTGGAGAAGAAGTAGCCTCCGGCTTAATACAAAGCCTAAAGATTAGGGTAGAAGTGTGTAGACTAGGAGAATCTGCTAGCTAAACATTATCACATGTTCATTTTAATTTAAAATATGCAATTTCTTTCTTATTAATTCCATTTCCTTCAAGAACATGCATAGGATACCAGATGCAGACACTGATGCACTAATATTAAGGGAAGAATAAGCACAGAAATCTCTTATCAATGAGATTACTATTTGAAGGAACACAAAGATATTTCAGAATATAATAAAATCATTAGTACACACAATATTATGGTCTTTAACGAATGGTAAATTTTAAGTATTCCTCCAGAGATACAATTTGTCAGCTCAAAACCATCATTAGTCTGAATCATTCCATTCTTATAAGGCTTAAGGGCTCCTTGCTGGTTGCTTAAACATGCATTTACCTTCACGTATTCACCTAAGGCTAGTTCATTGGAAAAGAGTTACCTATAAGGCACTGTGCAATAGCTGAGCACTAACAAAATGTTTTGCCAAACAGGACTGGGTTTAAGCATTCAATACTCTGTTTAGCATCTGCTGCTATGCTGGTGGGGGTTGGTGGAATGGTAAATCCAGGTCTATCAGTTCTATCAACACACTGCAGCCACATGACAGAAAGAATTACATTAGTACAGACTCCCTCTGCAGAGTCACCTCTGTTGACAAATCTTTTGAATGCTTACTTTAAACCATAAGATTTTATTCAGGAATGTCCTGTCTTCCTCCAGCCAGCATGAAGTTTGTATAAAAGGATAAAGCATTAACCTTCTGAAGAGCCTTTGACTAATCCAACAAAAATGTGATTGTGCATCCCTACCTTAATTAATACAAATCTATGGTACTCTGCTGATATTAATAATTAAATATCAGTATTTGTTGAACCACAGCCCAAATGCATTTCCTCTGCAAAGTAGCTACTTCATTTTGTTGACAATAAATAAATGTTGGCCCTCTGCACCCTTAGAGCTTATTTCTTATTTTAAAAAAACTTCAGTTTAATTTTCCATTTCTCTATTGTTTATTGAAAAGCAGAAACATATATTTACATGCAAAATTAAAGGACAGAGAACTAGTCTGGAGAGAAAGATTCCTTTTGTTAAACATAGTTGCCTAATGGAAAGCCTCTGATAATTTTTTTTTTTCACCTCCCTGTGCCTCAGTTTCCTCATCTTTATCACAGAGAATTTGCCTGCCCCATTTTGAGAACTTTTATGGATGTGAGTTAATCTGAGTTAATATCTTATCTCGGGCTAGTAAGTAAAAACTAATGGAAATTTTTCAACCAAGTTATGATCGATAAGAGACTAAGGATAGCTTTTATAGCAAAAGACCAAGAACTGTTTTACACTGCTTTTAGTTTGTATTAGGACAGGAGATCTGACTTTTTTAAAACCCACTTTGGTTTGCACAATCCAATCTTTGGATTGTGTTCCTAACAAACATTAAAATATTCTTTTCTGAAATAAAGAATACCTTGACCTAATGTGCTCACTACTCTTGCAATCACAACAAAAATGAAGTAATTTTAAAGGCTGCAACAGTTTGGGTTACAAAATATTCATACGTATTTTAAGTCTACTGGAAAAAAACCTCCAAACTAAACCAGAAACAATCATCAAATATGCCCCACATGTTACAAACTGTGCATTGATAAGTTATTACTTATGTTCTATACCATGAGCCACATTGTATATCATGAGCCACAATCATTCAGTGATACTTTTCCATAAGCCTACAGAGAAGTCATAGCTCACAATGGCTCAGCTCAGGTGGTTTACCATAGAATAAAATTTTTAAATTAGAAAGCAGGCTCTGGAAACTCTGCTGAGACTAACTCCCAAATGCTGCTGACCATGAGGACTTACCTGTGCAGTGGTAAAGTGCACAAAACTCAAAACAGAGAGGAAGGACAGCTTACTATGAAAATATGAGCTCCTGCAAGGATTTCCATAGTTGCTGCAAATGACATTGTGTTATAACACAGATTAGTACCCTGCATTCTTGCAGGGTTTATCATCCAGGAATTTCATAGATTACTAGAAAACTAGTATGCGTAATTAATATATTTCACACACGAATAAACTAAAGTACAGAGAGATGGCTAAGACTAATTCTGAGAGATCACAAATTCATGAAATTTTCCATGATGAGGGTTAGGCAAGTCTTGCTTGAAAGATAGCACTAGTGCCAAGATCAAAGCTCTTCTGTTCCTGGCTTGTATACTCATGCTTTGTCAACGCTTCCAGTCTATTACTCAGTATCTAGTGTAGTTCAAAAAAAAAATTCCTACAACAGTTAAAGACAGCAATTTAAGTCCATGAAACCTCCTGAACCTTTCTTTTAAATAATGTTCGATTGATTTTACTCAAAGGAAAAACAAACAAAAAAACCCCAAGCAAACCCAATGCTCAACTCTTGCAATGTGTACAAGACCATCTCTGGCAAAGTAGCCAATATATATATTAACAACACAACAAGTAACTGAGATTACATTAAGCAACATGAGAATTAAGACATGAAGTGGGAAACCTTACTTAATGATATGTATTACATAAGTACCAAATAGCAGAACAATTTCAAATGGAGCTCCTAATTTTGAAAGGTTAGTATCTGTCCTGCCTATGCACACAGTAACAAAAATTTCAGTCTTTTAAGTTAATTCTAAGTAATTGTATGATTGTAATTTTTTTTTCTTTCATTATTCAAATAATTTGTTTTCAGTAAAAAACAATATAAATTGTGTAACCTATCCAAGGAGTGACTAACAAGTGATTTAGGTCACTAAGCTGCTTCAAACTCCTTAATCTGTTGCTTCTCTGTCTAATTTATTCTCAGTTGCTTCAATAAAAATAGTGTAAAAAGTCATGCCAGTATTAATAAACCTATATTAATTGGAACTGACATGGCATTGAGGTTTTTTAACACATTTAAAGCAGTAGATACTTCTGGAACCTCGACAACTTTTTCTTTTCTTTCATTTAATGGGAGTTCTCCAAAATTATTTAAATGAAACAATATATCAGCCAAGAATGTGTCCCAAAGTCCAATTCAGCAGGCCTTGTGGAAGAAAAATAGGGAAAAGAGAAAGGTAATATGTTCAACAGTAAAAAAAATCCACTTCTGATCATTTTGATAGTAATGATAATTTCAAGTATCTAGATTTCTGCTGATGTCTGAGAAGCAATGAGTTTTCTCATCCTTTGATGACTATTTCTAAAACTGCCTTTACTGGTTTTATGTCTTGATAATACTACAGTTATTTTCACATACTTGAATGTGTTTATGTAGCTGCACTAGTCTAAGAATAAAAGCAAAGCAAAGTTGGTAGGAAGATGACAGTGAACCTGAAAGCATGGTAATTTTTTCTCCCGAATTTATCAGCTGTTGTAAACATAAAACAACATTGAGACTATTACAATAGCCTTTTCCAGCTATCTAAGGCAAACTGCAAAATGTTTCAGTGACTCTTCTACTTCTTTTACACTTTGCCCACTTGTGTTGTTGTCTGATTTAAGCTTGAATTAATGCGGATTGCCTGAGGGCTTGTACACTATGCAGTTTGCATGCATTTCTAAATCCCTTGTGAACTTCATAAGTTTACGCCACAGCTACAATGGCAATTGCTTCTTTGAAAGCATTTCTCCTCAGTCTGTCTTTTCCTTCTTTCCTCTTTTTGGGTGTTTGGAACACCTAAGTGTCAGGAAAGATGAATGCAAAAAGGCCAGTTGTGGGGCAAGGCCTCTTGCCCCCCCTGAAAGATTCCTTCAGGTGTGGTAGAAGGCAGGCTGTGATAGATGGTGCCCAGCCCAACCTGCTGTCTTGGCATCCAGGCTCCACTGGAACAGTTTGACCAACTAGTGAGCAGGCACAATGCCATCCAAGCATATGGACACGAGTACACGCAGCCAAGTGACCATGTAGGAGAATCAAATATGTTTGCTGAGGGCAGGAGTCCCAGTCTGAAACATCCAAACAGCTGTCTATCCCAAAGTTTACATGCCTGTGGTTAAGGGGATGTGACATAGCTAATCCAGATTTTGGCTAGGTTAATTTTAAAATACAAAAATTAGCTTTATTGGCACAAAAGTCATTTTTGGGTCCTAGATACATATCAATGTCTCCAAAACAGTATTCCAAATTAATTCCCACCTGACGTTTTGGAATTAAGCTATGTGGTGAAATATCCAATGCGTTTTCTATGTGTTTTACTTGCATAAATTATTAAAGAAATAAAGAACATTCTTTTTTTTAAGTTATTTATTTTACATCCCCAAATGTTCACCCAGAAAACCATTTTAATACTGCAATTCCATATAACAAGGGGGAGTAATTTCTTTATCAGGGCCACAGTAATACAAAAATCCCACTTATAGCCCTATATTTCCAGCAGGCTCTGAAACATTTTTCCATTTTCAATTGGAAAAACAACTCTTTCTACAAATTAGAAAACAAAAAAATAATTCAAAACTATTTATCAATAAAATGATTTACCATAAATGCTACTGAAATGTACACTGCTACTGAATTGACACTACGAAATTCTGTACGTTGGAAATTTGTTATATTTTTATGCTGCTTTTCAATACTCAGTGATTACAGATGTACAAAGAGATTACTTTTATTGTTTATGCCAAAAAGTAACATCACCAAAAGCACCACATGTTTATTGATGACAGCCAAAACTAAGATGCTAAAAAGTGATTAAATAATTCAGTAGCCTGAATCTAACTTTCCAAAATAAAAGAACTATTAATTGCAGGTTCACAAAAAGTACCTGCTTTCACTGGAATCAGTAGATTATAGGGATCTAAATATAATATTTGAATATTCGGGACTGAAGCTCAAGCATCACTCAAAGTAAGATAAAGAGGGTAGTACATTGTAAACTGATTTTTTAGATGTTTTATTCTAAACTTCAGACAAGTCTTGTGCCAAGGAGGAAAGAATATATTCTGTCTACCAAAGGGGAAAGAAAGTCTTCATCACAGAAAAAAACCTGAGTTTATATGCAGCCTGTTTCAGTACTCTGATTACCTGAAATTGAAGGAGTTACAAGTACTCTAAGTAGCTTTCATGTTCCAATAGGAAACCCAGCCATAAAAAACACAAAACAATAGATCTAAGATTGCTTGTTACAAATTCTTAGGGACTTAAGGCATGAAAATTATCAGTATGATTTAGAGAAATATTTTAGAAGCCTGGTTAAAAATGAGATCTCAATGCTATTATTATGAAGTATAAGCAACAACAACAAAAAAAAAAGGCAACAAAACCCTCCAAAAAAAAACCCCATANCACACACTTTTGAACACAGAGCCGGAAAATTTTAACACCTCTTTGTTTTGAAGACCTGGTAGTATTCTAGTTTCTTACTGTAGCCTATTAGATAGCTTACATGTAAATCGGATTTTTGTTTTTTCACCATATGCACTTTAAAAATACATAGCCAACCTTTTTCTTTCTGCAGAAAATGCAACTAATTTCACTCCATGAAGTGATCAAAATCTCTCATTATCATTTACTAGATGAACAGTTAAAATCAAAAAAAAAAAACCCAAGCACAACCAAAGTTAAATTTTCCTCAAACTTTAGCCACAAAAAGTCACAGTAAATACCTAATTCTGGATGTCTTTCTTCTAAATCAAAATTTAGCAGCATACATTGAAATAACCAAACATAAAATCTGAAGTCTGGATTAAGAATCAAAATTCCCCAACACTGGACTGGGTAGCATCCAACTGTTCTGACCCCTGTTTAAGAGTTTAAAGCAGGGTGTTATAGAGCAGAAAGAAACCCTGTGCAATTCAGATTGATAGCATTTACAGAAAATTAAACTACTTGTGATTCTTGGAAGAACTGGGATCATATTTTATTGTAGGCTAAAACTGTATATTTCAGATTATGTTCAAAATTTGACATCAAAGGTGGTTCAGATATATGGCTACAGTAAAGTTTCATCCCTTCTAAATGTGCCTCCATTGCAAGGGTAAGTAAAAAAATCATCAGAATTTATGCACAGAGCTGTAAGAGTAATTTTCTTGCTTAAGTCTCCAATTGCTGCAACCCCTTATCACAGAAAAATAAAAAGCTATCCCAGTTCAGATGAAAAAAACTTTTTCACTTCTCTCTTGGGAGAATCTGAACTCAGGCTGTGAACTTCTGAACTTCTGAGTTCAGGCAGTATCTACTTCTCCTGTTGACACTATTGGATTATGCATAAATAACTGAACACAGGGAGCAAGGGTTCCCATATCCTGACAAGTTGCTTTCACTCTCAAGATTAAAAAAAAATATTCTTATTCTTGCTCAGTGTTTCAATGACTCTGATATTTCTTACAAAACAAAATATCTCCAAATCAAAGATTACAAGAGGAAATCTCTTTGAGCTCATATGCAGGCCACTCACTGGGGAGGAGCAGAAACTTGCATGCAAATTAATTTGGCTACCTGATGCAAAATTGCTTATTTGCAAAATGTTTTGGGGGTACTAAAACAGACCATTTCAGAGGAATTATAAAAATATTCTTACAAAGATCTACTAGGCTCTTTCTTATCTTATTCTTATATGGCTTATAACATACAGTAGTGCAAGAAAAGTGGGGATAAAATAACAATTGGGGTTAAAAATTCTGTTACAAACTCCTGTAAACACATAGTGGAAAATTTCACTAGACACTGAATATCAGCAGCAATTACATTGCAGAACTGAAGAGCAGGAAGATTTTTTTAATTGCTCTTTATTTAGCAAGACTATCATGTTCTCTCATTAACTGATATAAAAATGAAAGTGAGTACAGAATAGTGAATCCTAAACAGATATATTTAATATTTTCACCAAAGGAACACTTATTAGACTGTTCACAAAATCACATAAACACATGGATTTAAATCTGTTTAGAACTTCTGCAATCCTCTTTGTCTTGCATACACCTTCACCAATTATTCTTACACAATAAATAATGTATATGTGGAGTCTTCCCATGTTTTATACCACACTTCATAGGGTAAGAGGCAGTCAAAAGTGTATGAAGCTCAAACTGTGAAGCTGGCTTCCCCAGGGAACCTCCAGCCTCATACAAGGGAGACATAAACAAGCACAGTGAAAATAGGGTACAGGGAAATTTTCTGTCTTTTTCAGTTTGGACTGGGAAAATATGAAACTATCTGCCCAAGTATTAAATTACAAGTATTAGAGATAAAGTGTTTGAGTTTTTCTGAGATGAAACTGAAAATTAGCCAGGAAACAAAATAAATTAGTAGGCTGCTTCAGATGTTTGTGAAGTCCTAAAATGAAAGAAAAGAGAAGAGGTTCTGAAAGATATGAAGAGAGCACGAAGTCAACTGCTTTCTACTAAACTCTGAAAAGTTCAGGAGGAAGTAACAGAGATAAGTAATGGAAAAAATCAAGAATATGATTCTGGAGGCGGGGGGGGGGAACATAGTTCCAACACAAAGTCTTATGTGCTGTTGCTTTTGAGTGGGTGAGAAATTTTAGATTTAAATTTGAGGACAGAATGCCACTAAAAAGAAAGAAAGAGACCACTTTCTAGAAAAAAAGAGACTAAGCACAGCCATGATCTTTAGACTTCCTGATGTCTTGATAGTGGATACTTAAAAATTTAATAAATCTTTGAAGAAAAGCAGAAAATTGAAGCTATTGTTGAATACAGATGGCAGTTTCTTAGAAGGTGTTTCTGCAGGCAGAGAAATAATCCCATTCTGCATCAGTTTTCAATGCTATGCAAGGCACTTCAGTTTTTACCTAGGCAGTTCTTAACAGTATGTACTTAGACTACTTCTTTGAGCACAGTTCTCTCAAACTCTTACCTTGCAGTAAGAGGAGTGCACAAAACCCTCAGCTGGCAGCTAACGGAAGAAGGAGAATCCAGGAGGAGATAGCCATTCCCCAAATGGATTCAGCATGGATCAACACAGTCTAATTTGCTGACCTTTTGGCTGCCCTCTACAACTTATTTATCTACTGAGCTTTCCCCTGAGATGAGAGGCAATTTTGATCTTTAGGGCTTCAATGAAAGAAAATTCCTCATCAACACATATATTGCTTTTTCAGCTCTGCCTTTATTTAGTATAATTATCCTAAGGATAATAGCTATATAGTATAAATTGAAAACCAGTATGTAATAAGGAGAGAAACTCCAGAAGCAGACTTGGAAAGGACTTAAAACCCTCTAGGACAAACGGGTACATAAGAAGCATAGTAACCCAGTTGTTCTGGGAATACACTTAAAAGTATTACAAAAAATTCACCATGTTTCTAGAACATGGTGTCTTTTACAGTAGGCTTCCCCTCCATTTGTCTTTCCTTTATAAGTGGAAAAAAAGCTGGTAGTTATAGACACTTTATTATGTGTGTTTTAACTTGCTAACAGGAACATGCTGACTTTCCAAATGACAGAAAGCATGTGAGTTAGTTTTGTCCAGTATACCTGCATTTCCTTCTCTGCTGCATGTGTAACCAACAGGAGTTCTACATGCCATGAAGGACCTTGAAAATTTACATCCTTTCACATTCATTTCTAAAGTCACCACTTGACAACATTTCATGAAGTGATTTTTCAATAGAACTACTTTGTATTGAAAATTTCTTCTCAGTTTGGATAATAATCTATGTAAAAATGCAATAACCTAATATAAAAAGGTTAATAAAAAAAAAGGTTTTGCTGACATATATAGGTTTCTAATACTCTTAATGAATTAAATGTCAGAAGACTTTCAAAGAGGCAATATTCATTGTTGTGTACTGCAAATACAAATCCTGAGGTGTAACCCAACTGAACCACACAAACCAAATCCTGAGGTGTAACCCAACTGAACCACACAAAGAATTTGCCAGAAGACAGAAAGCAAAATCTCCCAGTATTATGTGTCAAACCAAATCACAAGATAATTTTCTTCCCCCTCAAGAAAGACATTGTATTTAGTAATGGGATAATTCATTTTTTAAAAATTACAGATCCAGAATTTCTGGACTGAATAGACTAATATTCTGTGAAGTCATGAATTGCTGGAAGTAGTATCCCACAAATACTACTGGACCTGCAGGTGCCTGAAGAAAAAAATAAAAAACCTCACACCTTACAGTCTAGTCATGATTATTTCCTTCTGTCCTTCCTTCCTTGCATTCAGGTGGAAGGCCTTGGTAAAAGAAAAAGAGCCATTAGTTAAAGGTTGTCTTAGTAAGAAATCTATTTTCTACATACATTCCTCTTCCAGGTTCATAATTTCTTATCCTGACTTTGCCTTCAATTCACCAGAAATTAATTTCTTCCTTCCATCCAGCACGTACAATACCATGCCGTAACTCCTGCTCCCTGTAATCTCCTTTCTTAGTTCATTCCCTTGACTGCTCCCTGCCATGCCTGCCTCTACAGAGTGTGCTGTGCACAGCATGAGTTTTCCACTGGGGCTGGAAATGTTGGCCATTTCTCTCTGAGCACTGGCTAGAGCAGTGGGTTGCACGGCATCCTGCTCCCTATCCAGTGGTAACTCATGATTTTTTTGTATTTCCTCTAGTGCCTGACTTTTACACTGTCCTCTTAAGCTGGATACCATCCAAACTTTTAGTTGGGCTTACCTCTGATTGAATTCCTTCTCTAAAACAGAATTCTCTAAGATTATTTATTGCATTCACCAACTACAGAAGTAATGTCCCACACAGTTCTGGTGTCCCCAACACAAACAGGGCATGGAATGGTTGGAGCAAGTCCAGGGGAGGGCCATGAAGTTGATAGGAGGAGTGAAGCACCTCCCCTATGGAGACAGGCTGACAAAGTTGAGGCTCTTCAGCCTAGAGAACCTTGTGTGAAGAAGACCTCACAGCAACCTTCAAGTATCTGAAGAGGGCTTACAGGGAACCTGGAGAGGGACTCTTCATCAGGAACTGTGGGGGGAGGACAAGGAGTAATGGGTACAAATGGAAGGAGGGGAAATGTAGGTTAGATATTAGGAAGAAATTTTTTGCTCTGAGGGTGGTGAGACACTGAAACAGGTTGTCCAGGGAGGTTGTGGATGCTCCAACCCTGGCAGTGTTCAGAAACCTGATTTAGTGGGAGTGGGGTTTGGGATTAGATGATCAATAAGGTTCATTCCAACACTTTAACATTCTATGATTCTATGAAATGTCCTGCACAAATGTTTGAACTGTAAGCTTCAGCACAGATCTTTCTGCTCAGTTTCTCCACACCAGCTTATCTTAGCTCACCTCTCCTTTTATTTGCCCTCTTTCGCTTTTCCTCGCTTATGTAATACTGCAACCACTACAATACTGTAGTTTATATTAAAATGCAAATATGACTTGATGATAGTACAGGCCTGTTGACTGGGATCATTCTGTACTGCATCCCACTCTAAGACCACACCAATGAGATGAAAAGATATTTTCCAGCACATAAGTTATTAGACCTATATTGTTTTAAACCTTTTACTAGGTAGGAAATGGATCAGACTTGTGTGCTTCATCTAGTCACTGTGGCATCTCATGAATCCATATGTATTATCATGATGGGAAAGACCTATCAGCTCTTGGGATCTCCACCTGCTCTTCCATACATCCCTTGAAGTTTCCAAGTCTAAATCTTGAAGAAAGAATATGAGCTCCACATCTGCACAGAGAAGTTAACCTTCTGACATGCAGCGAATGTGCTAGCTTTGAACCATCTGATTTTGTTTTTAAGTCCTAAAAATTGCAAAGACTCTCATCTTTGGTGGCTAATTCTTACATGGGTTTTGGTTACTATGGTATTTGGACATCAAATCATTAGGAAGCATTCACAAGGATTATCAAAACATAAGAAGCTTAAGAGAAAAACAATTGTTTGCTGATAAATTGTCATTTCAGACAGTGGCATTAGGTACACTGGAGAAATTTAGGAATGAAGTTATCAGTTGCAAGTTCAACTATAAAAAGAACCTCATAATTAACAATATTCATCTATGACCGAAAATTTTGTTTCTACTGTCACTCAATTACTGATAACCATGGAAATCAGAATCTCTAATATTTCATTAAGTTTTTTATCTGTATGAAATATTATAACATAACTCAATTTTTATATGGCATGAAGAAATTAAAAAAACCCCACAGATAAATCAGAAGAGTCTCACACTAATAAAACAGGGTAGCTTTGACACTATTGCCTATTCAGACCATGAGATGATACTATTTAGGGTATATAATACTGAAAGGGCAATCTGATAATCACACTAGAAGCAATTTCAAACCATACTACTGCTGAAAAGTCAATTTAACTTTCCAGCTTTATAAGACTTTGTTATTGCTATTGTTAATTATTTCTCATTTAATGGGAAATTGGCAACAAGGTCCCCAACTGTCATTTTAAATCTGCAATAATATCATGTGAAGCTTTTCGTCCTTATTCCCAAGTCCTGGATTATCAGAGCTAAATGGCAGCTCCAGCATTACAAAAGCTCAGGGGCAGGTACTGTTACACAAATTGCCAATTCAATTAACAGTGTGTAAATGCTCCACTGGCAGGCTGAGGGAAGGACAGCCATTTTGGCAAGTGTCATTCCTAATTTATCAAACTGTCAAACCTTCCACTCAGGTGCCTGCGGTCACTGTCTGCCTCTCAATGCTGAGTTGTAAAGCTGCAGGAACCAGTCTTGTAGCTTGACAAGGCACAATACTCAAAACTGATTTTAAAATCAAATGTACAGTTGTCTTAATTATTCTCAGTATAAATGATGTTTTAATTACAAAATCAGAGTGGGAATATTCAATCAAGATCCAAGATTACATTTATATACAAGGAGGCGGGCAGATCAAAGCCCAATGCCTAGCCTCTTTTCAGAGACAGCTATTCAGTTTTCCTTAGTACACTTGGTGATTGCCTCCCTCCCTCAGCTACTGTCCTTTAAGGTCTTTAATGTGGTGCTGCACTTGGTTCTTACCAAACCACTATGTCTATTAATGCTTTTCAGGGGAAAACCCCAAAACATCACTTTCATTTTCACAGGCCTTGCTTTCCTTCCTCCAGCAGACATGACCAGTCACTTTATTTAAGAATTTTTAAAAAGTGTTTTTAAAAAGTCTTTTTAAAAAGCCAAAAATATAAAAAGGTTAGGAGGGTGTTCTCTAAAAGAGAAAGGCTGAATAACCTCACACTTGAAGGCCTTCCCTCATTTTTTTTCCTCGAATTTTTTTCCCTGTGTCAATAGAAACAGCATACAGAAACGATTGCATATGCAGATCAGAGCCCCTGCAGTGAATACATGCACTGTGCAGTTCACTGGTGCCTGCAGGATAGAGCTTGAACAGTACCCCCCTTATGTACTTTGGGGGGGATATTACATCAGAGCATCTGTAAATGTTTGCTTTTGGGTTGAATACTTGCCGAGGGAGAGCTGTGGAATGTTTCACTTAAATCAAGTTTAAACAGATATGACTATTTTAAAGGAAAAGAAAATGGAAGTAGGAAAAAAATGCAGAAAATTGCCCTTTCAGACTATTGTTAGTAAAAATGAACAAATTCATGGCACAGTAACAGAAAAGAAAGCTCATATTGGATTAGATGAATGTGTTTTGTAATCCATCTCTGGACATCATGGGCCAACAGGAGATGCTCCAGAGAAATAGAAGAAATCCAAGATAAGATATTATTCAGTAGATAACATCAGCTATAGTAGTCTGTTTACAATAATTAGGTTTAAAGTGATACTTTTTCTTTTTTTTTTTTGCATGGTAGCTAACTTGATATATAGGTATTATTATCACAGCATTAGGAATCTGAATACTTTTTCTTGTTATATAAGATAGCTGTAGCCTTTGACTCAATTCTATGATGTCACCACAAGGTCCTATCCATGCATTCTGTGAAAGAATGTATCAAAACGGTAACAGAATTCAATCATGTGATGACCTTTTAGAATGCTGCTTAATTCTTTTCAGAATTAAAAAATAAGTCTTACAATGCCTTCAACAGACATGGTAAAAACAACTGTGTTTAGTATTCATAACATTATTTTTTCATCCATATGATCATAAGTGTGAATGAAGAAAGTGCTCTGGAGCACAAGATGACCAGGAGAGAAAAACTGCTATGTTGAAAGAAGAAGAAGGAATTTCATGCTTTGGTAGAAAACAACTATTTGAACTGAACTTGACTTCTAAAGCTTTTAAGGATTGGCCCTAAATCAAGCCAAAACTGTTTATAAAGCTCTGCTAAATATTTAAGGCTATGGACTTCATCCAATGCCCCCTAAAATAATTGGGACCATCCTAAATTCTTTACTTGCCCTATTGCAGCCATATCTATATGAAAAGATGGATCTCTAACTGGTTCCAACACACGAAGGAAAAACAGCAAGCATTTGAGAGTGATGAGGTAGATTATTTCTGTCACTTAAATCACTTTGCATAATTTCACAAGAGCACACAATTAAACTAAATTTTTAGAGGAAATGAGGGGACTAAAAATAGAGAACACGATTCCAACAAAGTTTCAAAAACAAATGTATGCTTTGAAAATCCTAGCAGGAACTAACTTTTGACACTTTCATATGTGAAACATACCTGCTCATTGACTTTCCTCCATAGCAAGTTGTCTCTTGCTAATATTATTATTGCCACACTACTTACTTTTCTGCTAGTGGTCTTTTGAAAATCTAACTGATTTGGAATAACGTCATATAATCTGAAAATATGCATATACTTATTTGAACTTGAAAGTGTGAGAAAGAAGAAGCAGGACAAAAAAAATGTTAAATCAGCAAAATAAAACAGATGCTCCTAGGGCTATACATTGGAAACTTTATCATCTCTATACATTTTGCATAAGAGTTCAGGAAACTACATGTGAAAGTTGAGGGTGAAAGGACGCATACTGCACAAGAAGCATCAAGTGTGACCTAAAGAAATTCTAAAGTCAATATAATATTACTAAATCAGTTTCAGACTCAAATCTCTGATAGCCATTTCAGTTTTCTAGAACTGAAAGTTGTTGAATGCAGGATACCTTCTTAATCCAAGAGAAAAAAAATTTAGCCATTTAAAAACAAATGGAACATTTTTAGTGTCCTCTGTGAATCCTAACTCTGTCAGACAAAGCAGCCTATGAAACTTAAGTAATTCCAAGCAGTTCATTAAAAAAAAGCTAAGTGAAAAACTGTTAATAAATAGTTTTGTATCTATGAGATTATTCCAACTGAATTTTGCTTTCAGAACATCAATATAGGCAGTGCTGTGATTCAATAAACCTGAGTCCTGCAGCTTGAACTGTGCAAGAAGTTGATTCAGTCTGTATCATAATCACGCTTCAAATGATAGATTGTTTCTGGGTTTGAGTTTCTTCACTCAAGAATATTTTGCAGAAGAGGAGAATGAGTACTTTGAGAGATGAATCCAATAGAGATAATAACTCATATGTATTTAATCTGATCTCCATGCATTATAAGACTTTACTACTGCATCAAGAACAGCCTTTTGTAAGAAAGCAATTCACTGTACTGAGAAGCATCTCAGCCCCTGGGGAATGATTATCAGCTTCCACATAGAGAAATGCCAGTTAAGGGTGTGGAAACTGTAGGCACTGAGGCTCCAAATATCACTTTGGAGAGAGAAGTTTCACGCCAACTGCTATCCAAGGACCACACTGTTTGTACTAGCATCTAGTGCCAAATAATCTCAACCCAGACAGCACGTGGTACCAGAGTTCTATGCTGATGTATATGTTCTATACCCATCAGTTCTATACTGATGGTTTACCCAAGCTAGTAGAGCTTTAAGAGAAGTCTAAAGCCAGCTAAGGAGCTCACTGTACACTCATGTCCAGTGTAGACACACTGTGTCTCTTTCCCTGGAGTCTGTGTAGGTACACAAAGGAAAAGCAGCTGAAACATACATGATGGGAAGTTTCTTGAGAAACCTATGGAAGTTCAAACCAGATAATTGTTCAAACAATAACACTTTGGCCTGGCAGTAGCTCCAGGATGGTACGCTAAGGTAAGAGCTGCTCACAACCCCTTGTGTGAGTGCAATAAATTTAACTAGATGTTTTCTTAAAGCACATTTTCCTTCAAGACTGCTGGTCCTCCTAGCAGACCTTTATGAAGTACTGTGTCTAAATTAACATGAATACCTGCCTAACAGTGTCTAAGAAACAGAACTTGATGTGTGCAGGTTCTCTGAACATGTGCCTTGCATTTGGGGCAACTTTGGGACTGGTGTGGTGAAACAGAATACCCATTTTGGTATCCTGGATCCTGTCCTTAGGCAACACAAGATGAGTCATATATAAAATTCCCAGAGCAGGAAATGGTGAGTAATCCTGCAGACATTACACTCCACATTAGCCTAGATTCTAAGGGTTAGAAATTGTTTTAGGCTTTAAATCACCTACATTAAAATTCTGCCCTGCAGTTTTGGAAATAATTAGTGATACTTATGTATTGGTTCTTAGTAACAAGCTTTCAGCATGGAAAACTTTTAATACATTTTGTGGGAGAAGTGTAAAAAGAAAAAAAAATCTGTGGCTGTGGTTCTTAGCGTGCCTCTTGAATGTTTGAACTAAATGAAAATCATACTGAATGTGTTCCTCAATTTTTCCTGTGCAGCAATCATTTGGAGGGCTAAGCACACAATACATTTGGAAAAATTATGGGGAAAACAAAGGCACAATAAGATCCAATGTTCCTCAGCACTGTCTTCTTTTCCCTTACACAAATACAGCTCTAAGCTCTTTAAAACCACTGAAAATGGAGGCCTCACCATCCTGTCCATACCTGGGTTCTGCTTCTACCTCCTGCCTGTGTCAGGAACAGTACATGCACAGTGAGCCATGCTGGGGAATTAAGGGGGCTGGAATTCATTCTCTGGGTTACTCTTCAGCTAGACTGGTCATCTGATCTGCTAACCATGCCATCATACACTCACACTGGCACAGCAAAGAAGCCAGAAACAGGAACAAAGTGGAGAGTGGGGCCACCCATCCTCTCTAACTGCAGGTGGAGTCAGTGGGATTTAGGTCTTTAGCTAAGAGATCCCAATGTTACTATCCAGGAACTTTTTGGAAATCTCAGAAGTCCTCCCATCAGAAACAAGAAAGTATTAAATATTCCAGTATTCTTTGGTGGCAGGCAAAAATAAAGGAGCTTAGAGTGATTTTTCTTATGTTTAGTGCCACATTTTAAAAACATATGAAGAGGTTACTGAAGCAAATCCAGAAATAATCTCCCTACAAGTCACATGATTTTTACTAGAATTAGATTCCATATTCCTGCTGCTTAAACTTAAGAACCAAATTCCTTGATTTGACATATTTAGATGAGTGGAAGACTTTTCCAGCCTCACCACTATCTTCTCAAATATATCTGGTATCCAGTGACAGTTATATGGGGCAGAGCTGTAAAATTCTATCATGATTTCTAAAATACACTGAAGTATTTGATATCCATATGATGTCTAGAGGATTCTAATTTACTCTCAGGTGAGTTGGGAGGATTTTAACTTATTCTCAGGTGAGGTGAAAGTTATGGATTTCACTCCATTTCGGCAGAGATTTGTACTCAGAGTAGTCTGTAGGATTCACTCTCTTAGTGTCCATGAAACCCTCATTTCATTATTTCTTCTCATGCATTTGAAAAACAGGAGTTTGACCAAGGGCTAGGATCAGCCTGGTCACGGACTTAGTATCTTGTTCAAATGTATGCTGGTTTTCCCATGGAGCTAATTAATGGTGCTTAATTCACTGACAAAACAAGAACAACAATGATAAACCATTTGGGTAAAATAATTTGTGTCACTACTGTAAAGGTATCCTAACAGTTGTAACCTCCTTTTGGCTTTGACAAGAAGCAAAATTAATAATCATGATGAAAGATTTTCCTGGGGTTTGCCTCAAATTTAATACACCTAAGTGGAAGCATTTGACCATATGGATTTAAAGAGAAGCCAATACTTAAAACATCATTAACACTTTTTGCTCTTTCTGCACCATCTCTGCTTCTAATCCAAAAGACATCAATTCTCCATTCCTACATCATGGCAAAAGCCTAAGTGGGCAGAGAAGAGAAATGCACTAAAAAGTATTGCTAAGTATCAATCTGCCTAAAGGTTTAATGTGTTTCTCCTAGTCTTTGCTTTCCTGTAACCCATCTGCAGTTTCTCCCTGTAACCACAGCCCATGATTCTTTGAAGTTGCTCTGAAATGGCACCTCACTATCTCCAGTGTCTCAAACACAAGTGCATTTGTAAAAAAGGAAATAACTCCCAAAATCCAGTTAAAATATATCCAGGTAATTTGTGGGAAAGTAAAAAACAGCAACCACATGATTAGTTCAAACATCTGATCAAATACATACTTGGCAGTGGAGTCATGAGTAAGACAAACAGCATGGTCAGCCTGAAAGAACTGGTTTAGTGCAAACCAGTGCTTCACAAGACACAAACTTCATGCAGAGCCATTTACCTGTCTGTGGATCTCACTGAGTCATTTCTCTCACTGGCTTCAGTATCAATTTTCTTTGAGCTGTGGTTCTGTACCGTTATGCATCCAATTCAAATTCATCCTGAAATTGTGATCTATGCCCTACCTAAAACATAGCCTCTGGTGCCTCAGCCACATTTCACAAGCAAGGTCCCCTACCCTCCCCTCCCTTTTCACACTGCTGGGAGTGTGGGTGCTGGAAGCCCTTGATAGCCAACCAGCTTGGCTAGCCAGCACAGAGTAAGCAGGTTAATCTTTGTACCTCCTGCCCATCCTTGCTTCTGTAAGCAACATCTCTAAACCAGTCCTTTACTTATTAAAAAAATAATAATTTAACTACATTTAGCCATGGGAAGGAAAGGAAAGGGTATTTCTTCCTACTGGCCTGAATATACTAATGCTAGTCACAACCTAGACATGAAAGAACAAATTACAGTAACAGATGTCCATATATCACTAAGGTGACTTCCCTCCCTACTTTTTTTTTTAAAAAATGGTGAGTCTGAAAAGTCAAAACAAAATTAAAAAAATAAAAAAACAAAACCAAAAACAACCAAAAACTCTGCAGCATCTGTCTCAGCAGAGTTCAAGCTGGCTGACAGTTCCTTACACTGAGAAGCTGAGAATGATGCTATAATTAAAATTTCATGAACAAAACAAAAATCTATTTTACTTGGGAGAACTGTTATGAAAGTATATAGAGAAAAACTGAATATGGTAATATTAGTTTATCCCTGGTGCTGAATTTAATGATTAAACTTAAGAAACCTGAACAAAATAATTGTTAGAAACACCTCATAACTTAATTAATTATGAGTGTCATCTCTGTTAGGCACAGAAGCAGGTATTAACTATTCCAAGTGAATGCATGGCTATTGGCACACCACCACTCCAGGTTCTTGTTTATTTGGTGACTGAGGATTAATTCTTTCTGTCCTTATCACAAAATTTAAACTTAGCCCAATTAATATTCAGTCTAGAAAGGAATAAGCAAGAAAAAATGAGTAATCATTCTCAAGACAAAGAAAAAAAGAAAAAAGAAAGAGTAATGGCACAGTCAGAGGCATCTTACTGGCACCTATTTTACTTTTCATATTTTTTTTTTTGTATAACACGCATTGCTTTTACTGAATTTCAGTCAGCTCCCTGGGAGACAACACCATCCGTCTTATTTCATCTTTTAACAAGGACTTGATGAGGTGACACAGGACTGATTCTTAAAAACACATTACCTGTTATGTGAGGCATTGTGTGACAGGGAGAACTATCTCCGTGACAGGCACCTGACAGCAGATTTGTTGATTTCATGGTCACTTCATTTAAAGTAACAACAGGGTGAAATATGCCATCTGATAATCTGTTTGAATGTTGACTGTGAAAAGCACTTAACATTTCTGCCAGCTACTACTACTACTACAGAATCTGTTCTTCAATATGTGCAGTTTTACCACCCTCTTTAATAATTATAAGTCAGAAACACTTATCCTAGATTAAAGGAGGGGGAAGGGGAAAGGGAAAAAAAAAAAATAAAGAACTTTAAAGAAGTCACCTAGGAAGTCTGACATTGCAGTCTGAAAATAAGATTCAAAATTTAGGGCATGTCACACAGTGAGACTATTGTCTGCAAGACAACTGGCTGTTTGCAGACAACTGCTGCACCTGCACTGCATAGGTGATTTTAGAAGAGATATGTAGCCTTTCTCAATCAGTTTCCTTCCATGTGAAAGTTTAATCCAGATACTTTAAACCAAACATCTCCCTGCTTGATTTTCACTAACAGATAATGATAGCATAATGATAAAAAAGGAATAACTTGTTTTGGAAAGGGATTACACTGAATTTGATGCTACTGCTCAGGATGAAATTTTGGTTATGAAGATGGTATTATACACACACAAACTTATGTATCAGCATGACAAGAATTAAAAAAGTTAAATTATTAAAGCTTCACTAATTACTTTGATGATGACCTTGTAACACAATAAACCACAATGACACAAAAACTATTATCCACTGTTTAGTGACTGAATTTTTTAAACCCTTGTTTGCTTTCAAACAAGTTTGGGATAGGCACAGATAGCTCTAGATTAATCTGGCAGCACTGGAAGTTACATCAAAATCTGTCCTTAAACAGAGACATTGTCATATAAAAATGCATGGCATGCACAGACTACAAACTCTTCATTCAAGTAGGGCTAAATGAGACAAATTCTAACAAATCAGCACTGTACCCCTATGGTAATTAACATGTACTCACACATTGAACTCTCTTGTTGATTTATGCTAACCTCCACAAAACCTGATGAAGAAATACCTTGAATCAATGTGATTTAAGCATTTAAAACCACATTAAATATGAACCAGAAGCGGGCTGGTTAAAATTTACACTTTCTCTGAAAGATTTTTGACACATTCAGTGCTTGTGAAAGCTGAGGGGATGACGGCCCTAGTCAAATACAGTTGAGTGAGCAGACTGCAAGCATCCCACATTCCACCTCCAGTGCAGTTCAACCGTGACGTGGAGGGACCTGCCTTCTCTTTTACTTTTCTCCTTACACTCACTTTTATTTACTGTCTTGTAAATATTTTATTAACTAATTCCTGCTGTTGCTAAGTGGGGTTTTTTTTAGTACTTTTAATATTTTGCTACATAGTTTAACTTAAATTCACCTAGTAGTTCTATTCAAAAATAAAAATTCTGACAAGTTGACAGTCTAAGACTATAACAAGTATCTTATTCCTAATCTATGAAGATATTATCAGAACCATTTTATATGAATTTGTTTATCTTTAAATCCTCTTCTGTCAGGAAATAACCTGAGGAATTCAGGTTTCCAACTCCTGGGAGCACAGCAGTGGCAGCAGAAGCATGTATTTGAAAAATTTAGTGTGGGTTACGAATGTTGTTTTTATAATCAGAACATTCTGCATGTTCTTTTATGTTGCTGCCAACTCCAATGTTTCCTGCTAAACTTCAGCTAACATTAGAAGTAACAATCTATAGTTATTTTGTTAAAATAGCTACTGTCAGCTTGAAATCCAGTAAATTAAATACAAAACAAAAACAAACAATGAAGCACTATCAGGTGCTAAACCAACCCTTGAGACCCACTTGCCAATTTCTGCCGTTCTAAAACCATATGCTTTTATTTTAAGATTGGCTTTTCTCCTTCCTGTTTCTGCAAAAGCTTCACAGAAACAAACGAAAAACAAGGCACAGTGAGAGCTATCTGAGCAGAAATTGCCTGGGAGAAAAGTAAAAAAAACCAGGAAGAATACATCAAAAGGGAAAAATGGCTTATGTCTTAATCTATCACTTTGAGTGCTCTGTGAAATTACATAAAACTCTACTGAAAGAAACCCCCAACATTTATGGGAAGAAATCCTGTTCAGAGGTTTGGTGTGCTCCTTTAAAACAGACATCGACTTTGGAGGGTGGAATAAACACCCCTGGTCTTGGGGTACTTGGTGGCTGCTCTGAGTTGCCTCATGCACCGTTCTGGGCAGGAAGCCAGCCCCACTGGCCAAGAGAGGCCACTCAGGTGCACAGGGATCTCCTGGTGGCACCAATCCAGCCTCCGCCGCGCCTGCCACACCGTCCCCTTCCTCAGCTTCCTTTGAGGAAACCATGGCAGGCCTACCCCAGACTGCCCCAAATCCTCACTTGATGCAACACTGGGCAATTTCAGAAACCATGGCAGCACCACCATGCACATACATTTTCCACCCCCAAAACTGTCAGAACTGTGCTGTTACTCAGCTGTTGAGGAAAGTCTAGGCTAAATTAACTTGACTGACCAAATTGGAATTGCGGTCCTTGTCAGACTCAGTGGGAAAATATGCAAACTATGTTTACAGGCTTGTTAAGCATAAAGCCATTAAAAGCCATATACCCAGTAGGTTTCACAACAATGACAAGGAAAACCAGCTGCCTTTATTGCAATACTGCTAGCTGTCCGCATTACCTTCCCTGGTGTTAAACTCTTAGTATGAAGTCTCCTTCTATCAAGAGGAACAACATTTGGCTTTATATTACCACGTTGTAGAATTCATCACTTTCATCTCTCTGCCATCTGCAGGATATTGAAAATGAAATGAAAACAGAACAGGATTTTTAACATGAGGGGAACACCTGATGTATGAAGTTATTCAAGCCCCAGGAATGTGTGGTATTGCACATTCTCACTGTCACAGCCTTTGCTGTAAAGGATTTCCCTGACCTTTTCTCTAACCAGCAAACAAATAAGCCCTATCTCTCAGCAGGAGAGAGCACTGCTCCATTAGATCATTAAGCAGTTCTATTCAGACTATCCCAGTCTCCTGTCCTTGGCCCTGAAGAAAGAGCTGGCACCAGTCCAATCAGTCAGATAGAAGGAAGGCAAATGTGCTTTCGTATGGTACAGCTTGAAATGTCACAGCAGGATGAAAGTCGTGGAACAGACAGCAGTGAGGAAAAGATGTGGTGCTACATGAGGGGTAGTGTTCCAACAAGGAAAGGCTGGTGTTTCAGTCTGCCAAACAACGTAATGACTCATCCAGGCAGAAAAATATTACCACCATGGGAATATTTGGAACGTCTCAGTCTGAGAGTAATTAGGGACTAAACTACACCGGCATGCTTCAGTGATGAAATGAGAAAATAAGCAATACCTCTGTCAAGTTCTGATTGGCGAGTATTAAATGAATATGGGTTTCTATCAAATCTGACCACAAACTAGTAACTTGCAGCAGATTGTCAGAACAGAGTAATATTTCCACTTTCTCATAAAATACGATGGCACAAAAAAAACCCGGTGAAGTGAAAAATGTTACAGTTGGCAGTAAGAGTTTTAAGGAAAATCATTACCATGATTATATAATTTAATCCTTGTAACAGGCATTTGCACATAGCATTTTCAACCTCTAATTACTCTGTCTGCAATGGAATAAAAAAGGGTAAGAAGAGGATGGGCAAAAGCAGCAAATGCTGACAGTTTCATTTTATTAATAACTACTGTATACAAATCACAAACTGAAAAGCACAAATGTTTAATGAATATAGGTAATGGAATTATTGTACTACTTATCGGTTGTAAAAATGTAAATACTTTGGCAAGAAGGACAAATGTTAATTTTTATTCTTTTGTATTTCCAACTTGTGCACAATTTGTATTCATTAAGCAATGCAAAAGGCTTTTTTTTTTTCTTTATAATTGTAAAGTGACATTATAATTAAATTGTATAACCTCAGCAGCATCTGCAATTTAAAGGATCACTTACAAGCTGGCTGGACAAAGTGCACCACATTAAGCCACAAACTGAGTTACACATCAATAACCCTTCATTCCAGTGGCTGGGTCAGAACCTCAGCAACATGAAGGAAAAAAAAAAAAAAAGATTATTCAGA
>VZRH01002477.1:1986217-2025922 GCA_013397555.1 Urocynchramus pylzowi
CCCGGGGGCTGGGTCAAAACCCCAGAAAAAGAAAGAAAAAAAAAAAAAAAAAGATTATTCAGAGTAAAAAGGTTTAGAAGGTCAGAAGCAAAACCGCTTACAAGATCAAAATTCCCAGGATTCTTTGACTGCATACACAGAAACCTCATGTGACACCTGTTTGACTTCTTTCAGCTGCATGGACACTTGTAGTTCAGTTGAACTAAATGCAGCTCCAAAATTAAAAGGAAGGGCAAACACAAATTACCTCTCTGTGCAATATGAACAACCCCCATTAGACTGGCTTAATAAACTCTAATAGATGTATAGCTTAATACAATATTCAGCTATTGACATAAACATAAATATAAATTTCAAAGAAAATAACCTACTTTAGTAAAATTACCTGTGCAATAAAAATTAATGAACTCCAAATGATTCTGCACATCTCCACCAAATTGCATTTTCAGGCTCACATCTTCAGGACATGCTGGGTGGTTTGATGCATTCCCACAATTCATCTTCCTGCTAAGCCAATTTTAATTTAAATGCAATTAAAGGCTCAAAATGAACATTATGTATTAGATAAAGCCTTGAATCTGCAGACTATCATAAATATGATTTTCAGAAAAATTAATTACAAGCCATTAGGGTACAAGTCATCTTACTGCAAATGTTGAGTTAAACTGCAGAATCAGTTTGTTCCTTCCATTAAATGTTAAATACTGATTTTAAGCTTTGCTCCAAGTTAATAGCAGAAGGTCATCATAAAAGAAAAAATGTTTCTGAAATAATCCTCAGAGATACTGGAGACTTATCAATCCACATTGACTGGAAAAAAATGTATTCTCTCTGAATGCTTAGTGACAATTAGCTTCTGATCTACTTTTGGTCAACTTAAAATAACAATAAAACTCTTCACATTCTGCCTGTGCTCTGAATATAGCACAGAATTCTGCAGAAGTTACAGTTAGTGTATAAGTGCTTCAAACAAAAAATCCATGTATGGTATGTGGTTTTGTCTAACCAGTAACCTCACAAAGCACACTGGAGAGATGTGCACGAGACATACCATAGACCTGGTACACAGAATAAAGAAAGTCAGCCAAAAGTGCTGTCATTTGCTCTGAGGTTGAACCTGAGGATTCACTACAACCCCAGCATGCAAACAGTAGCTGTGGAAAATGGTATGATTTCAGACTTTGAGATATCTTGAAATCACAAAGGCATCTTTTTAGATGCTCCTGAAAAAGATTCACAGATGTTCCTGTAACTCCTAGCAATGATGACACAGGACTTACGCATTCTAACTTTTTCTATACACTTACAGAAAAAGTTCTACATACCTATATACCAAGAGGTATATAGAACATATAAGTATTTCAAAAATAGAGCAAAAAAAGAAATTGTATGTTCTATATCATACATTTCAAAAAGCATTTAGTACTGTAGAGACAAAGATATAAGCATATCGCTCAGAGTTAAGGGCAGTTTTTCCAAATTCATGATTTCTGAATCTCACTGCTAGCTGTGTTCTATAATACCATCCTATAGCTACTCAGTTCTTCTTGCCAATAGTAACCACAATAGATTCAAAGGAAAACTGTGCTTAATTCCCGTCTCCCAAACTGACATATTTTATACACAATATGTCAAAACTCTGCATTTTTCATTAACTTCTGTTCTATCATTAAACAGAAAAGCAACGACACGGTTGGAGAAATTCAGCCATTAATCTCATAATAATTGCTTATAAATGTTCATGCTACACTGACAAGCTGAATGCATCTCATGTAGTTGAGGGTGTCAAGGTAACTTTAAAAAATAAATCTTTATTAAATCACAGCTTTCTTTTCTGACATTATTCAATTTAGGCACGAACACTGAAACTCACACCTTCATCATCTGCACACTTGATCCAACTTAATTTTATCTGTGTGAATATCAAATGTTTCAATATTCACCTCTATACCCAGGCCCTCCTCCAGCTGTTAACTACTCCAGCCCTCCAGGGGACTGCATGTGTTTGCTCCAATCCATTTATTGTCTTTTGCTTGTCTACATCTATCCCTAGACACTAATGTACTCACTTCTGGATATCAGTAGATAACCCCTGTGCAGTGGGAGCTTAATGAAATATCTGGCCATCAAGCTGGACAAATGTTATCTTGGCAATTGAACTTCATAATTTAAGGGCATTCATATGATATTATTTAATTCCAAGGAAAGTGGAAAGTTGTTACATTCTGCATGTATTATTAAGATGCTTCGTATGCTTATGGAACCTTAAACAATCATACTTTGGCAGACAGCAAGACTTCTATGAAATGAAATTTATTATATGCCTTGACACTTTCAAAAATCAGAGCAATGATTAGGGCTAATGAACACAGAAGAGAACTATTTTCCCAATGAGCTTGTTGCACAGTTCTACTTTTCACTGGCAAAGTTTTTCTACAGCTGTTAAGGTGTGATACAGACAAACAACAGGATCCTTTTCATGATGTGGGGTTCTGATAGCAAAATATAAGAACAAAGAGAGACTTTAAAACAACACTAGAAAAGGAAAGAGCATAAAAGTTCTTAATCCAAACCTCTGTGCTGCGGCACTCTTCTATAGGGCAAATTTAAAAAAAAGCCACAAGCTTTCTTCATGAAGATAAAGTTGAAGTAAGCCTAGCAGCTCAGTCCTTCAAAAAATGGGAAAACTGTCAGAATATTATTTCTGTTGTGATATCTTGGAGTTTTCATATTTTAATATACACTATCCTGAATCTCTAACTAGTGTTCAGAGTTGTATTTCTGAATCTTTTATTACACATAACTTTAAGAACAAGAGATTCAGAAGGCTGATCAGGTTCACTACCATCATCAGGGATTTTACATTGACTTCAGTGTACTGGACATTGACTTGTTAGTAAAGCCAACCTGAGAGCAATTAATCTGAACATACCATCTAAAACATGGAACAGATCCACACCATGCACTCCTCTTTACCCTTTCTGGTATATTCCTGCAAGTTAGCAAAGATCAAGATAAAAATGCATACGTTGAAACCTGAGGTAAAACATTCAGCTTGCCTCAATAGGACAGGCACTTATTGTTGGGATGTACAAGCTGAAAAGAAGGGAGAACACAAATTACCTTTGTGCACAACACAAACAACGCCCCACCAACCCCCCCAGGATGGGTTAACAAACACTAATGGCACTCTGCTTGGGACAGGGCAGTCCTTTTCACCACAAGACTTGGAACTCAAAGCCTAGAAGCAGGGTATCTATCACTGATGATAAAATACCCTGTATGGCAAGTCCAAGGGGAAAAGAAAGAGGAGATTACTGCATTCACCAGTGAGATGCCTCTAATTCTGCAAGACAAATGCATAGCAATGCTATGGAGGATGTAAGAGAACGCTCCAGAACTAGTAAAATGAATAAAATAGAAATACTGTGCACTGTTGTCCAGATTTTCAAATACAACCCTCTTTCCCTCTCTCAAGATTTCTGCTGTTTGCCATTAGATTTTTCATTTCCAAATAACTCTGCAACTAAACAGGTGTAAAAAGTCAAACTCTGCCAAGCTTGGCTGCCCAGGAAGCTGTTGAAACCATGAGGTTCCCATGCAGAACACGGTCTTTGTGACAGCATGAGCTCACTCTGAATAGCTGTTTGTTCAGCGATGTGCATGTTAATGAATGCATTGTTCATTGTTATCATAGAATGCTATTCAGGGTTTCACACAAACATTAATAAAGGTATTTTCTACATCTTTTTCACTGCAAATTTAAAAGACTTTTATATTTGTATCATTCTGGTCACTGCTTCTTACCAGCTCTTAGGAGAGTGGTCCTAAGCCAATTCTCTAGCCACTCCTATGTCCCATTTTCATTTTCTGTTTTCAGTATATTAATCAATTCCTACTTCCATTGTACTCTGAATGCAAAACTCAACCCTGTTTATGCCAAGACTCCTGTCAAATTCCAGCCTCATGCTGCAGTCTAATCTGCCTTCAGATCCATCCTATTTTTCAGCAGCTCTCTTACAAATAAAAATTATCTTCTTTCCCCCTAAACTTATATGCCTTACCTTTCTTTGAAAGGGTGAGAAGCATTGTGATAGATACTTCTGATGAACTTTAGCAGTGTTTTTCCTAAAAAAAAACCTTAAGCTTAAGAAATTTCTGTTTATACATAAACATTACAGGAACACACACTCAAAATCAGTATAGCTTCCTAAAAGACTTAGATATTCTTGAAATATTCTTGATATTCTTGAGTCTCATGAAATTTTGTAGTCCTGAGATTAGACATGGCACTGTAGTTCCCTAATTCTGTTACTACAAGAAAAGGAGCTCCCCTCTAAATCACCAGAATAATAGTATTTTAACCTTTGCCTAAGGTTTGAGCAAGATGTACATACAGTGTATGTTTATACAAAATAATTTCAGAGGCAGTTCTCCCAGAACAGTGAAACATTTGAAACAGTTGTTGTTTTACTGAATACTGAGGACTAGAGCTAGCTGCAATAGTTTCCTCAAGTTCCTCACAGTACGAGGGTGTAAATTTTGGGGTCACTGAAAGGCCAGTTTTTGAAAATGCTAAAAGATATGCAATATTGCTTTTCATATTTAGGTATGCTGATACACATGAGTTTGTGGGGGGGTTCTGTTGGGCTGATTTGTTTTAATTTTCTGTAGAAACATTTGTTTCTTGTATTTTGTGAACATCTATATGAGACCATTTCAGTAGGTTCATAAAACTAAATTTTAAAAAATAAGTATATGAAGGTGTTTAAAGTAAACATAAAAAGTCTCAAGATATAAAATATATGAGCAAGGAGTATGTTCTGTTGACTGTTCTCTAGGTGTAAGTTGGGGTCCACAAAGGCACCCACTGCTTAGCTAATGCATCTGCCTAAACAACTTTAAAACTAAGATTTTTCTCAACACCTTCCTGAAACCACTCAGTTGTGTCAGGGCTTTTTTCATAGATGTTTCATAGGATTATTTCCTTTCAGCAGGGGACTGTATCATTCCCACATACGTTGGCTTACTCAGAAAAGAGCTTAAAACCAGTGTTTCATAAAAATGGGACATATTGAACTAACAGAGAGAAAATGATGTAGCAATCATCTGCTGACCTCTGATGTAGCAATCATCTGTTTTCATTGCGAGCATTTCAGATGGCTTCTGCTTCACAAACAAGTTAAATAATAGGACTTTTACTTGATTAAAATCTGTACCATTTCAACACGAGAAATGACCCATTTCCCACTTAAAACAAAAGTTCTTCCTGGTTTTAAAATGTATGCATTTTACTTGTCTACTAATCCTACATAACACTTGGTATTGAGGAGTTACCCTATTCCCTTTCAGGAACAGTGCAACTCAGTACGTTTTCTAT
Organism: Urocynchramus pylzowi; assembly: GCA_013397555.1. Taxonomy (NCBI): domain Eukaryota; kingdom Metazoa; phylum Chordata; class Aves; order Passeriformes; family Fringillidae; genus Urocynchramus; species Urocynchramus pylzowi. The sequence continues at coordinate 1,991,598 of VZRH01002477.1, forward strand.
ATTGTGAAAAGAAAAAGAATTCTCTTTGGGGGAAAATGATACACTAGCAGAGACCACTAATCCCCTTCCCAAAACTGTAAATATCTTGTGACTGTTCAGAGGACTACCAAGGAAATATATGAGGAGATAGTCTCCAGCAGAGATTATCACTCAAGAGAAGCAATTCCATATTGGAACAGAAAATACAATGCATTGCTGATGTCAAAAGCAGCTATGGAGAATAGCATTTAGGAAATAAAATATTGGAAAATAACATTTAAAAAAATCACATAACTTCAAGTACTACAAATCAAAGATACCCTTACTTAACAGTAGTTAACATGAGCCTGCTGATCTATTCAGCTGTGGTGGTTTAACACCAGCCAGAAACCAGAGTCCAACTAAGCCACTGCCTTCCCCCTGCCCCTTCCAGCAAGAGTGGGACAAAGGCAGGTTGAGATGACAATTTACTGGAAGCAAACAGCAACAGAATAAGAAAGGCACAATGACAACAGTAGTGTTAATAACAAAAGTATACAACAGGAGGAGGTGCTTTACACACAAAAGGTGTTCATCACCTTGACTTAGTGCTGCATGGCCTCTGGGACAAAGACAAGATGGTGGATGCTCCCCTGAGGTTGCACCACATGGCCACCAGGAAAAAGGCAAGATGGCAGTGCTCCCGTGGCCTGTTCCCCAGCCTGAGACAACAGAAAACAATGATGGACAAACTCCTGAAAGCTAGATTGTCTGTGTCACAATGACTGCCTTTTTCCAGATGGCTGTGTTTGGCTGTGGCCTGCAGTATTTGGCTCCCCTCTTTTCCTCATGCTTCAGCCTCTGCTTCCCTGTTCCCCCCGTGGCTGCCTCCTCTCACCTGTGCTGCAGGGTGTTTGCTCTGCTGGGCTTGGGTGCACCGCTGCCACTTTTCTCAGAGTGGGGCGTACACTCGGATGGGCTCAGGCCCTTCACCACTTTTTTCTCGTCTTGGGTCTGCATTCGTGACCCAACAGTGTTTGTCACTTTCAGAGCTATGTTTTCTGAGGGCCAGGAAGGCATGGGCAGTAGAGAGAGAGGGCAGGGCACACAGGGACTGGTCCCAGAAACCTCTCCAAGGAAGAGAGAGAAACAAACTACTGGAATTCTAGACCTTATCTCCCCCCCAGAACCACGGCCCCAGTGATGCCTGAAGATTTAGAATAGCAACCTGGCCACTGGTAGGTGGTGCTCAGCTTCAACCCCTCTCTGCAACCAGGACATCAGCCTCTATGTCAGAGGCTGGTTTCCTCTTAGAGCCATCATTGGCACTGGGAATGCCATTAAAACCTTGGGATGAGCATTCACGTGAAATGCAGAGTGTTAAAGTTACACACAGGCATTAGAGCAAATGAGATGTGAATCAGGATGGTTGCACGTGACAACTGTAATTAGAGAATAGACATTCTCCATTCCTTCATGGAATTGCAGCAATCATTCAGGTTGGACAGGACTATGGAGGTCAACTAGTCTAATCTGCTCCAAGCAGGGTCAGCATTAAATTCAGAGCAAGTGAACTAGACATAAAATTGTCATTAAACCCTACAAAACACTCAACAGTAATAGTCTGACACAATACCTTGAGGTAAGCAAGGAAACAAAACTTTTTAAGCCATGGAAAAAATTACCTAAATTCCTCTTAAATTATTCTTGATGTGCCCAGATAGTAAAAAGGTATATGTATTCCAGGCAATTTAAGGGCTGAATAGAAGAGTAAAAAAAAGTTGTTCTGTTGTTTCAAAACAAAACCTTTTCAGCACTCACAACAAGTTCTCCTGTGAGTCTTTTATCTCTTCCATCCTAGTCTGCAGGTATAATTTCTCTCTCTGTGATTGGTTAACCTGTCCATGTCAGCACTTACATTACCCTGTAGTAATAGCAGCAAAGTACCTCAACTACAGATGAGTGTATCCTCATAAATTCATTGAGGGATACTGAAATATTATTATCCACATTTACTGACAGAGACCAAGACAAGGACAGATTAACAGATTTGTCCAAGGTCATTCAAGAACTAGGAATGAAGTAATATCTCTTCAATTTCAGTCTCATGCTTACACCCTCAAGCTACTACTCTTCTTTCTAAAACTTATCTGTTGTCTTTTTTTTCTATATATTTGTTTCAATGGCATGCTTATCTGTCTTTCAGTCTTAGGAGTGTAATACGTCCTTTCCTAGCTTCATCTCATCTTTCCTTACCCTTTGTAACAAGGTCATCCTTTCTTGTCTTTGCCAATGTTTCAGCTACCAAAAACCCACCCTCCTTTTCCCTATTTCTCTAACATGATTTTCCTTGCATGTAAGGTTACATTTTGTCTGCACGTCTCATACACAACACACTGAATCACCTTCTAGTTAAACATGCCTGGGATGTGGTCTCAAAGGCTATATCATATATTATCATGTCATTACATTAGTTTGTAATTCAATAGTATGCAAACAAATTCTAAAGTGGTCCACAATGTGGTCAAGTCTGAAAAGTCACCACTGCTGCAGGCCTGTAAATCTGGCCCAAATTGTAAATGGGCTTACACTTGAGGTCTGTCCTTATAAACCCCATGAATACAACTGGCTCAAACCACTTGGCTGTGTGAACTCAGGCACACCTGCCAAAAACTGAACAGGTACAGCCAGGAGAGCCCATACTTTTAGCAGCTTGGTTCACCAGGTGCCTGGTTTTGTTCCTGCTCAGGTGGACTTCGAGCGGATAGATATTTCCTTTATTTTCAGATTATTGTGTCAAAGACTTTTAGGATAACTCCAGCTACATTAAAGGATGATTACTCCTACAAGAGCATCACATACTCTTACACCTCTTGGCAACCTTCAGAAACACCAGTCAGAAAGAAATATCATGTCCTAAAGATCTGACAAGACAAAGCCTACTGATGGGCTCCAAATAGTTTTTCTGAAATTTGTGCTGGAAAAATTTGTGTGGAACATAGCATGTTAACAACAGCTCACTTTCATAGCCTTTGCCCCCCTGAAGATTTACCAACCTAAGCAACAGAAATACTGTATCAATAAAAGAGAAAAATGTACCCTGGGAAAATACAAGTACCAGGTAACACTCATTTCAGATTATTTACTGCACTGCACATAGGCAATGTCCTGTTGGTCCACTGTATAACAAAGTTCAGCCTCTGGATAGAAACACAACACTATTAAGAGAAGAAATGAGTCCTGGTTAAAGCAAACAAGACAAAACAATGCAAATATGATGATAGGCAAAACACTTCATGGGACAAAAAAGAGAAAAATCTCCTTTCTTTTCGAAGCCTTTGATGTTAGCTAAAATGTTTTATAGTCATCTTGACCCCCTGCTGCATCACTACAAACCTAACCAAAAAACCAACTGTCAAAATGACTTATATACTGTATGCTGATTTAATACCTTAAGCCTTCCACTTCTATTACAAATTATGCTTTAGAAACATCTGTCCAACCATTTCTACTCAACCAGCAGTCTACAACATCATCTTATACTTTCCCAAGAAAGCTATGACTCCTGAGTGAATATACTCAGTCTTACTGAATTCATCTTCTGCTGAAGTCAGAAGACCTGTGTTTTTTTAGCTCTTGGTCAGTGACAGTTTGTCATAAACTGGTGTGGCTTTTACAACTGGATCTGCTCAGATTTTCAGGCAAGTGAAGAACATGAAGACTATTGATGATTCAGATGAAATTCAGAGGCCTAAAGAAAATGTTTCTGTGATGCCTTAAGTTTTAGCTTTCATATTTTTCAGATTCTGTGCAGCCTTAGTGTGCAACTCTGAACTTCATATAAAGTGTCAGCTAGTTCTCTTCACAGTTTAGTTAGACAAAACAATCCTTTTCCAGACCGAGAACCAAGGACACCGTTGCAGCTTCAGGCCCAAAAAGTGTAAACAACGGCAAATTGAGGAGAGCAATCTGTGAGAAAGGGTTTTCATAATCTGAAGCTGTAACTGGACAATTAACCCCAGTATTTAAGTGGACCAAAACTTATAAAAGTGTGAAAACTCGTGATCACTCATCCATCTTGGGTCTGTCTTGGGTAGAGCCATGGCCAGGCTCTTGTACTGCCCAAGGTGTATCCTTTGAAGGCCTTTTAATAAATACCTACTTTATTCCTTTGATTCTGTCCAGCCTCTGTTCCAGGTAGCCTCTTTAGGCATCATCTGCCCTTGGACAACTGGAATTATTTCCTCTGCTTTTTTACTATACATGTAAAATACATTTGCAAGTAGGTTGTCAGTACACACCCAGTGAGCTCAGTATTTTCTGCTGGGATTGTAATGTAAATAACAGCTAGGACATTTGCTGGAAAAGGCCTTCAAATGAAGATTTTCAGGAGAAGGCCGCTGAAGCATTTCTTGTTTATTATATTGCTAAACTGCCTCATTTTCATTTTGTTTTACTTGATCACAACTCTTCACCTGAATTTCATCATAAAAACTTACCATTTTCTGTTGCACATTTAAAAAAATGCTAGGATGCTACTCCTACTCCCACTCCACTGATCAATCTGAGAGAGATTACTTTCTGCTACATCCAAGGTGTTAAAATATCAATTAAACTGGACAAGTACTGACTCTGTAGCTATGCAACTCTTCCTTCAAGCCTCTCTTTAGTTCCTGAAACTCTTACTACATTTAATCAAATGAAATTAATCGGATTTGATTTTTAAGTGACAAAAATATGCTTAGTATGAGGCATTCTACTTAAAGCAGAATCAAGTACAACTAAAATAATACAAGTACTCAAATTATTGTTCTTCTATACATAAGGACATCAATCTTGGTTTGTTAAAACAGAAGGAATTATTTAGACTTTTATAATTAAGTTATATTTATAGTTAGGGTCCAGTGTGCATATAAAGATATAAATTTGCAATGGCTGAAAATCAATATAAGTCTTCACACTGGGAAAGCTAAAACCAACACAGTGGATGACTTGGAGGCTAATAAAATAGCAGAGGAAGCAGGAAAAAGCAAGCACACTTGTGAAAAGATCGAAACATAGAGCCTTTAAAAATCTTTCAGAGACACCTAGCTTGAAATATGCAAACATCCTGGTGCCTGTAATGAGCTTACTCACATTTTTAAAGTTAATCAGGTGTGTTCATTTTGGAAGACTTGGATCAAAAAATAAAAGAGATGCGTCATAAAACTTTATTTCTTATTTGGAACTTAATTTGACTAAAAACTTCTTTGAAGCCCTATTCAAAGAGCTGAGTAGCAGATTCAGCTCTCATTTCAGTATAATTCAGTATCAAGTTCCTTTAGAAGATGCTTTCAATATGTAAGACAAAAATAATAGAAGATTTCTAGTCTAAAAAATAAAAAGAAACCTGCTTATGACAACTTCCTAGGCCAAACTGCTTTTTGAAAATCTATCTCAATACTAAAAACCTACAATATAGTATACAGCATGGGCAACAACCAGCAAAGCCCTTCCAAAGAGAAGCAATGGAGTGCCTTGAACCTCAACTACTATTACCATTTTGAGGTTTTTGGACCGAAATGCTGTGAGAATTTGAATAAGAATACTATTTTATTGTATTAACTACTAACTACTAACTAGCATTAACTACTAACTACTCAGAACTTGCAGTTTGTATGCTTCCCTTTTATGTTTAATTTTTATAGAATTCTTAAAACTTCTTTAAAATTTAGGTTAATAATAATATTAGTGGTATTAATAATAGTGATAATCATAATATTATCACTATTAATAATATAGGAAATAATATTTCCTCATAATAACTAGTTCCCTGTGTGGCAATGACAATATTTTTCATAACATTCTTATGAGGTCCATAAAGATGTTTATTGCCACCTACCTTAAGACATCCTGATATCCTGAACACTCATGCAGCTGTCATGATAGTTACTGGTTTTAGAGCATTATGAACATAATCTGGACTTTTATAGTACTTGGTACCTTAAGACAAAAGCTCAAAGTAATTAATAAGTGGTAAAGAAAAGCCAGAAGCAGATAAGATCTATATAACACATGGACTTTTGCACATGAGTGACATCTGTATGATGGCTTTATAAAAGTCAGATACGCTCTAAGGCTTCAGTCCCACGTTTGCAAAGAACCAAGACCCACTTAAATAATTGGGTTGTTAAAGCTGTGTAAACACTTTGCTATCTCTGCTCCTTAGATACCATTTCTCAGATGTTGCTTCTCAGATTTTAGAGCACAAATAACATCAGTAGGTAGAGACTTCAGGAAAGCCGAATGAAATCAAAGGAGTTCTTCTTGCCAGCTGCAGTGAAAGGTCATAAGACAATCCTAAGCAGGTTCTTCTCTCCTTATGCCTGCAATGAAGTCCTATTTCCTTTGCAATTGTTTGATTATTTTTTTGGGTTTTTTAGAAAAACCTTGATCATACAAAGTATTCAACAGAGCTTCTTCCATTAAATTTGGTATTACTACCACATTTGATAAAATTCCTCTTTATGATGCACAGACACCAAATGAATTACCAGAATTTCTTTGCCTTACATTGCTGTGGTTTCCTTTCAAGGCAACTCATAGTTATAGACCTTGTCTAACTCCAGTTCATAATGTGAGTATCAAAACACTCAAGAGCACGTGGCTGTGATCATAAAAAACCCTCAATGTTTTGATAGAAATCTGAAAATACATTATTTGGGGTTTTGGTGGGTTTTTTTTAGTTTAACAGCAGAGTTTGAGTATTTTCAGTTGCTAAGATAGATTCTTGATTCTGCAGCTCCACACGTGTGGTTACCACTTTCTCCTGAACTATGGCATTCAGGGCAGGTCTATAAAGTTGGAGGCTTATCTCTTTACACTGAGTGCAGGATCAGATGGCAAGACATCTCACCACCTTACAATCTAAAAATCCTGCCCATGCTACCATGACTTTTCACATTGTCTTTCAATACTTTTATGACAGAATATAAAATTATATTAACAAAATTCTATAGCAAACCAAGGGAGGTTAATCTACCCATTATCAGGCATGTTAAGGGCAATGGTAAGTTAAAACTCTGTAATTATGATGCCTGCTAGACTCTTAATTGAATTCTGTCATATCTATCTCACAAAAGTTCCTTTTGGTTGAGGTATTACACAAGGAGTACTTAGGGAAAGTCACCTGCAAAGTTCAGAAGGCAATAAGTAAAAAAATACACCATAAAAGTAGCCTGTTTGGAAAAAAGGAAAGACATTTCCTCGGTTTTGCCTATAAAGGATAAATCACTGCCATTCTCACAAAGGAAACAATAGGCACCCTTATATAACAGTAATGCTTTCCAGGAGCTCTTCTATTTCTAAGGTGTAGTTTTAGCCAGTTTATGTTTTAGGCTGATACCTTGTTTCTCTGAAAGGACGAATCTTTTTTTTTTTTTTTTCCTTATAAAAGGTAGTTTCTGGTGGTTATTATTGGACATGGTTATTACGAAAATACAGACTTATCATAACGAATGAGATGATGTTTCCCTCAGTTTGCAAACTGTACACATTCAGTCATTAGCACCTAGCTGCTGGGGTCAAAATATTAGGTTTTAAATGTGCTGCATTTTTATCCTCTGTGCAATTTGCTACTGTATCTGAGAACTTCCAAACTCTTAAAATGTGAAGTATGCTATGGGCTGCTTACATGAAAGTGTAAAGTTCCTGATATTACAGGAAAAATCAAAATACTGTAAACCATGTAGTATTTCCCCAAAATATTCATATATCCCCCAATGGAAATAATTTTAGCATCTTAAAGTACAATTTTAGTAATATCTGGGTTTCCTATTTTTTTTCTTAAGTTATTGGTCATTCTATGGTCTTAAATTCCAACACTGAGAGGTCAGAACTATTTACAGCTGGACTTTACTGATTGAGATAGCTTTATGTATTTCTGTGCACATTCTTCTGCCCCTGTCAATTCAAGGAAATAAGTTACTATTCATTTCATTTGCTGAGAGAGATATGAAAATAATGGTGGAAGTCTGATGGTGCAGTACATGATGGTGTAAGTTTTGGCATATATATATGCCAAAAAATATTGTTGCCAGAAGTTTGGATAGATGCCTTACATATACAAAAAAAAGCAGGTCATCAAAAGCAGAATTTAATAAAACTCATATATCACATCAATTTTTTTCATGCATTCTTTCTATAATATATTTAACAGAAATACTATTTTGAAAATGTATTAGTTTCTTAGGAAGTTTTAAAACATTTTATAGGAACTGTACTGTATACTCTTCAAGTTATGAAATCTCAGCACAAGCTTAACACACAAACCTCTGAGAAAGTAAAAAAAGAGTAAAATAACACTTAAACTTATTTGAAAGCTAAGTAACTTTTAACCATTAAAGACTGAATATCTTTCAAGTCCAATGTTTTAGACTTTCTATAGCTGTCCTGCATTTTTGTAGAAAGCTGTTTCCTTCCCAGTTTTAACATGATTTCTAGCTTTGAAATACAATGCTTTTTTTTCTGCCAAATAACATGCATTTTTGGCCCCCATCTAAGAAATATCTGGCCTTCACCTAAGTAGCTGATGGGAACAATGAATTAATTTTCTCTTACATAGACCTCAGGATGTCTGAAAAATAGAATAAATTCTGGATGCCTGTTAATGAGCATTATATAAATATAATTCACTGGTTCCTCATAATGGCAATAAAGAATTTTATCCCCAACACTAAATACACTAACAATGCTGAAGTTTGATATATTGCATCATGGTGTGCTGAAGGTAATACTTGAGTGTTCTCAAGAGAAAACTTGATCTGTTAATCTTGAGATCTTTACAAAACTATTCCAGGTTTTGATGTTATATTTGATGAATTGCAAACCTTTGACGGTTTATTGTGATTTAAGGCTGCTAATACTTAAACAGCTTCTTCTTATTTCTGTATGTCTAAGATGTTTATTGGGGGGGGGAATTTTACAATATAGAATCTGCTAATTTAAAAACATCATAATTTATTATATATACGTTCCCATTTGTTAGCCAAGGTCTGATATTGTATACTCAAAATCAATATATTTTCCCTACTCTTTATTTTTTTCCAAACACAAATCACAAAATCACTATATTTTCCCTACTCTTAATTTTTCCCATGAAAAAACAGATAAAATATTTTCACCTATCCTCTAACAACCAGTCAGTTGTTCTCCACACCATTCAAGTGTGTCCAGCCAGTCATAAGAGCAAATACAACATACATTTAAAGATCTCATACAGAAACTACAATCAATATCCAAACATGCTGCTACTCTTGCCTCTGGGCCTAGAAAACATGTATATCTATTTAGGTGTTTCTGAGGAGAAGCACACAGCAAGAGTTCATTCTGTGAAGGGACAAGGAACGATATCTTTGCTTCTGTTGTATTTTGGAGCTTTCTTGAATAACTTACCACAGTGTTATGGTTTTTTGCAGTGCTGTGTTGCATTGATTCCACTCTCTGTACTCCTGCATGACTACAGGATGGCTCCTGCACCTACACACAAGACAGCTGAAGCACAGTGGGACCTCTGCAGTCACCAAGGACCAAGAGTCTACAGCAGTTCACAGAATCAGAGTTACAATTATTACAATCAATTACATAACCATAACAACAACTAATTAATTAAAATATTGATTCTCCCTTAATGAGAGAGATAACAGTTGAAATTCATTATGGTCATATCACTTACATTAAACATTTTTAGCACGTAATTTCTTGAAACAGATTTAGTTCTGATGAAAAATAGACACCCAATATTTCACGTTGATCTGGTGTCTAAAAACATTCTAATCATGCTTAAGAAATGTGTCATCTTTCTATTCCTTTGTATCTTTTTATTCCACTCAATGACAAAATAATTGAAGTCATTTGTGATTGATGCTCCATTCTTATTACAGTTATTTCTTGGCTGTGAAATTCTTCCTGATCTGCCTTCTCGATCTTCCCTAGAGGTGTGCATGACTTCTCTCTTTCTTTAATTCAAAAACTCCTAACATATGGTTCCCACCAAAGCTTAAAAACTGTCTACTTTTGTAACTGTACTGATCATGACAAAGAGGGAACAGAGTGCCAGATTACTTGCCAGACTACACGTCATTTTATTCAATCATTCACAAGCAACTTTTCAAGAGTTAAAATATATTTGTCATTGTAATTTTTAAAAGTATAATTTATCTCTGTACTCCCTCTTTCTTTTTGTTTCCCTGTTAAAAACTGCTGAATTAAAGCTTAAAGGCATCCAGTCTCCTGGGACCTAACAGGGAGTGACTGGTGAGCACAACATGTATGATAGAAACAGCAAAGGGCTTTGCCTACCTCTCTGAAGTGCATCACTTCCCTTTTTTAATAATGGGAAATTAAAAAAAAAAGTTGGCCTCTGAGCAGTGGGGATCAGAGTGGGAAGAGAGAGCTCAGATGGCACAAATGATTAGCGTATTTTCCAGTAGTGTTGAGAGGATAGATAATCTATTTGCTTCTTAATAAACTTACCTCTTCCATTTAATTTTTTTGCCTGGCTTGGTCAAATAACTGATAAATCTCTTATGAAGACTCTGGAAAGGTTTTATACCCATTTTCAAGGATTGGGGGAGATACAAGCAAGTTTTTGAAAAAAAAAATAAAAATAGTAACCTTAGATGACAGAAAATGCTGTTAAAATAATTATGATATTTTGAGGATTGGTTAGGTATAAGTCTGTTACAAATGTGAAGAACAGCATAAGGTGTTTCACAATGTCTGTTTCTATGTTATCCTAATATAACTTTATCCAACAACTTTCCTGAAGAGCTACAGTTAGCTTTCTCACAGAATATACTTTCTAAGTTTAGTTTTTACATTCTTTCTCAATCTTTCTACAATATAAATTACCAACTCACTTTTCCTAGTAAAATTTTTCAGGTCCCTTCCAAGTGAAAACACGAATTCATAAAACCAAAAATGGGACAGTCATGATTGCCTGTTTGGCTCACTATTTGCCAGCAAGAATTGTCAATACTGTTTTTAGCAAGAAAAATACTTTAGTGCTATTAGCTGCCACGTAGACAATCTCTTCCGTACAAGGGAAACTAACATCCCTTCTTTAGTAATTTGTTAAAGCTCATTACCAGCATATTATTTAAATGAACCAGCAACATGCCTTGATTTGCTGCTCATCTAAACTGTCTCCTTTGTGAAGCTGGGGATAGTAGAACTATTATGTTCTCAATGATACTTTCAGTGGAATCCTGTCCCGTAATTACACCTTCTCAGGGTGTCACTTGAAGAGCTATGACTCAGCTGCAGAGGTTACATGTGGTGACAAAGCTTGAAATGTGTCTCCAGTATGTATAACTAACATTGGTACCAAACTGTTAAAAGTGATTTCTACTAGGAGCTTTAGTTCACAAAATCCAACTCATTCAAAGTTTCTTTACAAATTATAATCCTGAGAATCGACAACTCCCATGGGTAACAACACTGCAGACTTCTAGCTTAACAGTCTGAACCTTTTCTGGAATATTGCAGAGGGATAGAGATCCCAAGGAAATATACATTCCCTGTGCATATTCAGGCTACCTCCTCCACCTCCCAGCTTCAACCAACTTACTTCATAGTGCTATTTTTGCCTTCATGTTCAAAAACCCAAAGCACTTAGACAAATTCCAGTTGCTTTGTGTTCTTGTCTACACTCCAGACACATTTCTGCCTCAGAAAGTTTGAGGCTTAGTGATTGTCATTTCTCATACAGGAACAGATTGGAAGCTGGGGGAGGGATTCCTGCTTCTTGTGCTCATCATTTCCCACTTTGTATGAATTACACACAACTCTATACCAGTTAGCATTACCACACCCACAGTAACTTAGAATATATACTTTGCTTCAAACCATTTTTTGCAGTTGCAAAAAGTTGCACTTTTCTTGTTTAATGATATAGAATGTTGCAGTTCACTGTGTTGCAGTTCACTACTTTATAGAAAGCCTGTTTAAATAACAGCTCCACGTTTTTTCTGTTTCTGAATGCTTTGATTTAGAAACAGGCTTCTTTGCAAAACATTCATGTTTGCACTGAAATGCTCCTCCCACATTTTAAGAGAGATATAATTGGTTTTCCTATATCCTTTCTGAGAGAAGGCAAGTGATTTATAAATATTTTCCACTTCACTACACATTGCATAAATCACTGGACTGACCTGTACTTCAGAGCTTTGTCTGCTCAGCCTTGCTGTGGTTTGCAATCTGGCAAAGGGCTCCTTTCCCTCAGATCATTCTTTGGGTTTATCAATATGGAAAGTCTTGAGCTGGGTTAACTCTGACATTTCTTTCCAACTTTCTTTTGCTCTTTTAAAAGAAGTCAACTCCTGGCAGTGTTGTGTGAGAGTAGCAAAGACTAACAAAAAAGGGCTTCCTTATAACTTTGAGGCAGGCATTTTATTGCAAGAAGCAAACCAGCATTATCCTTTAAGGTATTCTCTCTTCTTTGCACTAACACACAACCCTTCTTGTGAGCCTCTTGCTACACATTTAAAGCAGTGCTTACTTCTCTTGAAGCCAAGATTGAGGGTGAAGACAATGAGTCTAGAGCAATCACACACTGTCTTTCTCCTATAGGAGAAATTAAACAGGGAGACCTAAATATGGGACCGTCATGGGCATTTTTGCAACAACAATTCTCTTATTGATTCATTTCACGTGCATATATTGGGAAGACAAAATGGTTATTTCTCCTTTTGGCTGATGAGTTTATGAGGCATGGGCAAGACTGCTGTACACAGCTGCCAAATTGTTAGGTCTAAAAAATCATCTTCTACTGCCACTAAGTATGACAGCAAGGAAAGTCCAGGAGGTTGAACACAGCTCTCTCACTGTTTTCATGCCTGCATCAACTGCACATTCTCTTCCAAGCTCTTATTCTGTATTCAGAAGCAACCCCTTGTTGAAAGACCACTCTGTTAAATTTCTGGGTTAACAGCTCCTGAATTTAGCTATCAGTTTCCAAAGCAGTATGATCCCTGCCTAATGGTATCTAAAGATCTGATTGTGCTTGAAACTTAAGTAAGCTTGAAATGCTTTTTCCTTCTCCCTCCAGATATAATTTGTAAACTTCTCCTCCAAAGTATTGCATTGCCTTAAGTCCTTTGTCTGATTTTTTTTTTAATTAGTCCTGTCCATCTACCATGAGAAGTCATTGTTTCAGATTCTCTGTTCTATTTTGCTAAAGAATTATGGATTTTTACATATGAAACTGAAGTGAATTTAGTTTCCATTCTGCTGCTTTTCTCTTACTGAAATGACTGTTTAGCCTCATGCATTCCAGTGGATGCTGTACTCAGGCATGAGTATGCTGACACTCAGGCATGATGATTGCTTGCATCTGCTTTTACCCTTTTTTTTTTTGGCATTTAATTATTAATATTGCCTTTCCCAAAGATCATATTCTTACCTTATTTTCCCAGCCTTTCTACATCAAGACTTATGTTTCATTTATAGATCTCAGTAAATTTATCATGCTTTCTCCATAAGCTTCTGCACCTGAAACCTAAGATTACTGATAATTAGACATCCCTCTCACATAGCCTTCCCTTTAAGCTTTGCCTGGTTTACAAACATACATGTTATCACCTGACAAAGACCACCAAACCTAGGTAATTCATTATACAATGTTCTGTATTTTGAAAAAAACCCACTTCTAGGAGGGAGAAATTTGCCCAGTGCTTCCAAAGATGTTCCTTTCCCAGCACATGAAACATCTTATGAGCAATTGTTTCAAGCAAGTAGAGACCAACACAGAAGAATATGCTACAAACATTCTTGAACAAGCTAAGTCCATATAGGCTTCTGTAATGCCTGTTTGGCCTAATTAATATTTTAGTTCATGAGAGGCCTCATTAATTTTTAGTGGGTTATTTGTGCATTTCAATATACTGTAATAGCAATAAAGGGTATATCTTGCAGTGAACTTGGTAGCATTCAATTTTTTTTACAAGATTTGCCAAAGGCAAAGCTGAAAAGCAAGTTATTTTCAACAGACTTAACCTTGTCTGATAAGAGCTTGAATGATTACCAAAAAACTTGTAAAGGTCTGCAAATCATAATCTCTTAAGGAGAAAGACATCAGGTTTTGAAGCCTTACATTTTCTGCCTACATTTCTGTGATGTGCCATGCAAACAGCCAGACTGCACTTTTCTGTTCCCATGTGTATAAACTGGAGTAAAACTATATCTGTCTTGGTTTGAAATTTTGCTATGAGCTTCCTCTACTGCTAGCATGCAAGGGATATAAACGTAGCTGATAGCAGAGCTAGGAATCATCTTTGCTAGATATTACTATCCAACCAACCCTGGCCAGTTCCAACATATAACATTTCCTTGCAGTGACACAAGCAGAGAAGAAACTCATGGCCCTCTTTTTCTCTTTTTCCTGGACATCTCCAATGTCACAATACAGGGAAAATTGCAATACCCTATTTTCTTTTCAGGATACACTGAAAATATGAGCATGAGAGAAGTGAAAAATAAGGATTCAAAACTTTGGGTATTCGACCAATTCAATCCTAATGGAAACCACATCTGCTCTTGAAAACTGTATACAATATATTTATAGCAGACAGTAAAAATATTATTCCAAAATTCTGTTTCCCTGTGTTATTACAAAATGACAATATTGTTTTTAGGCTATTTCCTTTAACCAGATTGACAGAATTACAGGTTGACATTACTGTGAAATTTTATGATGTATTATGTTAACTGTGCCAGTTTGATTAGTCTTGATTGACAGCTAGTACCTGCACAGAAAGTTAAATATCTTGGGAAGGAAAGAGTACTGAAAAGTATGTTGCCTCCTTCTTTGGTAACAAATAACAAGAATATATAGCAACAGTAGTAGTAGTAGTACTAATATTACATATAGTATTACAATATTAATCTTAATGATAAATAAATGTATTCATTAAAATTTAAAATGCTGGTTTTTATATCAGTAATGTAACAATACTCATTATTATTAATTATAATACTAATTTATATTTGCTCTCGCTTTAACCACTCTGTGCTTGGCAAACTTTTTACATGCACTGAATGAACATAACAAGCCTGAAAAAATTTGAGCTCTTTCATTCCATATACATTCTGCTCCTGGAAATGTACTACCATGTCTGAGGGACTAAATTTAAAAATCTCAGCACATGCAGTGGCTGTATCTGAGCTATCATATCGTAATAATGCTTCTCTCCTGCAGCATCCTCATCTATTATCTAAACAGAAGTTGAGATTCTTTTAGACTATAAAATTGCTTGCTCAGATGTCTAGTGAATTCCACAGAGATGCTGTGCATTACCCCTCTGGCTTAAGGGTTTGAAAACTCTAAACACTTGAAAATGGGTGCAATTGAAGGTTCTCCACTCACCCTGTAGATGACATTAATTCATATCAACAGGACACTGCATGTTATAAGACACAAAAAACCATTTCTAGAAACTGCTCTGCATTTTACTTGTACAGAAATAGGGGAATTTAGGAAGAAGTGCAGAGGGAACCTGAATTTTTTTAATGTGCAAAAAAAATCTTTGAAATAACCTCATAGGTGGTGAAGGTGTTTGAGGGTTTTTCACTTTAATAGTTCAATGGCTTTGAAATCTTCAAGGGATGAAGAGTGGGAAGGACCTCCTTTTTCAAGGAATTTGGTACTCTATTTGCACAAATAATCATCTGTCTTTTGAAAAGCATTGGATTACCTTCTGAAAAGGAATTAAGGTTTTGCATATTTTGCTGTAGGTCTTTCAGGTTCTGTTTCCTTTAGTGGCTGGATGTTTTCAATTAAATTTCCATCTTAAATTTATTTTTGGCCAGCTAATACCAAACTCTTCCTGAAACTACATGATCTTCCAACTTAAAGTGTTTTCCAGGGCTCCTGGCATTTAAATACCCCAGGGAGAGCAATCATATAATCTCCTAGCCTTCTTTTTTCTAGTTGCATCTAATTTCCATCCACATTTATCAAAATTTCTGCATTTTTCATTCTCTCCATCCCCAGATAAACAAGCCATTCTCCTGATAATCCTCAAAGTCTTTATCAGTATCTTTCACACTTTGAATTCTCCTTTCCTTAGCACAGGAGACTCCATGCCCAGCTCAACAGTGAGAGCTCTCCTTAGGAACAGTTGGATACCTCCACATGAGAATGCCATAACCCTCAATCAAACCTTTCCATGTCTTATTTCCCACCTGTGCTGAGCACAAATCCACACTCTTGAGGCAGAAGAAAACCTGGAGCAAAATGCACAATAGTCCTTGGCTGGGGGCACTGGTACTGCCACTGGTACCCAGTATTTCACATAACTTGTATAATCAGTCACTTCTACAGCTCTACCACTACCAGTGCCATCCAGTCTTCCCCAGAAATATCACTCCAGTCTTAGGATTACATTTGCCTGTATGACACTGCATCACAGTGGTGCCTCTTAGGCTCTTTAAGATCAATTTCTCTATTTCAGTCATTCCTCTCTGGTAGAAGTCCTAACTCTAAGGGAGTTTAGTACTATTACTCCCCAGGTGCAGCATTTTGCACTTTCTGCTATGCAATTTCATTCCATTTCTGCTACTCTAGTTCTCAAAATTATTCAGCTCTGACTGCTTCTTTCTCTTAGTTTTGTCTCACTGGTCAACTTTTTTTCAGATCTTGAGAAGTTCCTTAAAATCTTCTCTCCTGTTAGGAATCTCCCTTTCAGAACCATTGTACTGAGCTTAGCTTCTTACCCACTCCACAATCCAGCAGTTCTTATGCTGACACATATACTTTTTGGTTGAATAAATAATTTTTGAAACAGCAGTATAGCAAATTAAGCTCCAGAAAGACTATTAGTAGTTAGCATTTCTTTCCCCAAAAGAAAGTCAGCTATCTAGTTAGAAAGAAATCAGGTTAATCTTGCGTGATCTGCCTTTTCTATTTTTATTTTTAATGCAAGTTTAATTTCATAATTCTTCAGCCAGGAGAACAAAGTAAAATGTCATGTAATAGACTCTGCTTTTATATTTCTATATCTTCTTATAAATGACTATGTAACCTTTCTAACTTCCATTTTTAATTAATTAGGTCCATATAGACAAACCCTTTTGGCCTTTGTAATAACATCTCAAGTTCAGGCATGTTGGAAGGGCAAATAATTTCATGTAATGTTTCAAAATAAATGCCTCTCTCTATCCATAGGCCTATAGGAATTGCTTCAAGGGGAAAAAATGATGATAAACAAAGAATACAAAGGCTTACTGTCTCACAGAAATGTTTGGTAATGATTTTAAATCATGTAAAAGTAATGCCTGGGATTTGGAGCAGGAAATTTTATTTTACTAAAGATATTTCTTCAAAAATACTGCTAGAAAAATGATTAATTAAGCCACTTATCAGTACTATTTTTTAAAAAAAATATCTATCATGTTTTTATGATAAAAATTTGAAATGGGAATCTTTTCAAGAACAGAGCTTGTGTTGCACCATTCTTGTCTTTTAACCTGCATTACTTATGTCACTAGCACAATAATTCAATGTATTAGCTACCCTTGAAATAAAGAGGTGCACATTTGCTTGGAGATTCTTTAAGAAAGATTCATTTACTAAATTGTTATTTTTGCACAATTAACCAGCATTATTCAGATTTTTTACCTCCATTTGTTAGTTCAGAACACAATCCATGCATTTCCATCAAAGGAAACATTACTGGTGTACAGGCAGAAATAGAAAGGGTTTTCACTGCAAACTTCCTTTCGCATTTACTTCGTTTCTCAATGGATGTTCAAACATTCTAAGGTGACAATAGCTGCTATCTTAGCTGATAATAGCTGATAGTCTCTTTAATTTTCTGCCTTAGTCCTACAACGACACTCAGAAGGTTGTAAAAAGCTGATCTTAAAAGTCACTGAACAGAAAATTAAGATAGAAGAAAATTATGATTCTAAGACACATCTAAGTGTCCTAATTAGCTTCTGCTGGAGTACCTCACATTCATGCTATAATGGTACGTAGGAACATGAATTGATTCCAGAGGGAAGTCTGGTACAGTCAATCAGTCTCTCCACTCATGAGGAGACAACTGCCCTGGTTGAATAAGCTTGTAGACCACTGGGAGCTCATATTCCTTCAGCTATAAAGCCCTTTTGGATGCATGTCCTTATCTCACAATGAAATCTTTAAAAGCTTTCTTCCCTGGCGAGACATACATAGAATATGGATTTCCTTTTGCACTGCAAACTCTGCCTAGAAAAATAGTACAGGCAGCTCTAACTTTGGCACTATTGGGATGGAAGATAACAGAGAAAAAGGACAGCAGTGATGAGAAAGCACAACCAGAACCACATCCTGCCTCAAAAGCCTCACCAACCTCTATGTGGTTGGAAATGTAGTGTCTATCAACTGCCACTTCCAGGGAGAAGGTAACTAAAAGTAACAACAACAGAACATGTCTGGAATTAAATACAGAAAATGGCCAATAAAAATTAAGTTGGACCATTTTGAAAAAAATAAAATTGTGATTGTTGCTGTTCCATTGTGTGGAGAACAAAGTGAACATTTCTCTTATTTTCAAAGCATGCACTGCAGCTTATTTATATGAAATCAGCCTGCCTTGCATCATAGATCCAAACCAAAGTATGTTAGTAGAAAGAAAATGAAACAAAGGCAAAAGCAAAGCATCCCATCCTGGCACATCCTCCAGGTATTGTGTTTGCCAGGTGTGAGATGCAACTTGGCACAAAGCTCACAAAAGCCTTTAAATGCTCTGCCATTCAACCCCAGCTATCTGGGACCACATGTTTAAGTTCATGACCCAGAAGCAGCTCAGATGTTCAACAGATAAAAGAATCCAACCCCAGAAGAACCAGACTGCCTGTGGGGAGGAGAACCACTCATAGCACTGCTCCAGAGAAGGCTACAGAACATGATTTTGCACAGAAGCTGATTAATTCAAATATCAACAAGCAGTTGCTTGGTGCTGGCGGTAGAGGACCTGATCATTTGCTGACAGTGTTGGGAAGTATGTGGAAATGGAGATCTGAAGAGTCCGAGGGACATGTGCCACATGCAAGAGTTTCAGTATCATAAACAATATGAATGGAAACCTACATGACAGAATGTAGTGGCATAAACATTTAAACATCCCATTAAAATGTAGGCAACACAGGGAAATAAAGCAGGGATGTTGCTCAGTGGAAGACCAATAATCTTTCCCATCTTTATTTAAAAGAAAAATTCCAAATATTTCACTTATATCAAAGTATTTGCAACAGACCTTACATGCATAAAACAGCAGTTTAACAGAGAAAGTGCATTGCATTCTCCCTTTGAATGCTGGCTTAGACATATTAACATTTCTTTATCATGGCTTCCATACAGTTGTTCAGTGGTTTTATGTAATATCCTTTAAAAAGTTCTAGAAAGGTTTTTTCATTACCAGTTTTAAAGAGGGAGAGGGGGTGTTTGTTTTTGTTATTTTTATAGATGCTTGATTTGTGCACTATCAAAGGCACAGGAAGAAAAGATGTTATATCCCCATTTTAGCATTTCATTAACTTATCACATGTATTTGGGTTCATTTACCATTAAGCCTTTCATGACATTTTTGAGTACAACTCAGACTGTTCTAGTTCAAGAACTATTGTTCCTGTTTCCTTGTTTAAAATTTACAGTTTTATTTTGATTAGTTCTCTACTGGCTTCTGTTAAACTGCCATGTTTCTAAGCATTCAAAATTTTTGCATTCAAAACTTGTTATTAAGGAATAACCAGTTAAAAACGCATGACGTACTCTTTGATAACACTGAATTCCCCTCCCAGTGCCAAATTACTATTCCAGTTGCTGGTGCTTCTCATCATGCAAGAAAATGATAAACTCAGGCTGAATGAAATTGTTATTTCATTGTGACAGCAGAGCAGAGAGGTGTGCTCTATGCATATGTGTACAGCAGACTGTGGAGATCAAACAGGAAAACATTTGAGACATGTAGTCTGCATGTTCCTTTTGCTGACAAAAGTATTCTCCTAAATGTGCTGTAGATTCTTCTTTTAAAACAGATTTGGTCACTATAGCTGTAAAAATAAATGTATGTTTTTACCAGAAGCAATGTAAGGTATATTATTTTAATAATGCTCTTTTTTCTTCAAGGTAGGAACTACAGAAATCACACACAGACACACCTTCCCCCCCAGATCGAAACAGATACAAAATAAACACTCAATGCAGTAGGACTGAGAGGACATATTGGCTAGTTAGAGTGAAACATGTTATTGCATAGCTGCATCTCATTCCAAAATAAACATAGACTTGAAATAGAAAACAAAAAAATTTTTTTTTAATATGGCATCTTAAGAGTAAGACACTATGACAAAGAACTTACAAACAAGTTGCATTCAAAACTAAATGAAGAAGATAGCTTCCAAAAAGTCATGTCAGTCTCCGGTACCAGTTCATATACAATTGATTACAAGAGAAAATTGTGAGTTCAGTAGCAACTTGATCTGACCATTTAGGCTGAGTACAAGACAAGCACAGAGTAAAAATTATGTTCACTAAGACCCAAATCCAGAGTGACTCAGAGGCCATTCTAAGCAGTGCTGGCTGCAAAGGAGTGCACTTTCTACTGTCATTCTACATATCTTCATTTGAGTCTGGCAATACTGTCTGACTAAATTGTCCAGCAGAGTGGGTAGATGTAGAATGCCTGTTTTCAATACCAAAACCAACATTACTGCTGTGCAGTTCACTTTAAAGCAAGATGACAACCTCCAGTGTAATCAGCCCCCCTTGCATTAACCCTCACAAAATGCAGCATTTGGAATCCACCAGACCTGGCTCCCAAATTCCTAGCAGGGCATCACCCTCTGCTGCCTCTCTGTCTTTGGGGAAGGGTGGCTGTGGGATAGTAGGGGGGAGAGAGAAGCTGGCATTGCTCCAACAGATGAGCCTTTGAAGGACCCTTGTGCTACAGCTGGGAGTGCAGTCTGGTCTCCATGGGGCCTCAAAGGAGAGTCCTCATTGTCCTGTGTACATTATCCTGTCCAGAAGACAGGAGAAGGCCTCTTTTGTAGTATTTAACAGTTCTTTCGTCCTCTTGCTTTAAAGTCAGCACTACTTAGAATGATTATAAGTGTAATATGAGGCAGAGTAGAACTTTGATTCATTGTGCTAGAAAAGTTAACTATGATTTTTCTGGAAAATAATTTTATAAGTTCCTTAGCATCTGTGTTCCAAGCAAGTTCCAAGTGAAAAGGAGTATCTCCATAGATCGTCTAGGTTAGAACTGCCTCTTTGAGTATCATTTGGAATATTTCAAAGTAGACCCTTCAGGCAGTTTTACAAACTAGTATATCCAAGCTGCCCTTATGGACTGTGATTCAGCTCCTGTTCATACTTGTATTGTCTTTATTCCAAAAAGTATTGTACCACAAACTCTGTACAGCAGCATGTCCTAAGCTCCAATGATAGACCTGAAAGCATACAGTATTCATACTCCTGACCTGCAACAGACTAACACACTACCAGACTGGTTAGAAGAAAATTTCAGACAATTAGTCCAATTTCACATTTCCTAGCAGCCGAAAAATTTCATGTTATTTCAGTCACAGTGAATGGATGCCAAGTTCACTGGAAACAACCCTGCTGATTTACCTAGTCCATTTTAATACTTTAGAAATACTGTTGAAACATGGCTGTCCTAATTACACAGGGATCAGTGCACAGTGTCCCTCTCACCCAGGATTCTCCCAGAAGGGCTGCAATCACCTGCATTCCCCTTAATTTCACCATGCAATTCCAACTAATTTCATCCTAGTACAGTGCTGTCAGACAACTCCCATGTCTCTGCGGTTTTAATCGATTAGCTCAATGTCTCTATAATGCATCACCAGCTGCCAGGCACAGAACTGGACGCTTCACAAGCATTTCAACTAAAAGACAGTTTAATTACTATAGCAGCATCTCAAAGGCATAGGCATAAGGACTTGCAAAGGAATTATTAAAATATTTGGTGTCAACAAACCACTTTAAAACTGAGCGCACAATGACAATCGAAAGGTAGAAAAGAAGGAGAAAGTCACATTTTAAATAGTCCATTTTAATGGACTCTAATATATTCAGGCAAATGGACTACCTTAAGTATTACTGTTTACACAATGCAATTGTGCTTTATGATAATTATTTTGCTGTAATACAGACACGTAAGAATTGACATTGCTGTCAGTAAATTACAATACAAGAAAGATATCTTCAATTAGAAAATAGTTGAAGTAAGCAAATTAAATAATAAATAGACTGCCTTAAATTAATTAATTACTGAATCAGACTGTAAACTTTGGTTCATTCCTTGAATCATTTCTGCACATTGCTGATCACATGAATGCAATGAAAGGGTCTTGTGGCTCTCTGGCTGAAGTGAACACATGCATAGGGCAAATCAGACATTTAAATAGCAGCACTTGTAACAGAGTCAACAGTGACGTTGCAGATTGGTCAATGAGACAAATGACCACAGGAATTTAGGGCTAATCCTTTCCTCCCCCTCCGTGCAAGGCTAAAGGATGCTCAAAAAGGACCTAGGAAAACTTTGTATCTGCTGCACAAGCAGAGACAAGAAAGTCAAACTATACAACAGTCCCCAAACTGTACAACTGTCCTCAACAGTCAGATCCAGCACCTCTCTCACAAAACACACAGGCTTTCCAAGACTCAAGGTTTTGACTGCAAACCATAACAGTATAACTGTGTTTAAAGACTTTTCCAGCTGACATAAATGGTCACTCATTTGCTCAAAGCTCTGCTTCAACGTAAGGCTTACAGTAACCTCAGCCTGGCTGTATCCTAAAACTGGCTACTGGTGGCTTGGCAGGTGCTGGGAAAAAGTTCAAGATCACACGCTCCACTCTAGTGGGAGATGTCTATATTTGATCTTGGTGACCTCTTCCAGCAGTCTGAAAGGATGGCATTGAAAGAAGCTGCATAAAGACTTGCCCATTCTTCTTTACTACAAGGAAGGTCACTATGATTTATCACCTTTGTGAGGGGAAGAAAAGAAAGGGATGGAGAAAAGAAAACTTACTGCACTTAAAGTTCTCAGAACCTTAGGGTAACATTGCAGGTAAATGGGAAATAATAACATTGCAAAGCATTTGGGCCTTGTACAGGGCCAATGTACATGGAAGCATGTGAGACTAGATGACATTTCTTAGCTGGCTCATTTGCATAATTTAAAACATTCTGTTTCATTTGATTAACATTCTTGGTGGAACCTCTGATTTTTCTTTGTGTTATGAAACAAATCTGAGTCATGGGAACATATAAAACCTGGGGGTCCTCTATTTTAAAAGCAGAAAAATCTATTAAACACTTCCACTGCCTAACTTTCATACTTGCTTTGCAGCATTCTGTCTCATAGCAAGTTCCTGCAGAACTGCAGAAATCCCTCTTCTGTCACTTAGCCTTCTGCATCCTGTGGCATTCTGTGCTGAAGTGAAATGCACAGACACCTCAGTTTTCACATCTCTTCTGCAAATATGAGTATGCAAGCCTGTTCAGTAACTGAAGCCTTCATTCAGTAATCAGCACAGCACAAGGCAGAGTTATGAAGTAAATTGTAAGCTAAAAGATAGTTTTCAAATTCATATGAGTATAATCAGTTTGGATTTAACATATTAACCATCTTTAGGACTTTCTTCTAATCTAGACAAGACAAAAGCCTTCCCACACATTTAGAATATGAATTTTTCAAATTTTTTTATGTTTAAAAAGTTAGCAATCTGTACACAGAGTACAATACTACCTTCCATCTTTAAAGGCATTTAAAGGAATGTACATGGTCATATCTGCATTCTGTTTACAATATATATTTTAAAAGTAAAGCCAAATAAATTATTTCTCCTATGAAGTGTTGCTTTCTTCATACAGGTCATAAGGCTAGGGTGCACAGAAGATATTGCAGTTCAGTCAGAAAAGGATAAGCAACATATAAGAACTAGTTTAAAATCCCTCAAAAGAACCCCATAATGTATTGGGCTTGTGTGGCCAGGTTTTTGCAGCAGGGGAGAATTACAGGAGTGACTTCTGTGAAAAGCCTTTGGAAATTTTCCCTGTGTCTGATGAAGCCAGTGCCAAGCAGCTCCAGGGCAGACCTGCTGCTCACCAAGGCCAAGCCCTTCAGTGGCAGTGTTAGCACCGTGGGGATTACAGAGTTAACAAGGGGAAAGCAGAAGCAAATTGCAGCCAGAGGAGAGGAGTGAGAACACGTGAGAGAAACAGCTCTGCAGACACCAAGGAGAGTGAAGAAGGAGGGGGAGGAGGTGCTCCAGCCACCGGAGCTGAGATTCCCTGCAGCCCCTGGTGCAGACCAGGGTGAGACAGGGTGTGCCCCTGCAGCCCAAGGGCATTCACAGATATCCACCTGCAGCTTCTGGAGGAATGCACATCAGAGCAGGGGGATGTACCCAAAGGAGCCTGTGACCCCATGGAAAGCCCATGCTGGAGTGGGCTCTGGGCAGGACCAGTAGCCCCTTGGAGAGGGGAGCCCATGCTCTAGCAGCCTACTCCTGAGGAGGAGGTGCTAAACCACTCCAGGAGTGGAAAGGACCCACACTGGTGCAGTTTGTGAAGAACCACAGCAGATGGGAGGGACCTGCCATAGGAGAAGTTCATGGAAGATTGTCTCCCATGGGCGGGACCTGACAATGGAGCAAGGAAAGAATGTGAGGAGTCCTCCCCTTGAGGAGGAAAGAGTGGCAGTGACAACATGTGACAAACTGAATTAAGCTCTCCAGTCCCCATCCCCTTGCATCACTGTGGGTGAGAATGTAAGGAAACAGGAAGTAAAGTCCTGCAAGGAGAAAGGGGATTGGAAGGTGTTTTTAAAGTTTGGTTTTATTTCTCATTTTCCTAATCTGATTTAATAGGTAATTAATTAATTATTTCCCCAAGCTGAGCCTGTTTTTCCTGTGACAGTAATTGGTGAGTGATCTCTCCCTGTTCTTATCTTGATCTATGACCCTTTCCTTATGTTTTCTCTCCCCATGTCCAGCTGAGGAGGGGAGTAGGCAGAGTGGCTTTGATGGGCACCTGGCATCCAGCCAAGATCAAACCATCACACATTGTAACACTGCACCAAAAACAAAAAAAAAAAGAAGAAAATTGTCTTAAACTCACAATTGCTTTGACTCCTATTCTTCATCAGCACATTACTGGTCAGGTCTCTAACAAATGGATAATTTACATTTTTTGGTATTTACATACCATCTGCAAGGGCAAGTGCATCAGCACAGGGGCATGGTTTGGTTTATTCATTCACTTGTTTAAAAGCTTTTATTGAGAAACAAAAGTGATCACATTTATTTCAAACTCAGTGATGCANATCTCTCCCTGTTCTTATCTTGATCTATGACCCTTTCCTTATGTTTTCTCTCCCCATGTCCAGCTGAGGAGGGGAGTAGGCAGAGTGGCTTTGATGGGCACCTGGCATCCAGCCAAGATCAAACCATCACACATTGTAACACTGCACCAAAAACAAAAAAAAAAAGAAGAAAATTGTCTTAAACTCACAATTGCTTTGACTCCTATTCTTCATCAGCACATTACTGGTCAGGTCTCTAACAAATGGATAATTTACATTTTTTGGTATTTACATACCATCTGCAAGGGCAAGTGCATCAGCACAGGGGCATGGTTTGGTTTATTCATTCACTTGTTTAAAAGCTTTTATTGAGAAACAAAAGTGATCACATTTATTTCAAACTCAGTGATGCAGTAGGAGTTATCAAAGATATTATCTTACCAATAAACCCCCACTAATATGCAACTATTATTTAATCTGTAGTTAGGTGAAGGGTTAATGTGACTCTTGCTACACTGACTTATCTGCTTAAAAAGTGGTATCTAATTTCCTTGTCTATTATGGGAAGCACCAGAGGAGGCTTGGGGTTGGGTGTTTCGGAGAGTTTTTTTCAGAGAAACGTGATACACAGAAAACAGCATATCCTTGTTATTTTTTTATGTTGCTTTGTAATGAGTTGAGAACTGCTTCTTATTCATAATGTCTACAAACAAATTTAGCCACTTCACCCTGGAGAATTATCCATTGGATTTTCCAGTGTCTGATTAACAAGTGTCTAGAGACCATTTTTCCCAGGGCTATCAATCTTTTGCTCTACCTTCTTTAATTTTTGACCAAGGCAAATTTAATGACAGCAGTTCTCTTCCCAGGAAGTTCTTATTTTTTGGGAGACAACATACTGCAAAATTACTTAATTTTTTTGCAATTTAGGTTATACATTCACTTGATTTTCAGAAATCTAATGGAAGAAAATGCAACCAAACAAAAAAGACACCTAACATGTAAGCCTGAACTGGAACACCTATTTCTCATGTGAAAATCTGTCCCCAGATGCTGTGACTGCATGCATGCACACTCTTTAAATATGAATTCTAGCTCAGATTGATTTAATACTGATTTGACTTCAGAAGAAGGAAAAAGTATTTAATTCATTATCACCCATCCCTGAATTAGATATATGAATGTGAAAATCTCTGTTACTAATTTTAATTGCACTATTCCCTCTCCACAGGAGACTGTTAAATTGGTTTGGTGAAATAGTAGTGAATCACATCAAAGTAGTGGGGTACATTTTATAATATATCTAAATAACTATCCCATTTTCCCAGCATGTTGCTGTGTATTTTAAGTATTAATATTATGACTCCAGTTTAGAAGAATGTAGCTTTATTTTATTCAAATAAATTTTCCTAGTACTGTATATTAGCACTGCTGAAAATCAGGCTAAATTCTAAGTGGCTATCAAGTAATAAAGGAGAAACATTTACTGCAGAAGCCAACACGAAAATGTGTTTGCCTAGTCATAAAACACTCATGAAAGGAGCTTGCAGATGCATCATTTTGATACAATAATGGTCTTTCCCATCTAATCCCACTTTTTTCTTCCTCCTTCAGCTGCAATGTTTATTACCTGAACCTAGAATGGGTTTGCTTGTTTGCTTGTTATGGTTTGTTGCAATTCTATCAGGTTAGACACTAACATTTCTCCATAGATTTGCAGCATTATTATTTCCACATATCACCAATTCTCACCCAGCAGTGCAACACAGTGTCAGACATCAGCACTACCTTTGGCACTGATTTCATAAGAATGCAAAAGTCTAGATAACTGAAGAGTTTGATAAATATTCAAAGAGCAAACTTTGAAGAAATAGCCATCACACTGCAAGAAGGGGTGTTTAGAAACAAGATTTTCAAAACACGCCAATATTAGGCAAACAGCCAAGTATTTCTATACTTAAAGACACTGAGTGCCTGTATAAAGAGAATCTCTCACTATACACAGTCTCAATAGTAACTCACTAGTGTGAAGGAGAATGCAAGACAATCATAGAATGCCTTGAGTGGGAAGGGACCCTGAAGATCATCTAGTTCCAAACTGGCCCCCATGGGCATGGACGCCACCCACTACATCAGATTGTCCTGGACTTCATCCAACCTGACCTTGAACATTTCCAGCTGCAGAGCATCCACATCTTCTCTGGACAACCAGTGCCTCACCACCCTCACAGTAAAGGATTTCTTCCAAACATCTAATCTAAATCTGTCCTCTTTAAGCTTAAAACTTTCCCCCTTGTTCTATCACTATCCACCCATACAAAAAGTTCTTCCCCCTCCTTTTTTATTTTCCTTCCAAGTTCTGAAAGGCTGCAATGGGATCTCCCCAGAGCCTTCTCTTCTCCGGGCTAAACAACCCCAGTTCTCTCCGCCTGTCTTTGTAGGAGAGGTGCTCAAGTCCTCTGATCATCTTTGTGTTCCTCCTCTGGACCTGCTCTAGTGGGTTCACATCTTTCTTGTGCTGGGGGCCCCAGACCTATCTGCAGTATTTGAGCTAGGGTCTCATGAGGGCAGAGTAGTGGGGGAGAATCACTTCCTTTGGTGTGCTTACCAGAACAGAGATTACAATTCTGAAAGAAGTACTATTTTTGGACAAAAAACGAGAAATTTTAGATTGAGTTTGGCATCAAGATTCGTTGTCTTCATCTTGACTTTCAATCTTGATGCAAAATTTCTCCTAAATAAACCATTTTGTGTGAAATACTGACATATTTGGTGTTTGAGGTGAGCGGCTATATTGCACCTTGATGCCTACACAAATAGAAAAACATATTTTTCCCTAGAAAATTTTAGGCAGAGGAGTAAGGTAATGCAAAATTGAGTGCTGGAGAAGAAAGAAGATATTGCCAGACAGAGCTAGAATTTCACTCTTTAACAGGTATACTGATGTTACTCCTTCACCACTGCCTGCTCACTGCCTATGTTACTATCCATGTTTTGGCCACCAAAGCTGACAGATTATTGTTTCATGTGCTGTCAATGTCTCAAATACTAGGTGACATGCTACTGGGAAAAATTCAACTTTACATAAACAATACCACAGATTTATATGATAAATCTGAAGGGACACAATGATGACAAAATTCTTATTTAACAGGAACTTTCTGGAACAGTCCATCAGAATATTTCATTCATTTTCATTCACTGTCATACATGGCTATGAATACATACTCCAGCAGCTGCTAAGGGGTAAATAATGTAGGTTCTAGAGAAACATCAACTCTATTAAACCCCATAACCACTAGATAGAATCTCCTTCCAGAAAATCTGTTCCTCATTTAAGCAAAAAATAAATGGAACAAAAACTGCAGAAAGAACAGCAAGCTATATAAAAGAGCATGCAGTAAGATGATCCCAGTAAAGGAAAAAACTATGAATACATCAAGAGTTTGGCAAGCTGCTATGCAGATCTGATTTTCTGCCAGCTTTCATAAACCCCAGATAATCACTGGTAGCACCTGGGTTTCCTCTTCTGGCTTCCATCGTCCAAGCTGTAAGAAACAGTCCCTCCCTGGCATTATGGTGAGCAGACTCCTTTACCCAAGTGCTCGGGCAGCTGAGGGCAGGCACTGCAGATGAATGGAGCAGGAGACTGAAGAAGGGGGATTAAGGATGGAGCCACAGTGCACAGTACAGCAAAGGATGCATGTGGTCCAATTACCACATCTCAGAGTTTCATACAGCCCTGGAAAATCCGCACTATGCTGACTCAGCATTTGCCTGGTACAGACATGCTCCCAGGTGAAGCTCTTGAACAGGAAGATGAGGAGGATGAAAAGAGACTGGAGCAGAATAAAATCAGAAGGAGCAGGAAAGCCAGAAAGAAATTATTTTAATGATTTGAATTAATGTATTACCTCACTTTTTGGAAACACTACATTGACTGATGTGAAATTTGACAGCTGGTTCCCAATTAAATACAGGGGTACAAAAATTAAATACCTGATTATAAATGGGGTAGCCTGGGCCAAATGTCATTCATACATGTATGCACTGACCACACATACAAAACTTTGTTTACCTAAATAGCCTTAATGAGCTTTAAAACAGGAAAACTGCTCCTTGCCTTTGTGAGTTAAAGTCATTGAAAATACAGACACTAGATACCCAAGGATTCCTAAAAATGTAGGATTTGATTAATTAATGCATGATTTTCTTGAATTCTTGCTAAAAATTATGTGTGGGGTAAGGATTATTGTTTCCTTTAAGAGGTATTCTGTAGGAGAAGAGGTGATTGTTGCAAATCCTGGATCCAAAATGTGTGAAAAAGCAAACCATATTATGTCAGAGTAATGGTAGAAATGTCCATTCTATTACCCTTCATATCCCTCATTAGCCATCCTTGCTGCAGTTTCAGATTTTTTTTTTTTTTATTATTGTGTAAACTACACAGGGACAAGACCTACAGGATTTAGTGCTGCCACTGCATAAACATATCAGGCAAAATTTAAGAAGTGACAGATACCAGAAGTGAATGCATACTTCTTTAAAATTATTTGCATTCTGCTCTAGTTACCTGACTTCTCAATACCATCAGTATTTTAAAGCTTGTAAAAGAATACGTATGTATAATTTTAAGTTAAACACTACCATATTCTCAATTTAGAATTGAAGACAATACTTTAAGATAGAATTTTAACAAGAGACATGAGCTCAATTCCATGATTTAACAATAAAATGTATCTTCAGTTAAAATTTTATAAATAAGCTGGAGTACATGGAAATGTAAGAGAGACTGGGAGAAAAAGAGTGTTAATTATGCTAATGGTACTCTTGTAAATGCAAAAACAGATGGCAGAATGAACAACAATGGATTATTTTTTTAATCAAGCAATTTCAAATAAATATCTTTGTTCAAAAGCAGTAAGCAACTATAGCATTGCTAGGGAGTGGTAAAAACCCAATACCTATGGGCTTACCAGTAACCTCATTTCTGATCTTCCTAGTGTATATCTCCAAAACAGAACAAATTTCCTGGTTACTGAAAAGTAGGCTGATCCCAATTCTGCTCTTAAGCAAAAAAATGTGTGATGGTTGGCATTCATGACAGACTACACATGTTACTTTTAAAATATATATAATGGGTATAAGCAACTGAGAATGTACAACACCCAAAAGTTTATACAGGAGACAAGGAGTTCTTTGATTGCTAACAGGGCTAACGTTTAAGGCACCATTCCACACAATTAATTAAATTACCAAATTGAACTTTAGAATTGTGGTAGATAATCTCTGTTTTGACCTGCTGCCACTTTATAAAAAGCTAATAAAAACTTTAATTCTCTCATAAACTTTTTTGTAATGATTAGTCTTAATTAACAACTTTAAACTGTTAGAGATTGCAGGCCATATACTAAGGACATTTAAATAAGTTAAAGTGTGCAACCTGTTTTTCATAAACCTTCAAGGTCAAAAACCCAGATTCTTACGTTGTAGCTATTATCCTTCTTTTATTTTGACAGAAATATAAAGAGAAAAAATTGTATTTAATCAGCATCCCTCCAGGTACTATGTGTCAAACATTGCATTTAAGCAAATTTTGGCATTTCATATGCACACAAAATTATGAATGTCACCTGTGTTCGTAAATCATACATATATAGTAGTGTTTCACATTCATATACATGCAACAAATGCAAATTAGGATATTGTTTTCTTTAAAAAAACTCCCCCAAAGTGCATACATTCAGAGATTCAAAAAAAGGGCTTTATGACCATCTAATTTTCCCATCGTATCAGCTAAGTCTAATACAGGATATTAATTGCAAATCTTGCTTTGTTTACATTTATGCAGCTATTGCTCTAAAAGAAGGAAAATGAATCATCCAAACGTCACCCACATTCCTGTACTACTGGACAGTGTTGTTTTATTTAGATGTGCACTGTCCAAGCTGCCCACTGATCTTCTACAAGCACACATTTTATAAGTGCAGTTCATTTTACAACTGTGAGTTCAAACCCCAATGAAGGCCAAGGGGCCATTACCAAGAACATTTACCCTCTTACAAATGAAATTAGAAAGGATATCACGCATGTTGTTGGTGAAGAAAACTGACATGACTTTCAGCAAAATGCTCGTTTTGAATGCCACAATATTTGTAGATAATTACTGAAAGATTGACTGATACAAATCTTGAAAGAAATAATTGTAATGAAATGCAGCTATCATTTTTGTCTTTAAATTAATCTTCAAAGTATTTAATTGTTAATACTTACAAAATAAATGTATGACATACCCTAGCAATCTGGGGAGAGCTTATGGCAATTCTGGATTATGAGCTCTTTACTCTGTTTATGTGGCAGAAAATGAAGTGACAGAAAAAGCACCGTTTGTAACCTGAAAAATTAAAGGCTTTGAATTTAATATTTAACTGTATATTCTGTAATATAAAAATAAAGTTATATAGATTAATGATGACAAGTCTATGAGAATATTTTATTAACAACTGAAGTGGCACAGTTCTCTGAAGTTTTCAGCTCTGTTTCATAATTTTTATATGTCTAAAAGCCATCTCAGTATGATGATGGAAGGAGAATAGGACAATGCAGGAACACCTAACAGTCAGCAACATCTTTACATCATTGAAAGGCTGGAAAGTACCCAGCTGGCCCAACATGGACCATCTCTGATCACTTGGCATCCAGAGCTTTCAAGTAGTTTCAAAAGAGGGTTTGCAGCCAATCTGCATGAGAGCTGCAAGTGTACTAGAACTAGAATTTACTTTGTAAATCTTGTCTTCCTATTAAAGTTTAAAGCAATGTGATAAAAAAGCTTTTATTTCCATTACTTGTATCTCATATATGTATATTTAATAATTTGATTTATTAAATAACATATGTTAATAATATTCATTAAATATACAGCCTTGGGTTTTGACTGAAATCACTTAAGTTGTGTATCCAGAAAATTCCAAGGGAATCAGGGGAAAATATGACCTTTCAGATAATAGCATGTAACTCCATCAATCAGCTTTATCATTTACTGCACTTCAACCCATCTGCATGTGTAATGAATCAGAAGAAAATAAGAAAATGAGTGCAACTAATTGATCTCTTAGTTATATCTTTTACTTCTATTGAACTCAAATTCAGACCTGTACAGAAATACAGGATCAGGAAGTGAAGCTGAGAAATTTCATCTGTGTAAAAGTTATTTTTTAAATGAAAGCCATGGAACTACTTGACAAGTAAAATATATCTAGCTCTTATCTTTAAGTTATCTCAACATAAAAGAAAGTTTGAGGCAAGTAGGGAGGGTATATCAACAGAATCTTCTCTAGGAACACATAGCTATTAATTTGAACCCTACAGGAAACTTAGCAATTATTTTTAGTGTCAGACATTCTGAAGTGGAGTTATGAATCACTACCAAATTTAACTATTAAAAATTATTCTTATAGTGGGGCACCTCTCTACAAAAGAATCAGTGCAAAAAGTGGAATTTAAAATCTAAGCCACTGTGGTTTTGTATAGCACATACATAACAACTACCTGCCTGGTGAGAACACTGGAACAGTGAAATACTCCTCACTGTAAGTTTGTTATCAGGTGATTATCCAGTCCATCATTCTTTAAACATTTCTGAAATGGAATTATTTCTATCATGTACATTATTCAGCAGCTGTGCAACAATCTACATAGGCAAGAAAAAGAAACAAGAAACTTTCAAAGCAGCTGACACCTCCTTAGTAAGATTTTCCAGCAAGTTCATGAATTGCTTTAGCCCATGAATCTTACTGGATATAGACACCAGCTTTCACCTTCAGAACCACACACCACAGGTTTGTCCTGAGGTCTAAAGTGAAGTGCATTTCACTGTCTCATTTCTGTCCTCTGGTAATTATTAAACGACCTTACAAACCCACTGCAAATAACATTTCAGTTTAGCATGATTGGTAGGTCACTTAGGCAAGGCTCTGTACTGTTTTTTAAAACTATATTACTTTTGACACTGAGAAAGGACAGTTTTCATAGGTCAAGCTTCAGATCACTGGTGGCAAGCCTAAAAGCCTACATTAAAGTTATGTACACTATACCTACCTGTAAGTAAATAAAGAAGAGTTCAGCTTCTAATGCCAGAGTGATAAAGGGAACAACAATATTGGTTTAAATCAATATTTGCTTGGCCTGTTTTCCCAACTAACTTTTATACGTTAAAAGTAAATATCGAGGTACATGTGAAGATTGACCCAAACCAATGTGACCTCCCTCCCTCCCCATACTTTTTTGCAACTCTCCATCAGTCTCTCCTTATTGCTAACACTTCTTTGTCATATTTTTCTACTTTCCTCTTCCAAACCCTCTGCTTGCCAAACTGACCCTATCTCTTCCTGTGTTGTATGACTATGTATTACTTTCCTTACTCAGTTCTCGCTCTGCTTGCTTCCCATACTCAATCCTGTGCTTTCCTACTATTTTACAGTTTATGACCTTCCCATTCTAGATCCAGAGTAGCATACTTCAATCCCACTTCGCTCTCACCGTCTCACAAGGTGTTACAATATTATACTGAAGTTTCTGCTCTTTGGGTATTTAATCCAAATTTCTCCAAACATCTCTCTCTGTGCTCACCACTGACCTCCTCACAACATCAGAGTGCATCTCTAGTGTCATGGGCCTCCACACCCATGGAGAACATAAAACATGATGTGACAATTCTTACACTGGTATGTGGCTGCTTGAGCGAGGGTACAGTCAGGAGCATGTTATCAATGCCTAAAGGATATCACTGTATGTAGAGGCTGAGCAATCCTTGCTGTCTTTGAACATATTATCCATCTAGAAAATGGCCACTGAACCAGGGTCCTTAGAAATTAGCAGCACAAGCTCTAACAGAATTTGATTTAAAGAAAGATAAAGAAAAAAGGATCAGATTAATGAAGACAGAACACACACAAGACAGAAGGGATGATTCAGCTGCTGTTATTAATTTGTCTTTAGATATTTTTTTTTTTT